>CM045741.1:42400015-42482515 GCA_024760905.1 Plotosus lineatus
CACACACACACACACACACACACACACATACACAAACACACACACACACACACACACACACACACACACACACACACACACACACACACACACGCTCTCTGTGTAACAGCATGCATTTGTTCTACAGATTGTCCCACAGTTGGGACCTGGATGCATATGGTACACAAGTGTATTGGGGACTTGACTGTGCTGTTGATCGAGTGCAGTTGTTGCGCAGTACAGAACTGCTACACTGTGTAACAAAAAGATTTTTGAATAGGAAATTTAAACGCATTCATCGGTATAATAAATATCATTCATGAACAAGGTTCAAAACTATAATTATCCATTTCTCTAGGTGTGAGGGCTGCACGCTGTATAGAAAGTATCAGATTGAACCAGTGTCCGATTCAAATTAAACATCGGACCGAGCGACTATACAGTTATCGACAGTGCTCGTTATCAGTTCTCCGGACCACGTTTTGAACGACTACCCTGAATTTTCTGTTCATTTTAAGTTAATTTTTCTCTGAAGTTGAATGGGGCAGTGGTGGCTTTGTGGTTAAGCTGATGAGATACTGATCCATAGGTCAGCGGTTCAATCCGAATTATCACCACTGTTGGGCCCTTGAGCAAGGCCCTTGACCCTCACTTGTATAGAAATGATAATTGTAAGTCACTCTGGATGAGAGTGTCTGCCAAATGCTTTAAAAGCAAATGAATGTATACACATGTGTGCCATATATGCTGTTTTGTCGCATTTAACATGTCATTCAATTCTCACCATTCAGAATATTTCGACTTTTTAGGGTCAACTGCTAAAATGTCATCTGCTAGCCATCTGCTTCAATTAAATTGTTTTTTTTAATTTTTTGCCAATAAATAATGTTCAACAACAAAGGCAACAGATGAAGGAGGAGTAGAGTGAGGAGTTTATTTCACAAAGAGAAGAAATGATGATGCTTTGGAATGGAATGTGTGCAGACTGTTCGTCTCAGGAAAGACAGGAAACACCAGGAATCTAAATAAATATTTATCACACATGGCCTGAGTGAACAGTATCGTTCTACCTTACACACCAACACCCTCCATCATTCCTCACCATCATTGCCATCCTCTCCTGGTGTAAGTGATAAGTGCCATTATTTATATAAAGCCTCCACTCGCACCATCTCAAAGAACAAAGCAGGAAATAAATCAGGACCACAAGATGCCAGGGATAAGGCCGCCTGAAGGCCCCCTGCAGACCTGGAAGGTTCACCAAGCAGTGCTCCCAGTGTTTCCCGATCTTCTTCTTCTTTTTCTTCTTTTCTTTTCGGCTGTTCCCTTCAGGGGTCGCCACAGCAAATTGTCTGCCTCCATCTCACCCTATCCACTGCATCTTCTACTCTTACTCCAACTACCTTCATGTCCTCCTTCACCACATCCATAAATCTTCTCTTTGGTCTTCCTCTAGACCTTTTGCCTGGTAGTTCCAACTTCAGCACACTACTACCAATATACTCACTATCCCTCCACTGTACATGTCAAAATCACCATTGCCATCACCTTAGCAAACAAGAAGGGGCTCAGAACTGACCCTTGATGCAGTCCTACCTCCACCTTGAACGCTTCTGTCTCACTGACAGCGCACGTCACTGCTGTCTTACATCTCTCATACATGTCCTGCACTACTCTAACATACTCTGCCACTCCAGACTTCCTCATGCAATACCACAGTTCCTCTCTTGGCACCCTGTCATATGCTTTTTCCAGATCCACAAAGGCACAATGCAGCTCCCTCTGGCCTTCTTTGTACTTCTCTATTAACATCCTCAAAGCAAACACTGCATCTGTGGTGCTCTTTCTTGGAATGAAACCAAACTGTTGTTCACAAATGCTGACCTCTGCCCTTAGTCTAGCTTCCACTATTCTTTCCCATAACTTCATCATATGGCTCATCAACTTTATCCCTCTGTAGTTGCCTCAGGACCAACTGCCTTTCCACTCTTCATTCTCTTCAATGCCCTCCTCACTTCTCAAGGGTCACTTCTTCTACTCTTTTTCCTCTCTCGTTTTCCTCATTCATCAGCTCTTCAAAGTGCTCTTTCCATCTTCCCAGCACACTTCTGTCATCAGTCAATACATTTCCCTCTCTGTCCTTAATCAGTCTAACTTGCTGCACGTCCTACCCATCTCTATTTCTCTGCTGTGCCAACCTGTATAAATCATTTTCTCCCTTCTTACTGTCCAGCCTATCATACAAGTCATCATACGCCCTCTGTTTGGCCTTTGACACTGCTACCTTCGTCATACGCTGTGTCTCCCTGTACTCCTGTTTACTCTCTTTGGTCCTCTCTATGTCCTACTTCTTCTTAGCTAACCTCTTCCTTTGTACACACTCCTGCACTTCCTCATTCCACCAATAAGGCTCCTTATCTCCTCTCCTGGGGCAGTGGTGGTCTAGTGGTATAAGGCGCCGGATTGCTGATCCAAAGGTTGGGGGTTCGAGTCTTATTTACTGTCCTTCCAGAGGACACACCAAGTACTCTCTTACCTGTCTCCCTGATCACATTAGCTGAAGTTATTCAGTCATCTAGAAGCACTTCCTGACCACTCAAAGCCTGTTTCAACTTCTCCTTGAAGACAACCCGACACTCTTCCTTTTTCAGTTCCACCACTTTGTCTTCTGCTCTGCCTTTCTTCTTCACCTTTCTCACCATCAGCATCATCCTGCACACCACCACCCTATGCTGTTTGGCAACACTCTCACCTACTACTACTTTGCAGTCACTGACTTCCTTCAAATTAAATCGCCCACACAAGATGTAGTCTACCTGTGTGCACCTACCTCCACTTTTGTAAGTCACCCTATGCTCCTGTCTCTTCTGGAAGAAAGTATTCACCACAGCCATTTCCATCCTTTTTGCAAAATCTACCAACATCTGTCCTTCTGGGTTCCTGTCCTTGATACCAAACCTGCCCATCACTTCCTCATCCCCTCTGTTGCCTGCACCAACATGTCCATTGAAGTGACCAGTGACCACTCTTTCACCTCTGGGGGTACTCTGCATCACTTCATCTAACTCACTCCAGAATCTCTCCTTCTCTTCTAGCTCACATACTGCCTGTGGGGCATAAACACTGACAACATTGACCATCACACCTTCATCACTCCATTTCTCTTCCCATCCACACCATGATAAAACAGCTTAAACCCTGCTCCTAAGCTTCAAGCCTTGCTACCTTTCCACCTGGTCTCCTGAACACACAGTATGTCCACCTTCCTCCTCTGCATCATGTCAGCCAGCTCTCTACCTTTTCCTGTCATAGTTCCAACATTCAAAGTCCCTATTCTCAGTTCTAGACTCATGCTTTTCCTCTTCTCTCTCTGCCTACGGACACGCCTCCCGCCTCTTCTTCTTCGACCTCTCCTTCTTCGACCAACAATAATCCAATTTCCCCCAGCACCCTATTCGTTGACAGCACTGATGGCGGTCGTTGTTAACCTATGGTTCGACCGATCCGGTATGAAATTTGTCTTGACAGTTCGCACTCTGTATTTTGGTAAAAGTTTTACACCGGATACCCTTCCTGTCGCAACCCTCTGCATTTATCCGGGCTTGGGACCGGCCTGAGGACAGAAACTTGTTTGTGCCCATCCTCACGGCTGCATTTCCCAGTGTTTCCTGATATAACGTTAAAAAATGTTGCATTCCTGTGAGTAGTGTGACTACTGAGCGCAACTTCAGCTCTGCAGGAGACACTACGACAGGAAAGGGCAAGCATGAACCCGATAAAGTGGATATCTGGTTGTTTCTGAGGGAAATGCTGAGTAATGCTATATTGTTTAAATATTGTATAACCATACAATATAATTGTATTATAACACAATAATAATAATAATAATAATAATAATAATAATAATAATAATAATAATAATAATTATAATAATAATAATTGTATTATAATTGTATAATCGTACAATCATAATCATATAATAATAATATCATAATATCATATTTCATATATCATAATCATATAATCATACAATCATTTGCCCTTGAACTGAAATAAAATGAGAAAAATTTGTTGTATATATATATATCTCTTTCTTCAGTCATCATATCTCATACTGTACTGATGGATATTTGCATCATTTTATAAATATCACGGGGGGGACACCACCCAATTCACATTGCACTCGTTGCCTATAGCCCCTCCCACGGGTGGCGTTGTCCATGGGAGGGCGGACGCAATTCTCCTTTTCGCATTGGGCTCCATGGGCAGAAGCCCGACCATCAGGCGCTCGCTCTTGAGCCCCCTCCCCAGGCCTGGCTCCAGGGGGGTGAACCGCGTCTTGACAAATGAAAGTGTGTCCATTTCTTTTTATTTTGCATACAGATCTTCTGAACCGCACTTTGTCTGGACCTTCACCCAGGACCTTTTCTTTTGTTTTCCTTGGGTGACCCTACCAGGGGAATTGTGTTCCCGGCAACATTGCTCCTAGGATCATTATGTCACAAAAACCCCTCCACCACGATAAGGTGGTGATTCAAGGAGGGGCCAGTTCAGGTGGCTGGGGCATCTGGTCAGAATGCCTCCCAAATGCTTCTCTGGTGTACTGGTTCGGGCATGTCCAACCGGGAAGAGACCCCAGAAGCGAGCTAGACCATGTTGGAGAGACTATGTCTCTCGGCTTGTCTGGGAACGCCTTGGTGTCCCCCCAGAAGAGCTGGAGGAAGTGGCTGGAGAGAGGGATGTCTGGACTTCTTTGCTTAGATTGCTGCCTGCATGACCCGACCGCAGAAGCAGCGAAAGATGATGATGATGATGAAAAAACCCCCACATATAATCATTTACACTCGGGGCAATTTGGAAGAGCAGTGCATGATTTTAAATGGTGGGAAGAAACCAGAGTACCCAGAGGAAATCCATGCAAGCCCAGGGAGAACATGCAAACTCCACACAGAAACACCTCGAGGCGGGAATCAAACCCAGGACCTTCTTGCTTTGAGGTGGACCTACTAAGTACTATACCACTGTACCACCAAGACCGTTATCAAACCCAAACCTCAAACCCCACCGCAAATCAACTGTAAAGATCATTTGTACAAATTTCCCACCAAAATGTTTCCTTTACTTAATAGTGAAGCACCATCAGGTTTTCTGTTTGTTTGTTCATTTGTTTACTTCACAATAACAGATATTTCACATCGTGAAGGCTGTTGGCATGTTGTGTAAATCAGATTAAATTGATTCTCCAAATCATCCATTTTAATGATGGTTGCAGGGCAGCACAAGTGGAAAAAATGCTCCAAGGTGAATAGTTTCGCAAGCCATTGTCCATGTGTTAATATATCTGTCATGTTATTAGTAAAGTGTACTGGCCCACCCACAGGTCAACAATACCACAAGAATTCACCGCATGGGGGTGTAATCAAAAAACACCAAACAAACCAGGATGTTGCGAGTTATATTTTATTAAATACTGTGGGTACTAAATGTTTTATAGCATTTGAACTACTGACGCCACTAATAATAATAATAATAATAATAATAATAACATCAAGTAATTCTTGAAGTACCTCAGGAACAGCCGGTGTTCACGTCTGTGGACTATGGGAAGAAACCCCAACAAGTATCCGCACAGTAATGCCCTCTGGCCCGGGATTTGAACCCAGGACCTTCTTGCTGTGAGGGGAACATGCCACCATGATGCTTTGCATGAATATTAATAATGAAGTCTACATTTTCTATCATAAATAAATTAAAGTAATAAATTAATAATAAATTCTTTTTTTTTTTTTTCAAAATAATATAGGACCATAAAGAAAAAAGTGGAAAATCCAACATTTAATTTAAGTGCATTTATTCAGAGGGGGAAAAATCCCACATTAATAAAAAATTATTTCACACTAAATCACGTGGGCCACAATTATTAGCACTGCTAATGTTAATACTTTGTATAACCACCTTTTATCAACAAAACAGCACCTAATCTTGTCCTATAACGTTTCACAAGATCGGAGAATACAGAACGAGAATCTGGGACTGTTCATCTCTGGACAATCTCTTTAAATCATCCAGTGAGCTGGTCCTCTCCTCTGCAGTCTCCTCTTCAGCTCAACTCCACAAGGTTTCAATGGGGTTGAAGTCTGGGGACTGAGATGGCCATGGGAGGAGCTTGATTCTGTGTCTCGTGGAACCATTTCTGTGTAGATTTGCCCACAAGTTTAATGTCATTATCCTGCTTAAAGGCCCAGTGACGGCCCATCTTCAGCTTTCAGTCAGAGGCCACCAGATTTTGATTTAAAATGTTCTGGTACTGTATTTCAAAGCGATCATGATGCCATGCACCCTAACAAGGTTGCCAGGGCCTCTGGGAGAGAAACAGGCCACAGCATCACTGATCCTCCTCCAGACTTCACAGTGGGCATGATGTGCTTTTTTGCATACTCATTTTTTGTGTTCCGCCAGACCCACTTAGAGTATTTGTTCCCAAAAAGCTCTATCTTGGTCCCATCTGACCAAAGCACACGAACCCAGTGAAGTCCCAGTAGTGCTGAGTAAACTCCAGACATTTGTGTTTATGATTGTGAGTGAGAAAAGGTTTTTCCCTGCATGCCTCCCAAACAGCGTGTTGGCATGTAGATGGCCCCTGATGGTTGTTTTGGAGACTTTGTGACCCCAAGATGCCACCATTTGTTATGATTGTTTTTTATCAGTGAGCGTTGGAGAACATTTTATTTCTCTTACCATCCTCCTCACTATGTGTGTTGGTAAAATAATCTTGCGTCCTCGTCCAGGCTTGTTTATCACTGTTCCGGTTATTTTAAACTTCGTAATGATTCCTCAGACAGTAGATATGCACAGGTGCAGGCGAGGGGCGATTTTCTTGTAGCCATTGCCTGAGTTGTGATGGTCAACACACATCTGCCTTCCTTGAATGTTGTGTTCCTTTGTCTTTCTATGTCAGTGATGCCAATAATTATGGAACTGGACATTTAATGAAAAAAAATTATTTCCGAGTCAGAGATTTTTCCCCTAAAAATTACGTAAGTTGAAGCCTGCATTTTTCTCCAATTTTCAGTGTGGGAGGAGCCTCTGCAATATTAATTATATTTATTTTAAGGATTTAAACACATATTAACCAGGGGTGCCAATAATTATGGAGGGCAGTGTATATACAATGTGTCCCAAAAAATGTATACACGCTTTAAATAATTGTAAACTAGGTGTTTATTATAATTCCTTTAATTTTCAACATGTAAAAGAATTTACAAACATCATTCTGTTGTTTTGTCACCGCCTGTTCTCAAACTGATGTCCGTTCTGGTCCAGACACTGCCGGCAATGTGAAGTGATGGACTAGCACAAATGCATGAATTCACGTTCAGTGTATGCTTTCAATTCAATGACTATTGCAGGTCTCATTGCGTAGACTTTGCCTTTTAGGTATCTTCATAAAAAGAAGTCTAGTGGTGTGAGGTCTGGTGAACTTGGAGGGTATTGAACAAAACCCCTCCATCTGATAAAAAGGTGTAGACATTTTTTGGGACACCCTGTACATATATATATATTTAGGACGGCCAATTTATATATATATATATATATATATATATATATATATATATATATATATATATATATATATATATATATATATATATATATATATATATATATATATATATATATATATATATATATATATATATATATATATATATATATATATATATATATATATATATATATGGCGGCACTGGCGTAGTAGTGGTTAGCACGTCCGCCTCACAGCAAGAAGGCCTGGGTTTGATTCCCGGCCTGGGCGTTTCTGCGTGGAGTTTGCATGTTCTCCCGTGCTTGTGCGGGTTTCCTCCGGTGCTCCGGTTTCCTCCGCAGTCCAAAGACGTGCACTGTAGGTTAATTGGCCGTTCTAAATTGACCGTAGATTCTCTCCTGCAGCGGCACTGGAACCCAGTCGTATCAGCATTTGCCCTTCCATTGGATCCTTCCGTGGCGCCGAGACAGGGGGGGACTTGCTGCTTGGGTAACAGCCTGTCCCTCATTACTCCCTACCCAGGCTCTGCGCACTGGGGGGGTATCACCAGCTGGGGTACCAGCCAGAGCGCAGCCATAGTCCTTCGGGACTGACGGAGGCCTACCATATATATATATATATATATATATATATATATATATATATATGATAAAGTGAGAAGATAAGGTTAGAGATAGGGTGAGAAGCTCTGCCATCCGGGGAGAGCTCGGAGTAGATCCGCTGCTCCTCCGCATTGAGAGGGGCCAGTTGAGGTGGCTCTGGCATCTGGTTAGAATGCCCCCCGGACGCCTCCCTGGTGTGGTGTTTCGGGCATGTCCAACCGGGAAGAGACCCCGGGGTCGACCTAGAACACGCTGGAGGGACTATGTCTCTCGGCTTGTCTGGGACCACCTCGGTGTCCCCCCGGGAGAGTTGGAGGAAGTGGCTCGGGAGAGGGACGTCTGGACCTCTTTGCTAAGGTTGCTGCCCCCGCGACCCGACCCTGGACTAAGTGGAAGAAGATGATGATGATGGATGTTATTTCTACCCACGGTGTCAAGACAAGACAATACAAACATCAAGGTGTCTGTAAGCAAGAGTGCTATTTCCAGCCAATCCCTAACCTGTACCCATCCCCTGACCACTTATAAAACAGCTGAGTATCTGCCACTTGACTGTTCTTGGCCAGGTGCACATAGACATTACCTATTTATAATTCACCTCGAACAGAGGTGTAGCTTAATGTGTCTCTGTCTTATCTCAAGGCGGGTAGAATAAGTTCCCAGATTTTTTTATCTCGATAAAGGGAATGATCTGTAAGAGATTTAAAATAATAATTAAAATAATTATTTCCTAGAGTTTTCACCAAGGGCATTATTCCTTGAACCACAATTATAAAAGTCGTTGTCAATACTATATAATAACACAATATAAAGTTTGTATGATACACACAAAACTCTTTCTAATTACTGTCCGTGCACATTGACTCACACAGATCATTACTAAGAGTAAATACTACTACATCGGGGAGTTTAGTTCTTTCGATTGAGTTTCAAGGCTCATGCGGATGGAAGATTAGTGATAGATGAGGGAAATGTTCGGCCTCAGTCCTCGGGAATACTGTCCATATTCGATAAAAACACATTTCTTATTGGTCTTTCACCCTTGGGGTCAGGGTATGTCGGTGTTGTGATCAGTACTCTTGCCTCATAGCAAGAAACTGGTCCATGCCCTATGGCTCGGTGAGACTTTAGGCAAGAGGCAGGGTACACCCTGAAACGTCTATAGCTAACACAGAATGAAATAGCTGTCTACACTCAGATTCTCATTTGTGAAAAATCTCGCCAGGTGACCTAATGTGCATATCTTTGGTCTGTGGATGGAAACCAGAGCACCTGGAAGAAATCAGTGTAGGCAAGAGGAGAATGTGCAAACATAAAATAAACATTTACAAGCAATTAATTCTAATATATATATATATATATATATATATATATATATATATATATATATATATATATATATATATATATATATATATATATATATATATATATATATATATATATATATATATATATATATATATATATATATATATATATATATATATATATATATAGAGAGAGAGAGAGAGAGAGAGAGAGAGAGAGAGAAAGAGAGAGAAAGGCAGCTTATTGTTCCAGGACCATGTAGTACTGTACAGTATTTTAAAAATAGACTGATATGAGAGCACCATCTGCTGGAATACATTGAAATAAAACTCATGCTTACTGAACACTGCCTAGGTTTGAATCGCTGTACCTTCTTCTTCTTTTACTTTCGGCTGTTCCCTTCAGGGGTCGCCACAGCAAATAATCTGCTTCCATCTCACTCTGTCCTCTGCATCTTCTTCTCTTATGCCAACAACCTTCATGTCCTCCTTCACCACATCCATAAATGTCTTCTTTGCTCTTCCTCTAGGCCTTTTGCCTGGCAGTTCAAACCTCAGCATCTTACTACCAATATACTCACTATCCCTCCTCTGTACATGTCCAAACCATCTCAATCTAGCCTCTCTGATTTTGTCTCCAAAACCTCTGACGTGCTGTCTCTCTGATGTACTCATTCCTGATCCTATCCATCCTCGTTCCTCCCAAAAAGAACCTCAACATTTTCAGCTCTGCCTCCTGTCTTTTCCTCAGTGCTACTGTTTCTAAACCATACAACACCGCTGGCCTCAACACCATCTTGTACACATTTCCTTTCATTCGTGCCGATACCTTCTTATCACACATCACACCGGACACTTTTCTCCAACCATTCCAACCTGCCTGCACACGCTTCTTCACCTCTTTTCCACACTTTCCATTGCTCTGGATTGTTGAGCCTAAGTACTTAAAATCCCCCACCTTCTTTATCTCTGCTCCCTGTATCCTCACTGTTCCTCTTGAGTACTTGGCGTTCACACACATGTATTCTGTTTTACTGAGGCTAACTTTCATTCCTCTCCTTTCCAGGGCATACCTCCACCTCTCTAGATTTTCCTTCACTTGTTCTCTGCTCTCACTCCAGGTCACAATGTCATCTGCAAACATCATAGTCCATGGAGATTCTTGTCTAACCTCGTCTGTCAGCCTGTCCATCACCATAGCAAACATGAAGGGGCTCAGAGCTGACCCTTGATACAGTCCCACCTTCACCTTGAATTCTTCGGTCACTCCGACAGCACACCTCACCACTGTCTTACATCTCTCATACATGTCCTGCACCACTCTAACATACTTCTCTGCCATTCCAGACTTCCTCATGCAATACCACAGTTCCTCTCTCGGCACCCAGTCATATGCTTTCTCCAGATCCACAAAGGCACAATGCCGATTCCTCTGACCCTCTCTGTACTTCTCAATTAACGTCCTCAAAGCAAACATTGCATCTGTGGTGCTCTTTCTTAGCATGAAACCAAACTGTTGTTCATGAATGCTGACCTCTGCCCTTAGTCTTGCTTCCACTAGTCTTTCCCATAACTTCATCGTATGGCTCATCAACTTTATCCCTCTGTAGTTGCTACAACTCAGCACGTCTCCCTTGTTCTTGAAAATGGGCACAAGCACACTTCTCTATTCCTCTGGCATCTGCTGACTCTCTAAGACCTTGTCGAATGTTCTTGTCAGAAAATCTACTGCTACCTCACCAAGATACTTCCATACCTTCACAGGTATGTCATCAGGACCAACCGCCTTTCCACACTTAATCCTCTTCAATGCCCTCCTCACTTCACCCTTACTAATCTTTGCTACTTCCTGGTCCTCAACGGTCACTTCTACTCTCATTTTCCTCATTCATCAGCTCTTCAAAGTACTCTTGCCATCTTCCCAGCATAATTCTGTCATCAGTGAATAAATTTCCCACTCTGTCCTTAATCACTCTAACTTGCTGCACGTCCTTCCCATCTCTATTTTTTTTGCTGTGCCACCCTGTATAAGTCATTTTCGTCTCCTTACTGTCCAACCTAGCATGCAAGTCATCATACGCCCTCTGTTTGGCCTGTAACACCGCTACCTTTGCCTTACATTGTGTCTCCCTGTACTCCTGTTTGCTCTCTTCGGTCCTCTCAATGTCCCACTTCTTAGCTAACCTCTTCCTTTGTACACACTCCTGCACTTTCTCATTCCACCACAAAATCTCTTTATCTACTTTCCTTCCAGAGGTCACATCCAGTGCTCTCTTACCTGTCTCCCTGATCACATTTGCTGTGGTTGTTCAGTCATCTGGAAGCACTTCATCCTACACACCACCATCCTATGCTGTTTGGCAAGACTCTCACCTATTACTACTTTGCAGTCACTGACTTCCTTCAAATTACATCGCCTACACAAGATGTAGTCTACCTGTGTGATCCTACCTCCACTTTTGTAAGACACCCTATGCTCCTGTCTCTTCTGGAAGAAAGTATTCACCACAGCCATTTCCATCTTTTTTGCAAAATCTATCAATATCTGTCCTTCCTCATTCCCTCTGTTGCCTGCAACAACATGTCCATTGAAGTCTGCACCAATGACCACTCTTTCACCTCTGGGGGTACTCTGCATCACTTCATCTAACTCACTCCAGACTCTATCCCTCTGTTCTAGTTTACATCCTGCATGTGGGCCATAAGCACTAACAACATTGAACATCAACCGGAACTATGACAGAAAAAGGTAGAGAGCTGGCTGACATGATGTAGAGGAGGAAGGTGGACATACTGTGTGTTCAGGAGACCAGGTGGAAAGGTAGCAAGGCTAAAAGCTTAGGAGTATGGTTGAAACTGTTCTATCATGGTGTGGATTGGAAGAGAAATGGAGTAGGAGTCATCTTGAAGGAGGAGTTGGTCAGGAATGTTCTAGAAGTGAAAAGAGTGTCAGACAGAGTGATGAGTCTCAAGTTAGAAATTGAAGGCGTGATATTCAATGTTGTTAGTGCTTATGGCCCACATGTAGGATGTAAACTAGAACAGAGGGATAGAGTCTGGAGTGAGTTAGATGAAGTGATGCAGAGTACCCTCAGAGGTGAAAGAGTGGTCATTGGGGCAGTGGGACTGCATCAAGGATCAGCTCTGCGCCCCTTCTTGCTTGCTATGGTGATGGACAGGCTGACAGACAAGGTTAGACAAGATTCCCCATGGACTATGATGTTTACAGATGACATTGTGATCTGTAGTGAGAGCAGAGAACAAGTGCAGGAAAATCTAGAGAAGTGGAGGTATTCACTGGAAAGGAGGGGAATGAAGGTTAGCCTCAGTAAGACAGAATACATGTGCATGAATGACAAGGATCCAAGAAGAACTGTGGGGTTACAAGGAGCAGAGATAAGGAAGGTGGAGGATTTTAAGTACTTAGGCTTAACAATCCAGAGCAATGGAGAGTGTGGAAAAGAGGTGAAGAAGCGTGTGCAGGCAGGTTGGAATGGTTGGAGAAAAGTGTCCGGTGTGATGTGTGATAGGAGGGTATCGGCAAAATTGAAAGGAAAAGTGTACAAGACGGTGTTGAGGCCAACGATGTTGTATGGTTTAGAAACAGTGGCCCTGGGGAAAAGACAGGAGGCAGAGCTGGAGGTAGCAGAGATGAAAATGAGGTTCTCTTTGGGAGTAACGAGGAAGGATAGGATCAGGAATGAGCACATCAGAGGGACAGCACATTCAAGACGTTTTGGAGACAAAATCAGAGAGGCTAGATTGAGATGGTTTGGACATGTACAGAGGAGGTGCTGAGGCTGGAACTACCAGGCAGAAGGCCTAGAGGAAGACCAAAGAGATGATTCATAGATGTGATGAAGGAGGACATGAAGGTTATTGGTGTAAGAGAAGAAGATGCAAAGGATAGGGTGAGATGGAGGAAGAGGATTCGCTGTGGCGACCCCTGAAGGGAAAAGCCGAAAGGAAACGAAGAAGAAGATTCACGGCACTGGCAGACACCCTGATCCAGCCTGATTTACATTCATCAGTCTTATACAACTGAGCAACTGAAGGTTTAGAGCTTTGCTCAAGGGTCCCACAGTGGTAACTTCAGCTCAGTAATCTAAAAAAATAATATATTTGGCCTCATGCATGGAACCCTTCTAATGAAGAAATCTGTTCCTTATAAGAACTGCAATGAGGATCAGTTTTATTTGCCAAGTTTGTGAATATAAACAAGGAATTTGAATCCGGTTTAAATCACTTACTATATAGAGAAGTATTATCGGGCAGTGGTGGCCTAGTGGTATAGGGCACTGGATTGCTGATCCGAGGGTTGGGGGTTTGAGTCCCACTCTCCACAAGGTTGTCACTGTCCCCCCAGTGCAGTCCCTACTCTCAGTCCTAGACTCATGCCTTTCCTCTTCTCTCTCTGCCTACGGACAAGCCTCCCACCTCTCCTTCTTCGATGTCTTTGACCAACAGTAGTCCAATTTCCACCAGCACTCTGTTGGTTAACAGCACTGATGGCGGTTGTTGTTAACCCGGGCCTCGACCGATCCGGTATGAAATTTTTCGTTGTGACTCGCATATTTTATTTGGCATTTGTTTTACGCTGCATACCTTTCTTGGCTTGTGCCCCTCCCTCACGGCTGCATTCAGAGCACGCAGGAATACACGTGGATAAATACAAGGCTAATCCGCTCAGAAAAGGCATTTCAAGGAGAGCTCGTGAAGTGATTTTTTGCTCATTGGATGAAGTAGATAGTTGGTGGGTTTAAAGCTCGTATCATGAAAACATCTTTATAAGGGACACCCGTTAGACAAGGTACCACTGTACTTTTTTAAGTTCAGAAATGTGCAAATTATTAATGAACAAATTTTTAGATCTAGCATACTAATTACACAGTACTGCATATTTTGTCCACAATAAATGCTAATATCAGGAAACTTAACACCCATGTTTGAGAGGAGACTCTGACACACAAAATCAAATTGGGCGGGCATTTGCCGCTACGGGTGCTAAAAATGTTCTCAGATTGTGAGATGCAAGGAAAGCATAAGAATTGAATGACTGAACGGATTTGATGTTGTATTCTGGGAACAGTGATGTGTCGCCTGGAGGAAGGAGAAAGGAGGCATGTGATAATCAAATCATTGGTAATACTACGGCATGAATGGGTATAATCGCAAAAATATTAAATTAAATAGACCGTCGATATTCAAAGAACTTTCATGCATGTTAATTTTTAGTACACATTTGAATACACGTATGCACAGCTTTGTCTTTATAGTTTTGAGTTTCCAGTATTTCAAACACATTTTTTTTTGTTCATCCAATGACTATTTTAAAAATTACAAATTGACCCTAGGTGGCACCATTACACATAATGGTTACCGGATTCTCAACAGTTCCACATTACCTCGCTTCATTTCTCTCCTTCACTGCATGCAGTCTACATGTCACTTACCCACCAACTTTTCCACCTACTCTTCTTTTGTTCCACTCTGTGGCCACCAGTCTTGTCTCAATAATGCTTCATTTGATTTGTTTGAAAGAGCCACTCCTCTGCTCACCACTACAGTGGTGTTGTGATTGCTTAAAGTGGGTGTTACCTTTTAGGCCAACAAATACAATGTTTAGGATTCACCAGTTACGTCAAGAGAGTTCATCATCATTTTCTGTAACCGCTTCATCTTAATTAGGGTCACGGGGAGGCTGGTGCCCATCCCAGCCAACTCAGGGCGAGGGCAGAGTACATCCTGAACAGCTCGCCAGGCCATCGCAGGGCGGAAACACGCTGACGGCTTTGCAGCCTACTCTTGTCGAAAGTCAGCAATGGTTCTTTTACATGCCTCACACCATAGACAGTGAGAGACATGGCCGGCCTTTGACAACCCAGTTAGCTGCACTGGGGGGGACAGTGACAACCTTGTGGAGAGTGGGACTCGAACCCCCAACCTTTGGATCAGCGATCCGGCGCCTTATACCACTAGACCACCACTGCCCCTCTAATTCTCAATCTAATCTTCAAGAGAGTATATTATCAAATTTAGAGCGCAAACAGAAAATGCTTCCTCGAACCCATTTACCAAAATGGCACTTTTGCACCACCAGGTGTCGTTATAATCAAGGTTAACATATTTTGGTCCCTGACTTTAACATATTTCAGTCCTCAGCCTGAGTTGACTTTAATAATGAGCCATGCCAATTTCTGTTTAAAATGTTATTTTGCCAAACCATTTTTAATGATCTGCACAAACATTTGCATATCTTGAGAAGAATCTTACGAAAAGCAAAGGAATTGTTCCAAAATGTGATAAATATTAATGGACAAATTTGAGAAGCTAGCATGCGAAATACAAAGTCTTGGATTTTTGGCCATGGTAAACAATATCAATGTGTTCTCTTATTAGTTTAGATTTGTTCTTAAATATATGGAACATTAATTCATTAAAAATTTTAATTAATTGGCTATAATTTTCAGAAGACCCCTATACCATCTCAGAGGAAACAATTGAAGCAGTCTCCCTTACCCGAACGCGGGTCACCGGGGTTCCCTCCTGGAGCCAGGCCCGGGGGAGGGGCTTGAAGGAGAGCACCTGGTGGTCTGGCTTATTCCCATGGAGCCCGAAAAGGAGACATGGGTTCACCCTCCCATGGACCCACCACCCATGGGAGGAGTTTTAGGGGTCGGGTGCAATGTGAGTTGGGTGGCAGCCAAAGGCATGGGTTCTGTCAAACCGATCCTCGTCTACTTACTCTGACCCTCGGGACATGGAATGTCACCTCTCTGGTGGGAAAGGAGCCTGATTTGGTGCGTGAGGTGGAGAGATACCGACTAGATATAGTCGGGCTCACCTCAACGCACAGCTTGGGCTCTGGAACCATCCATCTCGAGAGAGGCTGGCCCTTCTTCTATTCTGGAGTTGCTCATGGGGAGAGGCGGCGAGTCAGTGTGGGTATTCTTGTTGCCCCCCCGTCTCGGCACCCGAATGTTGGGGTTCTCCCCGGTTGATGAAAGGGTAGCTTCCCTCCATCTTCGGGTGGGGGTACCGGTCCTGACTGTTATTTGTGCTTATTTATGAAATGACAGTTCAGAGTACCCACCCTTTTTGGAGTCTTTGGGTGGTGGTGGGGGTATTGGAGAACGCTCCCTCGGGAGACTCACTCGTTGTCTTGGGAGACTTCAATGCCCATGTGGGCAACGATAGTGTGACCTGGAAGGGTGTGATCACAGGTACGGCCTATCCAGTCTGAATCCGAATGGTGTTTCGTTGTTGGACTTCTGTGCTCGTCACAGTTTGTCTATCACGAACACCATGTTCGAACATAAGTGTGCCCATAAGTGCACTTGGCACCAGGACACCCTAGGTCGCAATTCGATGATTGACTTTGTAGTCATGTCATTGGACTTGCAACCATATGTTCTAGACACTCGGGTGAAGAGAGGAGCTGAACTGTCTACTGATCAGTACCTGGTGGTGAGTTGGCTTCGGTGGTGTGGGAGGTTGCCTTCCAGACCTGGCAGGCCCAAGCGTGTAATCAGGGTCTGCTGGGAACGTTTGGCGGAGTCCCCTGTCTGAGAGGCCTTTAAGTCCCACCTCCGGCAGAGCTACAACCACGTCCTGGAGGAGGCGGGGGACATGGAATCCGAATGGGTCATGTTTCATGCCTCCATTGCTGAGGCGGCAGCCCATAGCTGTGGCCGTAAGGTCATCGGTGCGTGTCGTGGCAGTAATCCCCGAATCCGGTGGTGGACACCTGCGGTGAAGGGGGCCGTCCAACTGAAGAAGGAGGCCTATCGGGTTTTATTAGCCTTAGGACGGGGAAGCAGTTCTTCACAAACACTGTTTACAGTGCAGGTGGGGAGTTGCTTACCTTGACTGGGGATGTCGTCGAGAGGTGGAGGGAATACTTTGAGGACCTCCTCAAGCCCTCCGTGGAAGAGTAAGACCCTGGGGGTTCGGGTGAGGGTCCGCCCGTCACTGGAGTGGAGGTCACTGAGGTTGTCAGAAGGCTCCTCGGTGGTCGAGTTCTGGGGTTGGACGAGATCCGCCCGGAATATCTCAGGGCTCTGGATGTTGTAGGACTGTCTTGGTTGACACGTCTCTGCAACATCGCGTGGTCATCAGGGGCTGTACCTCTGGATTGGCAAACTGGGGTGGTGGTCCCAATTTTTAAGAAGGGGGACCGGAGGGTGTGTTCCAATTATCGGGGAATTACACTCCTCAGCCTACCTGGGAAAGTCTATGCAGGGGTACTAGAGAGGAGGATCCGACCGATAGTTGAACCTCGGATTCAGGAGGAACAATGTGGTTTTCGTCCTGGCCGCAGCACTCTTGACCAACTCTATACACTCCACAGGATTCTGGAGGGGGCATGGGAGTTTGCCCAATCTGTCCACATGTGCTTTGTGGATTTGGAGAAGGCTTTCGACCGTGTCCCTCGAACAATCTTGTGGAGCGTGCTCCGAGAGTACGGCGTTCCAGACCCGTTGCTACGAGCTATTCGGTCGCTGTATCTCCGGAGCCAGAGTTTGGTCCGTATTGGTAGCAGCAGGTCGAATTCATTTCTGGTGGGAGTTGGAGTCCGCCACGGCTGTCCTTTGTCACCGATTCTGTTCATAATTTTTATGGACAGAATTTCTAGGCGCAGTCGAGGCGATGAGGGGTTCTGGTTTGGTGGCCATCGGATATCGTCTCTGCTTTTTGCGGATGATGTTGTCCTTTTGGCTTCATCAAGTCGGGCCCTCCAGCTCTCATTGGAGCGATTCGCAGCTGAGTGCGAAGCAGCCGGGATGAAGATCAGTACCTCCAAGTCCGAGGCCATGGTTCTCAGTCGGACAATGGTGGAATGCACCCTCCGGGTCGGGAATGAGGTCCTGCCCCAAGTGGAGGAGTTTAAGTATCTTGGGGTCTTGTTTACGAGTGAGGGAAGGATGGAGCGAGAGATCGACAGACGGATCGCTGCAGCCTCTGCTGTTAAGCGGTGCCTGTACCGGTCCGTTGTGAAAAAGGAGCTGAGCCGCAACGCGAAGCTCTCAATTTACCAGTCGATCTACGTTCCAACCCTCACCTATGGTCACGAGCTTTGGGTAATGACCAAAAGAACAAGATCACGGATACAAGCGGCTGAAATGAGCTTTCTTTGCCGGGTGGCGGGGTTCTCCCTTAGAGATAGGGTGAGAAGCTCCGCCATCCGGGGAGAGCTCGGAGTAGATCCGCTGCTCCTCCGCATTGAGAGGGGCCAGTTGAGGTGGCTCGGGCATCTGGTCAGAATGCCCCCCGGACGCCTCCCTGGTGTGGTGTTTCGGGCATGTCTAACCGACAAGAGACCCCGGGGTCGACCTAGAACACGCTGGAGGGACTATGTCTCTCGGCTTGTCTGGGACCGCCTCGGTGTCCCCCCAGGAGAGTTGGAGGAAGTAGCTCGGGAGAGGGATGTCTGGACCTCTTTGCTAAGGTTGCTGCCCCTGCGACCCGACCCTGGACTAAGCGGAAGAAGATGATGATGATGATGATGGGTCTTGTTTACGAGTGAGGGAAGGATGGAGCGAGAGATCGACAGATGGATCGCTGCAGCCTCTGCTGTTAAGCAGTGCCTGTACCGTTCCGTCGTGGTGAAGAAGGAGCTGAGCCGCAAGGCAAAGCTCTCAATTTACCAGTCGATCTACGTTCCAACCCTCACCTATGGTCACGAGCTTTGGGTAATGACCGAAAGAACAAGATCACGGATACAAGCGGCTGAAATGAGCTTCCTTCGCCGGGTGGCGGGTTTCTCCCTTAGAGATAAGGTGAGAAGCTCCACCATCCAGGGAGAGCTCGGAGTAGATCCGCTGCTCTTCCGCATTGAGAGGGGCCAGTTAAGGTGGCTCGGGCATCTGGTCAGAATGCCCCCTGGACACCTCCCTGGTGTGGTGTTTCGGGCATGTCCAACTGGGAAGCGACCCCGGGGTCGACCTAGAATACACTGGAGGGCCTATGTCTCTCGGCTTGTCTGGGACCGCCTCGGTGTCCCCCCGGGAGAGTTGGAGGAAGTGGCTCGGGAGAGGGACGTCTGGACCTCTTTGCTTAGGTTGCTGCCCCCGCGACCCGACCCTGGACTAAGTTGAAGATGATGATGATGATGAAGATGGCTGTAATTTTGTAAACAACATTCTGAATGCGCATTACAATGGGGGGGAAATGCGACCCTAATAGAATTTAAAGCAATTCAGAAATAGGATAGCACAGTGATGCACTGCTTAGTACTAATGTCTCGCAACAAGGTCCTAGGTTTAAGTCTGTGGATGTGTGAAGTTTACATGCTCTCCCTGTGTCTGCATGGGTTCTTTCTGGGTACTCTGGTTTCCTTCCATAATGCACCGACGTGCACATTAGGCTAACCTGCAGGATATCAGGATGGTTGTGTGTCTTGCCCTGAAATGGCCTGGTAGCGTGTTTTGAGCATGCATTGCCTTCGTCCACTGTCAGCTGAGATTAGCTACACCCTCCTCACAACCTGAAGGATAGGGTTAAGTGGTTTGACAAATGAAATGAAGTGATACTAGAACAGGGATAATTCTGCACACTGTAGCTAGTACAAAAACGGGTTGAACTTTTTCAGACAGAGTTCATGTAGTGTCATAACTATTTTTCTGCTCATAATATTTCTGTTCTCCCTGAAAAAAACAGCACCCCAATGATGCACAGTTTGATCACCAGTTGACTTATTCATTACAGTGCATGCAGTAGGACTGAGAAGAAGGTGGCAGTGTTGCTTCAGCAATGGCCTTTTGCTCCATAACTCATTTTAAATTGCATTAAATAAGTCAAGCGAACAATAAGATTTCAACAAGCTAAAATGTTTTGTTTATTAAATTGTATAATTACACCGTACTGCTCATGTGGATATAAAAATGCTAATATACTGAAACTAAAATTTCAGATCATGCAAATAAACACTTGTATAGTGTGTGTGTGTGTGTGTGTGTGTGTGTGTGTGTGTGTGTGTGTGTGTGTGTGTGTGTGTGTGTGTGTGTGTGTGTGAGAGAGAGATAAACTTGAAGAAGTTTATGTGTTGCTTAAACTTGTCATTTCCCAGAATATTTTCAGATTTTTATGATTCCCGAAGTTTCAGTTTTCATTAATGATCAAGTAGCATTTGTAGTTAAGATATGATACCAGTCTCTTTTAATATATTTATTTCAAAATATTTATTAAATTAAAGGCACTTCTTTCAAGGTTTCTCTACTGTGAACTAATGATATTATATGAATATAACTTATTATATACCTATATAAAACACTCTTAATGATCAAATAGAGTCCTTAAGCACTCAATAGTTGTGCATCTGAGAAAACTCTTCTTGGTTTTAAATGGGAACCTATAAACGTGTGTTTCTCTGTCAGGAATGTTTTCAAAGTCGACCCATTTTAGGAAGCAAAGAACTTTTCAAAGAGCTTCTTGTGCATCTCCAAGAAGTTCAGTTGTGGAAAGGGCAATATTCTGTACTCACTCTGTATAGAATCATATCAAATATTTATAGCTACTGAACACAATACTAATGAGCTAATACTTAAAATTTCCAACTTTTATATTGACCAGATGAACAAATATATCATGGGGAGTAATTAGAAGTTCTATGAACCATTTTTCAAATACAATTTACTAGACAAGGAATATAGAGAATACAGTGTAGGTAATATTATCTAGCCACTTGGATAATTAAACTGAAATAACCATTATTTCTGTCTATTTTCAGTTTATACTCACATGACTATGTCTTTATGTTTTCTCTGATGACTAATTGAGAAAGGGGGCAGTGGTGGTCTAGTGGTATAAGGTGCCAGATCGCTGATCCAAAGGTTGGGGTTTCGAGTCCTACTCTCCACAAGGTTGTCACTGCCCCCCCCCCCCAGTGGAGCTAACTGGGTTATCAAAGGCTGGCCATGTCTCTCACTGTCTATGGTGTGAGGCATGTAAAAGAACCATTGCTGACTTTCGAAAAGAGTAGGCTGCAAAACCGTCATGGGCACCAGCCTCCCCGCGACCCTAATTAGGATGAAGCGGTTACAGAAAATGAACTGATGAATGAACTTATTGAAAAATGTTATATGAAATATTTTTTTTCTTAATTCACATTTTACTCTTAGTCTACAGATGTCTATATTCTTCTGAAATATATTTTTTTCCTTTTCTAAAAATTAACACTAAGTAGCCTGATTTATCATGAATACTGCATGTAAAGTACATTTAAAACCAAATTTGAGTTAAAGGGTATCATTGTTTTGTTTAAATTGAGAAGATTATTGAAAAATTTGGCAATTGTAGCAAGATGAAAAGTAAAAGATTAATTTTCTTGTTAACTAAATAACAGATTTATATATACATATATATATATATATATATATATATATAGACACACACACACACACACACACACACACACACACACACACACACACACACATACATATATATATATATATATATATATATATATATATATATATATATATATATATATATATATATATATATATATACACATGTTGTATGTGTGTGTGTGTGTGTGTGTGTGTGTGTGTGTGTGTATGTGTCTCTATATATATATATATATATATATATATATGTGTGTGATATGTGTATGGATGGGGGTTGAAATTCCTATCTCAATGGGTTTGCACTAGGCCAGCCGTGTCTCTCGCTGTCTGTGGTGAGAGGTTCATGTAAAAGAACCATTGCTGACTTTCGACAAGAGTAGTTGCATAGCCGTCAGCATGTTTCTGCCCTGTGATGGCTTGACAAGCTGTCCATGGTGTACTCTGCCCCCAATCAGAGTCGGCTGAGATGGGCACCAACCTCCCCACAACTCTAATTAGTGTTAAGTGGTTCAGAAAATTAATGAATGACTGAATTTATAATATGGACCAAAAGTCAAGCGTAAACTGGAATATGTGGGAAACACTGGATGTACATACAAAACAATCCTTCAAAAGATCCCAAAAAGAAAACCCCAGTCATATTTCCAATGCTTGCATATTTTAAGAGTACAAAAAAAACATTTTAAACACAATAGTAATCAAGAATCCTGGGCATATGTAATTAGAATATAGACAATATATATGGCATATAAAAAGACAACACCAAACTACTGCCAATGCAACCAACACAGTAACAACCATAAAGGGTTATTGAAAGTTTATTATTATCAATGCTAACAGCCCTTGTCCTGTTCCTCTGGACCCGTGCTGCTTTGTCTACTGCTGTCAGTAGAGTGTGTGGGAGAACCTGAGGAGAGCATCAGGCTACCGTTACACATCGGAGACAGTGTGTTCTCCATAAACATGTCTGATTTGAATTCCTTGTGACTTGCATAGAGCCCTGCCTCTGCCTCCTCTGTGGTGCAGTCATTGTAGCTAATGGTACCGTTGTTGAGATCCAAAGTGGTAGGTCGAGAATGATCCGGGCTGGGAAGGTGTGGACGAGTGTACAGCTCGGATGAGCAGCTTGTGTAGCTAATAGGTTCTTCCTTGATGGCGCAGGTCACTAACTCAGTGGAGCATAGAGCTGAGGAGCCTCCTACAGCCAATCCATGGGCCCGAGCCTGTATCTCCAGCTCCTAACCCATAAACACATATAAATATTCATTACAGGAGACCAGAAATCTCTTTTTTTTAACCAGAACAAATCAGAAAATGAGATTTGGGAGGATGAAGTATATAATGCAAAGTGTATCGTAGTGTGTTCTAATAGTGAGTTCCTAAGCAGATTGCCATGGGCATGGAACATGAGGATGGTTTCCCATGTCCATGCCTGACTTAATGCCAACAACAATAGGCATAATGATGGGGGGGCATGAAGAAACTGAAACCCCCCAAAAATATAGGCTCATACACACCTACTCAGACTCACAAAGAATAAAAAAAGCACACAATTTAACTCAGGTAGACATACAAACTTTCGCTGAGCAAAACACTGTCAAACTTGAACGGTAACACAGAACAAGAACTTCTTAAATGGATAATTAACCTAACAAGACAGGTGAGAGAATTGCAGGAAGTGTGTGAAAAGCAATTAGTATTAACCTTTCCTTCTTTCACTTCAGACTGCAGAAAAATAATTTAATTTTCATCCATGATTCAATCTTTAAAGAAATCATGCTACTTTAATAACACCATCCTAGGACACCTTCTTCTTCTTCTTTTCCTTTCGGCTTTTTCCTTCAGGGGTCGCCACAGCGAATCATCTGCCTCCGTCTCACCCTATCCTCTGCATCTTTTTCTCTTACACCAACTGCCTTCATGTCCTCCTTTACCACGTCCATGAATCGTCTCTTTGGTCTTCCTCTAGGCCTTCTGCCTGGTAGTTCCAACCTCAGCATCCTACGACTCACTATCCCTCCTCTGTACATGTCCAAACCATCTCAATCTTGCCTCTCTGACTTTGTCTCCAAAACGTCTTATATGTGCTATCCCTCTGATGTGCTCATTCCTGATCCTATCCATCCTCGTTACTCCCAAAGAGAACCTCAACATTTTCATCTCTGCTACCTCCAGCTTTGCCTCGTGCCTTTTCCCCAGGGCCACTTTTTCTAAACCATACAACATCGCTGGCCTCAACATCGTCTTGGACACTTTTCCTTCATTTTTGCCGATACCTTCCTATCACACATCACACCGGACACTTTACCTCCACCTCTCTAGATTTTCCTGCACTTGTTCTCTGCTCTCACTGCAGATCACAATGTCATCTGCAAAAATCATAGTCCATGGAGATTCTTGTATAATCTCGTCTGTCAGCCTGTCCATCACCATAGCAAACAAGAAGGGGCTCAGAGCTGACCCTTGATGCAGTCCCATCTCCAACTTGAACTCTTCTGTCACACCGACAGCACACCTCACCACTGTCTTACATCTCTTATACATGTCCTGCACCACTCTAACATACTTCTCTGCCACTCCAGACTTTCTCATGCAATACCACAGTTCCTCTCTCGGCAACCTGTCATATGCTTTCTCCAGATCCACAAAGGCACAATGCAGCTCCTTCTGACCTTCTCTGTACTTCTCTATTAAAATTCCTCAAGGCAAACACTGCATCTGTGGTGCTCTTTCTTGGCATTAAACCAAACTGTTGTTCACAAATGCTGACCTCTGCCCTTTGTCTTGCTTCCACTGTTCTTTCCCAAAACTTCATCGTATGGCTCATCAACTTTATCCCTTTGTAGTTGCCACAACTCTGCACATCTCCCTTGTTCTTAAAAATGGGCACCAGCACACTTCTCCTCCATTCCTCTGGCATCCTCTTACTCTCTAAGACCCTGTTGAATGTCTACTGCTACCTCTCCTAGACACTTCCATACCTCCACCGGTATGTCATCAGGACCAACTGCCTTTCCATTCTTCATCCTCTTCAATGACCCTCCTCACTTCACCCTTACTAATCTTTGCTACTTCCTGATCCTCAACAGTCACCTCTTCTACTCTTTTTTCTCTCTCATTTTCCTCATTCATCAGCTCTTCAAAGTACCCTTTCCATCTTCCCAGCACACTTCTGTCATCAGTCAATACATTTCCCTCTCTGTCCTTTATCACTATAACTTGCTGCACAGCCTTCCCATCTCTACTTCTCTGCTGTGCCAACCTGTATAAATAATTTTCTCCCTCTTTACTTTCCAACCGAGCATACAAGTCATCATATGCTCTCTGTTTGGCCTTTGACACCGCGACCTTCGCCTTACGCTGTGTCTCCCTGTACTCCTGTTTACTCTCTTCGGTCCTCTCTATGTCCCACTTCTTCTTAGCTAACCTCTTCCTTTGTACACACTCCTGCACTTCCTCATTCCACCACCAAGTCTCCTTATCTACTTTCCATCCAGGTGACACCAAGTATCCTCCTACCTGTCTCCCTGATCACATTAGCTGTAGTTGTCCACTCATCTGGAAGCACTTCCTGACCACCCAAAGCCATTTTCAACTCCTCCTTGAAGACAACATGACACTCCTCTCTTCTGCTCTGCCTTCTTCACCTTCCTCACCATCAGAGTCATCCTGCACACCACCATCCTATGCTGCTTGTCAACACTCTCACCCGCTACTACTTTGCAGTCACTGACTTCCTTCAAACTACATCGCCTACACAAGATGTAGTCTACCTGTGTGCTCCTACCTCCGCTTTTATAAGTCACTCTATGCTCCTCTCTGATGTGGAAGAAAGTATTTACCACAGCCATTTCCATCCTTTTTGCAAAATCTACCAAAATCTGTCCTTCTGTGTTTCTGTCCTTGATACCAAATCGGCCCATCACTTCCTTGTCCCCTCTGTTTACTGCACCAACATGTCCATTGAAGTCTGCCCCAATGACTACTCTTTCATCTCCGGGGATATTCTGCATCACTTCATCTAACTCACTCCAGAATCTCTCCTTCTCTTCTAGCTCACATCCTGCCTGTGAGGCATAAGCACTAACAACATTGAACATCATGCCTTCAATTTCTAACTTGAGACTCATCACTCTGTCTGACACTCTTTTCACTTCTAGAACATTCCTGACAAACTCCTCCTTCAAGATGACTCCGACGCCATTTCGCTTCCCATCCACACCATGAAAAAACAGCTTAAACCCTGCTCCTAAGCTTCTAGCCTTGCTACCTTTCCACCTGGTCTCCTGAACACACAGTATGTCCACCGTCCTCCTCTGCATCATGTCAGCCAGCTCTCTACCTTTTCCTGTCATAGTTGCAACATTCAAAGTCCCTACTTTCAGTCTTAGACTCATGCCTTTCCTCTTCTCTCTCTGCCTACAGACATGCCTCCCGCCTCTCCTTCTTCGACCCTGTTGGTTAACAGCACTGATGGTGGTCGTTGTTAACCCGGGCCTCGACCGATCCGGTATGAATGTTTTTGATATGACTCGCATGTTTTATTTGGCATTTGTTTTACGCCAGATGCGCTTCCTGATGCAACCTTCTGCATTTATCCGGGCTTGGGACCGGCGTGAGGGAGAGACACTGGCTTGTGCCCCTCCCTCACGGCTGCATTCATCCTAGGACACCAATCAATCAAAATCTAAATATCTATCAGGGGCTCTGCCTTTAGGCAGCACTTACATCTATATATTATCTTCTTAATCAAGCCCTGACAATGTATGTACAGTCCCAGTCTTCTGAGTTATTCTTTCAAAACATCTCGTATAAATACCAGCATAAAATTAATTTATAAAACCTCATTATTGAAAAAGGTTTTCATTTTTTCTACCTGAATGCGAAGCAGGAGGTGTCTGTTGGTGTGCTCCAGTCTCTTTTGCCTGCTCTCCAGCTCTTTTGCTCTTTGCTGTTCTCTCTGAAGCTTCTTAATGTAGTCCACAGATGCCTTCAGAATAGTTCCTTTATTCCACCTCATGTCTCTAGAAAACCCACAGTACAGTATATGTAAAAAAAATTGCATAATTCATTCATAATAAACAGATAATTAGTTTTATAAATAATTCAGTTAATATTGTTTATATTGTTCATATATACATAAAAATTTGGATTACTTTTAAGTATCTGTAATGTGAATTTTAGTGGTGGCAGTTAGCTGGTTGACTTACGGATCATTAGATTTGGGAATTAATGTTCCAAGTTCTTTAATTCTGTCATTTATATTAAAGCGCCGTCTTCTTTCAACTGGAAGAGAGAAAGAAAGAATCTGGTTCGTAATACAAAGTTTGTGGACACCTTGTGTTCGCTAAACAAATTGTGATTGAATGATAGCAGATTTATTCTTACTGAGGTTGTGGTTGTCCTTCTTTTGCCTTTCTTTTGCCAAAGCTCTAACTTCTGCTTCTAAAATAATAATAATAATAATAAAACTCCACACCCTCTCCTCCCAGAAATGCCTTTTAAAAATTAACAAATTAATTAAATTAATTATTCTATATTTTATAATATACTAAATGATATACAATTGGATTATTTATTCTGCTATCTGTTATGTTTATCAGTGTTTGTTTTCGTGACTATTTATCCAAATTGTGTGCAATTTTTCATCAATCACAATTTAATTGATCACAATCAATACACAAAGTGAAAATTGATCATGATCTGCATTAGATTTATGTGTGGAAACATGTCATCATGTCATATGGTTAATTCTAATCAAAGATCATATACACAAATATATACATATATGTTTGCCAAGGAGAGGGACACATACCTACTGGAAGGCCGTCCGGCCTCTGATAAGAGTCAAACTTGCCACATGGTCCAGGTTGGTCCACGTGCATCCTGTCCGGAGCTGGGGTAATTTGGTATAATAGATTTTATTTACTGTTGCAGATGTGCACATAAAAAGTTGCACACAGTGTGGATAGTGTAATTGTAGTGGGAGGTTTATTAGAATTAATGCTGACATGGTTCTGCTAAATTATGCTAAATTATGCTAAATTATGACATTAGTGTATGATCTAGGTAGAACTGGTGTAGATATAATGGAAGATGATCTACCTGAGAATTCTCTTTTCATGTTGGGTAAACTAGATGGGCAGGAATTCCCTATAGTGACTCCAGCCGGAGGAAGCACATGATTACTGTAGATGTCCAGGAGATTTGCAGAAACTGGGATCTTAAAGAGAGATGTTAAAATGAATATACACAGACACAGAAACTAATAAACAAATGAAAAACCTGTCTGGTATTTGTGTACCGTATTTGGTATGTGAAGTCCTGCATCCATTAATCCGAGGATATCATCATTATAACTTGACTCCAGGCTGATAATGTCGTCAATTACGTCATCCATCTAGCGCGGCATGAAAATATAGATGCAAGAAAGATAAAATATCAAGAAAAACCATAAATAATATCGGCAAATCTGCAATGATTGCATTTGAATGATCTATAGAAATAAAAGAGTGACATGAGAACTCAGTGTGCTTCAGAATCCAAATCTCAGACGACCCTCTTTCATTTAGTATCACTGCAACTGGAAAAATTTATTTTTCTAAGATGATAAAAATAAAATGAGCCAAATGTAGATTATGTACCAAGAACTATAATTTACTTTTTTATTTTATTTCTTGTTTGTTGTTTGTTTTTTTATTGGGGGGGGGGGTGTTCTAGTTACACAGACTGGCAGTGGTGGCTCGGTGGTAGGACATTGGATTACTGATCCAAAGGTTGACTGTTCAAGTTAAATCATCACCATCATCAATATATATATATTTGTAATTTTGTGGGGTAAATAATTTTTCTTCAACAATGTGGTGAGTTACCTCTTTCTCGCAGTTGTTGGTGAGTGTAAGCAGTGCCATAGGGCTGTTAGGGGCGCTGGCTCCAGGGCCGGGGGGCATACCGTGGTCCGGATGCTGGCTGTTTAATGGAGGGCTAAGCTTAGCCCCAAGTGTGTTGGGCAGATAGGGCTTTACTTGCTGCCTTGCACTCTGCTGGAGGTGGTACTTATCCGGGTTGTCCAAATGAGTCTGTACCTGCAGAAAGAAAAACAAGTCTGAATTGAATATCCATCATGTAGAAAACATCTGCATAACCTGAATGATATAACCCATAGCATATTACAGAGAGTAAATTCTACAATCGATTGCTTTCAATCATCAGGGCGAAACTGCATGAAAGTCGCATCCTACCTGGTAATGACCGTACTCAAGCATGTCCAACATAGTGCGACGGACGCCAAAATCAACACCGCCAAGAAATAGTCAGTTTGTGACCTCATTCACGTAATAGTGAAGAAATCAAAGAAATTTGGAGCAGTCGGGCTTTTGGAGCAGCTGTACTCAGGGCCAAATATTCAACAACGATTCAAGAGTCGAGGAGGAAGTGTTTGCCTCTTATTGTGTAAAATCCTGAAATGAAGACTTTATGCCTTTATAGAACTCATTTGACGTCACCATTCTTGTTTCACAAAAGGGTCTTTTTAGCTCATTTGTTCATCTTTAAACTAAAACTGGCTTTGGGCAAACTCCTGTTTCATCTTTAGTTCCACTCTGCCTGCATAAAACATTATTTGTTCTTAACATCCAAGAAACAGTAAATGCTACTGTTACATGAGAAAACAGGCAGAGTAAATTCTAAATGTTGGACCAAAATGACCATATCTCTCTCTCTCTCACACACACACACACACACACACACACACACGCACACACACACACACACACACACACACACACACACACACACACACGCACGCGCACACACACACACACACACACACACACACACACACACACAGGGTGGGGGGGGACTATTTCCAACATTAATCATTCCTCAAGTTATCTAAAAGCTGAACAATTTTTACATTTTTAAAAGATTTAATTTATCATGCGATGTTTTCCCATGTTATGAGATAGAGTTCTTGTTCACTACATGTCGTATCGTATTTGCAATACTGGAAGAATCTTTCAGGCCAATAAGTGGAATCATTTTATTCTTTTCTTTATAGTACAGGGATCCCTCACTTTCCGCAGTTAATGGGGACCGCTGATTTCCGCGGAGTAGGATCGAACCCCCCCCCCGTCTGACGTATACGTATGTGCACATGTGTATATAATATCTATAAATATATAAATACATATTCAACACTATAAATGCTTATAATAACAATTAAACATTCGAAAATAATGCATAAGATGTAAATAAAATATAAATACACACACATACAGACGCACGCGCATACACAGATGCGCACCTTAAATAAAAATGTAACTGGTTTTGTTTTGGGGGATTTTTTGCATAATTGGCCTTCTTTTGCAACAATTTCCTTAACTTTTTCCCGTATTCTTCCTTAATTTCCTCATGTGTTTATTTTTCGATGAATATTTTTGAAAAATCTACAACGCACTGACGCCACAGCAACTAAAGCACCAAGTAGTGAGGGGTCACTGTATATCCAACATGGGGGGCGGGGGCTGGTTAATCAAGTCAATTTGTGTTGCTTGAGCAGCCCCGGAACGTTGCTGTGTTTCTGTGTAACTGTGTGGGACAATGTGTGTGAGTAGAACCTCAATTGTGTGCGCATGTGGAAACTTGTCTAAATATAAATCTTGATGCCGACTGAAAAATATGTATAATTAAGTGAGGAATGTGTATCGGTTCTAAATTCACACCCATGCCTAAGAATTGCCGCAGGTTTTTTTTTTTTTCGTCTTGACTCGACTTGAAAATTAAATTTCATAATCGATGCATGATTTCAGCTGAAAATTGAGCAACTCTTTAAAAGATTTTTTAAACAATACCCCTCCCCTTCTTGCCCCATCACGCCACATAAAAATATTTCAAATATCACTTGGTTGTGTTAACAAAGCTAACATGTTGTTCCCTGGTCTAACAGAGGAGCAATTCAGACATCCTCACACTGTTAGAGCCTCAAGCAAGAGGCGTCTAATAGTGTTACGCATCTATTATGTGTGCATGTGCGTCTGAGGTCTACACCAAAGTCCTGATTGTATAGTATTAGCATGTTATAATGCTCCTTAAATACTCTTTACTTCTCAGATGATTTACCTGATTACATAAAATTATAATCTGGTGATGACCTGATTCCTGTCGATTTGTGTGTGTGTGTGTGTGTGTGTGTGTGTGTGTGTGTGTGTGTGTGTGTGTGTGTGTGTGTGAGTGTGTGTGTGTGTGCATGTGTGTGCGTATGTGAGATAAGCTTGAAGAAGCTTTTGTGTTTCTTAACTTGTCATTTCACAGAATATTTTCAGATCATTATGATTCCCAAAACTTCTGTTTTTATTAATAATCAATCTACTATCTTTTCTGGGGGTCCTGGGAACATTTATTATCATATTTGTAAACCATGTGGCCAGTGGTGGCCCAGTGGTAAGGTGCTGGATACTGATACCAAGCTCAGGGGTTCAAAAATCACTATCAGTGTGTTGTCACTGCTGTGCCCCCCCCTCCCAATGCCGTGCACTAACTGGGTTATCAAAGGCCAACCATGTCCCTCACTGTCTATGGTGAGAAGTTCATGTAAAAGAACCAGTGTTGACTTTCATCAAGAGGAGCTGCATAGCCATCAGCGTGTTTCTGCCCTATGATGGCCTGGTGAGCTGTCCAGGGTGTACCCAGCCCTAGCCCAGAGCTGGCTGGCATGGGCACCAACCTTCCCGTGACCCTAATTAGGTTTAAGTGGTTCAGAAATTGAAATGGTTCAGAAAATGAATGAATGAATGAATGAATGAATGAGTGTAAACCGTGCATTCCTACAACATTACTTTAACATTTTCAGTATTCAGGTTTCTGAAGGAACCTGGTGAAATCGTGATGATTTTGAAGGAACTTGGTGAAATCATGATGATTTTGAAGGAACTTGATGAAACCGTGATGATCTTAAGGGAACGTGGTGGAATCATGATGATCTTGAAGGAACTTGGTGAAATTGTGATGATTTTGAAGGAACTTGGTGAAATCATGAAGATCTTGAAATGCCTTGGTGAAAACATGATGATCTTGATCGAACTTGCTGAAATTGTGACTGATGATTGTGATGATTTTGAAGGAAGTTGAGGAAATCATGCCGGTTTTGAAAGAACTTGAAATCATGATGATTTTGAAGGAACTTGATGAAACCGTGATGATCTTGACGGAACGTGGTGGAATCATGATGATCTTGAAGGAACTTGGTGAAATTGTGATGATTTTGAAGGAACTTGGTGAAATCATGAAGATCTTGGAATGCCTTGGTGAAAACATGATGATCTTGATCGAACTTGCTGAAATTGTGACTGATGATTGTGATGATTTTGAAGGAAGTTGAGGAAATCATGCCGGTTTTGAAAGAACTTGATGAAATCATGATGATTTTGAAGGAACTTGATGAAACCGTGATGATCTTGACGGAATCATGATGATCTTGAAGGAACTTGGTGAAATTGTGATGATTTTGAAGGAACTTGGTGAAATCATGATGATCTTGAAATGCCTTGGTGAAAACATGATGATCTTGATGGAACTTGGTGAAATTGTGACTGATGATTGTGATGATTTTTGAAGGAAGTTGAGGAAATCATGCCAGTTTTGAAAGAACTTGATGAAATCATGATGATTTTGAAGGAACTTGGTAAAATCGTGAGGATTTTGAAGGAACTTGATGAAATCATGCCGATTTTGAAAGAACTATAAAAATGTTTGCCACAATTATTCTGATGTATTACGACTTGAAGCCAGCTGTGATAGAACGTAGGAATCACGGTAGAGTGCAGTAGAGATGAAAACACCTTAACAGACCTTAGCAGAGTGTAACAGACATGACTGCACCATTGTAAGAGATCTTGATGATCTTGGAAAGATGAGTTCTTCAAGTCTCTTGGATGCATCTTGGATGCACCCTGCCTCCTTTGTATTCCCTGATCAGGCTCCAAGTGTGTTCAAAAAACATACAGCACCTTTTGTAAACTTTGGCGATCACAGACATCGTGCCCCAGTGTAAATCCAGGTTAGCATTTCTGCAAATGAATGAATGAATGAATGAATAATTAAACAGCTTTGTAATTAAACACGCATCAGTAAATGCTGATGAGTATGAATGAATGAAATGTGTTCAATCTTCAAAAATAGATTAGTTTGTGAGTATTTATGAGATGAATTATCTACTCATGTTCGAGATACAGTGTACAAATAGTGCACTTTGAGATCAAAACAAGTGGAATGCGTGAAACAGTTTGTACTGTGATGTCAGGGTGGTGTGACGTGAGAAGAGTTTGCAGACAGACTTTATTAATGCAAACTGAGAGGTGATGCATGCGACAGACACTTTCCTTCAGCCAGAAGGATCTTGGCTTCAAAAAGAAAAGACTGCTCCCCTTGTTCCTCTTTATCTCTTTCCCATATTTTCTAAGGTTGTGGCATCTTCCCTGGCCTGAAGTCGTTGGGACGCAGAGAGTGCAATCTGAATAGAAGCTATGTTCTCCAAAATCCCTGCAGTTAATGTGCCATTGCTGAAGTAGGTGTAAAGTCTGTGTAATGTCCAAATTGTACCAACTACGCACCAGGAAATAAAGTGTAGGATGCCATTGAGTGGGTGATAACTTTGAAAAGGAACTTGAGACTCGTGGTGCGTGGTACCAGGTGTAATACATAAATATATAATACATAAAAAAAAAAAAATTGCAGTCCCCTCTAATAGTATTTGGAACAGCAAGGCCAAATAAATTGTTTTTAATGTGCCCTGAAAACATTAAACATCAAACAAATAATATGAGAAGAGCGATCAGGAGTTTCGAGTTTTATTTCCTGATATTAACATTTGGATGTGTTGACTGGCCAAGTTAATCACCGCAGAACAATTCAACTGCACATGCATTTTATCTCCTGAAGAAAACACTAAAGAGCGATATCCTGCAAGACAGGAAACAAATTAAAGACCGCAATGACATAACTGAAAGGGGCAGTGGTGGTCTAGTGAATAGGGCGCAGGATCGCTGATCCTAAGGTTGGGGGTTCGAGTCCCCACAAGGTTGTCACTGTCCCCCCAGTGCAGCTAACTGGGTTATCAAAGGCGGGCCATGTCTTTCACTGTCTGTGCTGAGAGGCATGTAAAAGAACCATTGCTGACTTTCATAAAGAGGACCTGCAAAGCCATCAGCGTGTTTCTGTCCCTTGCTAAAGGGTTGTGACAGGAAGGGCATCCGACGTAAAAACCTCTGCCAAATCAAATGTGCAAATCAGATGATTCGCTGTGGCGACTCCCGAGAAAGGGAGAAAGTCGAAAGAAAGAAAGAAATGACATAACTATGAAGAAGCAAGAAATCCAATGGTATCTGTCAATGAGTCATAAACTTGATGCAGTTATTGTGAGCAAAGTTATGCAACTTCGTATTACCATTATTATTAGTAGTAGTATCATTATTATTGTTGCTCTTGTTCAGTTCAGTTCATTTTCTGTAACCGCTTCATCCTAATTAGGGTCACGGGGAGGCTGGTGCCCATCCCAGCCAACTCAGAGCGAGGGCAGAGTACACCCTGGACAGCTCGCCAGGCCATCGCAGGGCGGAAACACGCTGACGGCTTTGCAGCCTACTCTTGTCGAAAGTCAGCAATGGTTCTTTTACATGCCTCACACCATAGACAGTGAGAGACATGGCCGGCCTTTGATAACCCAGTTAGATGCACTGGGGGGGACAGTGACAACCTTGTGGAGAGTGGGACTCAAATCCCCAACTTTTGGATCAGCGATCCGGCTGAATATTGAATTTAATGATTTTTTCCTGGACACTCAAAGACATGAACATTGACCACCAGATCTCATGGAGAATTTTATCATCACACCCGACATACAACAGCTCAAACAAAACATGCAATTTATGCCTCAGGGAGAAGTTCCTCATTATATACAGACCCGAACTGTCTTCATTAAATAAAAGAAACGAACTCGTAACTTCATGCCGACACAGGAAAAAATCATTATTATGCAACACACCCCCTTAAGTACACTAAGTATTTGATTGTATCAATCTGTATCTAAACATTATATATACTTGTGTATGTGTGTGTATGTGCTTACGCATGTGAACGTATATACATATATATATATATATATATATATATATATAGATATATATATATATCTATATATATATATATATTTGTATATATGGATATATATATATATATAAAAGTGTGTACATATATGAGTCCACGGGCATGAGAAAAACTAATGTATGCACATGTATGCATGTATCGATATTTAAAAAAACCCGCCCCCGAATACATAATGAACACCACCCCATCTAGAGGACGCCATGTTCATCGACATAGTACCTCCCCCAGCACTTTGTAATCATTCTTCTATAATCACCTGAAGAGAGAGGATGGTTTCACCACCCCTCGAAACAGATCTGTAGTGATAAATGGAGTTTCAATAGAAAGTCTTTGTCCTGTCCTTTTGTTATTTGCTCTACCAAAAAGTATTGAGCACTCTCCTACGGAAGGATCTACTCAGAAAATCCTCTATATATATATATATATATATATATATATATATATATATATATATATATATATATATATATATATATATATATGTATATATATATATATATATACCAAGTACTGCCCTTTAAACTTGAGGCAACACATCATCACATCATTTGTATCATTCAAGGTTATTAACTGAGTCAAAACTTACATTTTCAAGAATGCAAGAGAATGGCACTTTCCAAATGTGGACATTAGAGGTCTTTTTAAAAATGCAGTTCAAATCAAGAAATAGTAAAGATCATAAACCTTTCTGAACAAACCAAAACATTTTACAGCACACAGCATTTATCTTCATCTTCATCTTCTTCCATTTGTTCCTAGATCAGATCTAATCAGTGTGGTCTGGACTTCCCTCTATCCAACCACTTACTCCAGCTCTTTCAGGGGTATGCCAAAGCGTTCAAAGTACAGCGAAGAGGCAAAGTCTCTCCAGCATGTTCTGGGTTGACCCAGGGGTCTCTTCCCGGTTGGACATGCCCGTAACACCACACCAGAAAGCTGTTCAAGAGGCATTTTAATCAGATGCCCATGCCACCTGAATTGGATTTTCTCAGTTCTCAGAGCTCAACCTGGATGACAGAACTTCTCACCCTATCCCCAAGGGACCATCCTGCCACTTTGCGAAGGAAGCTATTCACGATCTTGTTCTTTTGGTCACTACCCAAAGCTCCTGACCATAGGTGAGGATAGGAACGTGAATCGATTGGTAAATTGAGAGCTTTGCCTTCTGGCTCAGCTCTCTCTTCACCACAGTGGACCAGTACAAGCTTCGCTTTACAGCAGAGGCTACACTGATCCGTCTGTAAATCTCCTGATCCAGCCTTCCCTCACTCATGAACAAGACCAAAGATACTTGAATTCCTCCTTATTCCAGTTCTATGGGGTGCAATCGAGCCTTTCCCAACTGAGAACCATAGCCTTGGATTTGGAGCTGCTGATTCCCATCCCGGCTGCTTCGCACTCAGCTGCAAATTGTTTTAGTGAGAGCTGAAGGTTCCAGATTGATGGAGTAAAAATGACAACATCATTTGCAAAAAGCAGACATGAGATTCACACACTAGAACCTCTCAACACCTTGGCTGTAAATAGAAATTAATTCATTTTCTGAACTGCTTAATCCTAATTAAGGTTGCGGGAAGTCTGGCGCCCTTCTCAGCTGACTCAGGCTGAAGGCAAAGTACACTCTGGACAGCTCACCAGGCCATTGCAGGGCAAAAACATGCTGCCGGCTTTGCAGCTTACTCTTGATGAAAATCAGCAATGGTTCTTTAACAGCCTCACACCATAGACAGTGAGAGAGATGGCTAGCCTTTGATGACCCAGTTATCTGCATTGGGGGGCAGTGAGAGCCATTGGCAGTGGGGCATGAACCCCCAACTTTAGGGTTGGTAATCCAGCACCTTATCATTGGGCCACCGCAGCCCTCGCGGAGCCCAACTCCTACTGGCAATAAATTTGACATGTTGTTACCATGGGGCAAGAGCACACTCCCCAGAATAGCCTGAGAGACACAGTCGAAAGCTTTTTCCAAGTCCACAAAGCACATGTGGACTGGTTGGGCAAATTACCATGCTCCCTTCAGTATTCTGTTGAGTGTGTAGAGTTAGTCAAGAGTGCCATGGGCATGACAAAAACCATGTCCTTCTGAAGCCAAGCTTCAGCCATCAGGCGGATCCTCCTCTCCAGTACTCCTGAAAAACTTACCAAGGTAGATGGAGAAGTGTAATTCTATAATGGTTGGATACCGGTTTGCCAATCCAGAGGTACAGCCTTCGATGACCATGCAATGTTGCAGAGTCCTGCAACAACCAGAGCCTTGAGGTATTCACGGTGGATCTTGTCCCCCTCATGGCTCAACAATTAAGGAGCTTTTACAACTTCAGTCATCTCAGCCCCATTGATGAGCAGACCATCCGCTGAACCCCCAGTCTCTTCCTCATCCACAGAGGGCATGTTGGTGGGATTGAGGACGTAATCAAAGTATTCTTTTCACCTCTTGACAACCTGACAAGTCAAGACAAGCAGCTCCTCACTTTCACTGTAAACAGTGTTTGTGGAGTACTGCTTCCCCTCCTGAGGCATCGGATGGTGGTGCAGAACCTTTTCAAAGCCAACCAATAGTCTTTTTGCAGGCCCTCACCAAACTCCTCCCACACTATATATTACATCAGTGACAGCCTGGGCTGCAGCATGTTTGACCTGTTGGTATCCTTCTGATGTCCCACAAGCAAGAAGGAGTGATATTCCTTCTTCTTTAGATGGATGCCCCCTCCCTAACTGCAAGTGTCCACCATCTGGTCCTGGGTTGTCCCTATGATAGGCACCAATGACCTTTTGGGCCACAGCTCTGGGCTGCCGCCTCAATAATGGGGACAGAGAACATGGCCCATTTAGACTCTCTGTACCTGGGCTTCATTGAGATATGGTTGTAGCTCTGCTGGAGGTGAGTTGAAGGCCACTCTGAAAGGAGACTCTGCCAAACATTCCCAAGAGACCCTAACTTCATGCTTGAGTCTTCCAGGTCTGAAGGGCAGCCTCCCCTGCCATCGGAGAAACAATTGATAGCTGACCTCCTCTCCTCACCCGAGTGTCTAGAACATGCAGTTGCAAATCCGATGGCATGACTAAAAAGGCAATCATCAAATTGTGGATTAAGGGGCCCTGCTGCCAAGTGGCTGCCACTGGGGATTTAGCTCAGTTGGTAGAACGTCCACTTTATCCTCCGGAAGGTCGGACTATGAATCCGGCCGCGTCATACAATAAGATGTTAAAATTTGGGAGTTGTTGCTTCCTGCTTGGCACTCAGCATCAAAAGGATACAACAATGCAATATTCTCATGTGCATTGAGCATATGTGTGTATGAATAATGCGTCATACAAGCATCTGTAGTAATAATAATAATAATAAAAAATTCACTTTTGTACACTCTTATGTTTGAACGTGGTGTTCATGATGGAAAAACATGACGAGCACAGAAGTCCAACAAAAAAACACTATTCTGGTTCAGATCGGAGAGGTCATACCAGCCAATCACACTCTTTCAGTTCACACTGACATTGCCCACATGGACATTAAAGTCTTCCAAAAAAGTCCCAAGGGAGAGCACCCATTAGAGCAACCCCGAGGGACTCCAAAAGGCTTAGTATTCTGAACTGTCATTTGGTGTATAAGCACAAACAGTCAGGACCAATCCCCCAAATGGATGTGGTGGGATTCTACTCATTCATCAACCAGGGAGAACTCCAACATGTTTTCACCAAGATGAGGGGCAACAAGGATACCCACTCCGGCTTCTCGCCCACCCCCTTGAGCAATTCCAGAATGAAACAGGGTCCAGGCCCTCTTGAGATGGGTGTCCAGTGTCAAGGTGAGCCCAACTACATCTAGCTGGTATCTCTTGAACTAGTGTTCTAGCTCAGGCTCTTTCCTTGCCAGAGAAGTGACATTCCATGCCCCAAAAGCAAGAGTCTGTAGTCGAGGATCAGTCTGGCAGAACCATACCTTTGGCCTCCATTCAGCTCATACTGCACCAGACCCCTTTTTCCTTTTACCTTTCCCACAAGTGGTGGGTCCATGGGAGGGTGGATCCAGCTGAAATTCATGTACAGTTGCCCAACATCCAGGCACTCGCATTCGAGTCCCTCCTCCAGGAAAGACTCCAGAGGGAACGCTGGTAATCCGCATCTGGGCAAAGGAATCTGTGTACTTGAATTATTATTATTCATAGAACTCGTATGAACTGTGCTTAGTTTGGACCTTTACCTATGATCTCTTTGCCTTGGGTAACCCTTGTGGGCTAAAGTTGTTTTATGTAGTTTAATGTGTATAGATAGATAGATGATAGATGATATTTTATGACATTGTTAATATGTAGACCTATTTTAATCATTTAATATCTATACATATCAATGTTTTTCCCAGCTATAGTACAGTTTAAATTATAAATGTACTTTCTGTTATATTCCTATATTTTGTTATTAGTAAACAAAGAGCCACCCAATTTGTGTACCAGTAATGAAGTTTATTATTATGATCATTACTGTTATTGTTATTATTTCAGTGGTGGCCTGGATTACCGGTTCCAATGTCGGGGTTCAAGCCACATTATCAATAGGCTGCCAAAGGTCAGCCGTGTTTCTCACTCTTAGTGTGGGAGGTTCATGTCAAAGAATCACTGCTCACTTTCATAAAGAGTAGCTGCATCGTCATCAGTGTGCTTTTGTCCATGTGACGGCCTGGCGAGCTGTCCATTGTGTATTCTGCCACTGCCAAGAGTCGGCTGAAATGGGTGATAGTCTCCCCGCAATCCTAATTAAGATTGAGCAGTTCAGAAAATGCATGAATGATGATGATGATGATTATTATTATTATTATTATATGGTTGATGTATGAAAATATAACAGATGTTATTATACAATGGTGTATCAAGGGGACTATTCAAATGATATCCACTGAGGTTGTGGTAAAGAACTCTTACAGTATATAAGTCTGTTGGGTTTTTACACCTGAGCCTAGTGGCTTAGCCTCATGGCTCATTCAGGCCAGTACTTATCCCCGATTTCCATAATATGAAGCAACCAGAAGTTCAACTCCCCCTAGTCCATCGCAGGTTACCTTCCCGGTATATCTTACTGGTACCCATTTATACTGCTGGGTGAACAGAGGCACACTTGTAGTTGAGACCTTGCCCGGGGGTCTTAGCACAGGGATTTGAACTCACAACCTCCCGATCATGAGCGCAGCACCCTAACCACTATGCCACCGGCCCCACTCTTACAGTAGATACTACACAGAAACAGAAAAACTTTTTTTTTTTTTTCATTTTTATGTGAGCTCACAGTCGGGCGTTCTCCTTTATATCAGATTTCTAGGTGAGCTCTACAAGACCTCTATCTCAACCGCATGGTTGTTTTGTTTGTTTTTTGTTTGTTTTGTTTGTTTGTTTAGAAACATTACTCTGGTTTTCACTCACTTTTACACATTTTAAAAGAGTTATTGGTAAACTTTTCATTGTTTTTCATGATATTTATGACCAATATACATGCTAAAAACATAATAAAAACCCAGGCTGTTTGTAGTAGTTTGATTTGCCGGACACCCTGTACAAGATTTACACAGTTTTATGGGTCTGAGGAGTTTTAAGGAATGTTGGCTGAATTCCTCCAGACTTGCATAATGCTTCTAAAAATGAGTTTAGAACTTAATTGGCTTTAAATTAAATTAAAGTCCAGTAAATTCTTGACTGTCTGCGATAGAAAATGATTTGTTGTTTGGTTTAGCTTTTAAAGGAGGAGCAACTGGTATGCTGTGGCTTCACACACAAAAGTATGAGTACAAGTCTCCTCACATACTATTTCTCACCTTTCTAACTACCTCAGGCTTTAACTGTTCATTTTCGAGATCTTGTATTTCTGTTGCTCAGTCATCTCACTGAGTTTCACTTATGAGTGAAAGTCTTGATGAAAAAAATAGATTAACTTCTGAAAGCTTGTTGACCTTGGCAGCTTCTGAGACATGTTCATTCATTCTCTGAACCACTTGGGGAGACAGCTGTGACAACTGTTGACAGTGGGGCTAGAACCTCCAACCTTGGGATCAGTAATCCAGTACCTTATCTTCAAGCCACCACTGCCTGCAAAAATAGCTTAAAAAGCGCTCGTTTCCTTTTCAAGACAAATGAACGTCATATCACATAGCTTTCTTTATATTTTTAATTGCATTTTCTTTCATTTCTGATGCAGTCATGATGGAAAGTCATGAGTTTTAATCCAGTGTTTGGATTTTCTCAAGTTTATAAAGTAGAGAATTAAGCAGCTATGCATCCAAATTGAAGTGGATGTTGTTGAATGGACCCTGAGATCGAGCATCAAGGGCACTATTTAATTCAGTGACATCCACCAAGCCTGAGGTGCATTTTAGTACATACTATATATTAAGACAGAATAAGTCAGGATTTCAATATTTTATTTGTACATTTTTTAACCATGGCAGAGACAGGGTGAGCTCTGTGAACTCAGAGAATTGCTAATAGCAGTATCCATTTATATGCACTAAGAGTTTTGTATCTGGGCCTGATCACAAAATTGGCACATTTCAAACTACCCACCTTAAAACGTGAATAAATATTCCATGTCTAAGTTTATTTGTTACTCAGTGCATCAAAATCTTTAGTACATGCCTGGGAGATAATATCATATCAGAATATTTGCATATGGTGAACACAGTTTTTGAAATAAATTGCATTCATTCCTAGTTTACATCTTTTTCAAACTCAATTTTGTAACAAGTGAAAGTCCTCATTATTTTCATGTCCTGCCAAGCCTCTGCTAAGGTCTCCACAGGTCCAATAACCATAAGAATCAGAGAACAGGTGTACCATGAACCACGGAATTTACATATGTGCGGCAAACTTGGTAAATAAGACGAGACCAAAAGAAACTGAGCACTGTTCCCTCTGCATTAATTTAGAGGAGGTAGAAAGGGTGGAGTGCTTTATGTTTCTTGGGATCAACATCTCTGCTGACTTCACCTAGACCACAAGCATCTCCCACTAGATGGGGAAACCACAAAAGGTTGTGAGGAAGCTAAGGAAGCTCTGAAAAGCCTGGCTGTACAGTAGGCCCTTGACTCTTTGCGGTTTTGCACTCACGGTTTGCATATTCGCTGATTGCCGAGCAACTGTCAAGTCATTAAATTTCAGCCAATGGCTGTCCTCCTGCTGGTTAACGCCCCTTTTTCCTTATTCACGCATAAGTTGTCAATGAGCATTTTTTTAGTGTGTTTTAATTACCAGTTAAGCTCTATGATGCCACTCAAACGCTGCGCATCTTCTCTGGCTAAGCGATAGAAAACGTTGGACTTCTAATGAAATAAGACTTTCTCCTGAAGAAACGACAGTTTCCTCTGAAGTGCCTGTAGAGGAATAATCATCTGAACTGTTGTATTAAAGTCTTTTTTAGTTCTTATTCCAGTACAGTACTTAAGTTAACGTTTAGAATGATTGTGTGTGGGATTTTATGTTCTGTAGCATATTTAACAAACAATACCAAAAGGATAAACTTGCTTCATGTCCGTTTACATTGAACGTAACGTCTTCAAGATGGCGCTGCCTAGAGGGCAACGTCATGGAGTTCTCAGAGTAAAATTGTTTCTTTGTTCGTTTTAATTTGTTTTGTATGTTGGTGTTTGTTTGTTTGGTTTTTTTGCACTATGCTAATCTATGACTTAGCGTTCCTACAACAGCTTTGAGAACGGATGTTTAGATCTGAGCACGCTCAAGTCCTATCCTGAGCTAAAAGGCCAATAACATTAATAATAACAATTAAACATTCAAAAATAATCCATAAGATGTAAATAAAATATAAATACACACACATGCAGACACACGCACGCACTCAGATGTGCATCTCACAACAATGTAACTTGTTTTGATGGGAGATTTTGGGTTGTTTTTTTGTTGATTTAGGGTTTTGGGGGGGATTTTTTGCATAATTGCCATTATTTTTGCAGCATTTCCCCAGTGCACTAACTGGGTTATCAAAGGCCGGCTGTGTCTCTCACTGTCTATGGTGAGAGGTTCATGTGAAAGAACCATTGCTGACTTTCGACAAGAGGAGCTGCATAGCTGTGGCAAGCTGTCAAGGGTGTACTCTGCCCTTGCCCGGAGTAGGCTGGGATGGGTGCCATCTTCCCCGTGACCCTAATTAGGATTAAGCAGTTACAGAAAATGAACTGATTTTCATTGTTTATGTAGCAGTTGACTATAGACATCTTTTTGTCGTTCATTTTCTGAACTGGGGGGGGGGGGGGCAATGACATCCTGTTCAGAGTGGGGCTTGAACCCCCAACCTTGGGCTCAGTGATCCAGCACCTTTACCACCAGGCAATCACTGCCCGGATCTCTCTATGTTAATTTTAAATGTTAAATATTTCCAAACCTGTTGCTTATCTGAAGTGGTTTTGTGGTTTATTCTTCAGGAGGGATTTGAGCTCTACGTTACTCTTAACTATGGTTTCAAGTTATGGAGGTTTATTGATTAGAGTTTTGCATATTAATTATAAGTTCTATGTTTGGTCTATGGCACACTGTCTGTGTCATGTGTTCAAATCTTAAAAGCAACTAGTTGTTCTACATTGTGGTGCAGTGGTGTAGTAATTAGCATGTCTGCCTCAGAGCAAGAAGGTTTGAGCCCTGGGCTTGGTGGCATTTCTGTCTGCAAATTCCATGTTCTTTCTGTGCTTGTGTTAGTTACCTCTGGGTACTCTATTTCCTCCCGGTCCAAAGACATGTATATTAAGATTAATTGGCTGTTTCAAATCACCCCCAGCTGTGAGAGTGAGTATGAATAGCTGTCTGTCTGTGTGTGTGTGTGTGTGTGTGTGTGTGTGTGTGTGTATTGGCCCTGTTGTGGCCTGACAAGCTGTTCAGGATGTACTCCATCTTCGCCAAGAATCTGGTGCGACCCTGCGACTTTACTTAATGAATGTATGAATGTACTTGGACATCACACACTTCCACAACAATGAAAATATGTTAAAACAGATAACTCACCAATGTCAGCCGACTCTTGGCGAGGGCAGAATACACCCTGGACAGCTCACCAGGCCATCACAGGCTCACCAGTCCTTTGCAAAATGTATATTTTACTTAAATTAGTTTTATGGGAAGAACTAGGATACCTTTGAGTAGACACTCTATATATCTGCTGTGGTTCATTTCTGGGATTTTTTTCCCTTAAGTATGTCAATTAAACAGAGCTTCCTTTTAAATAAAGATTCATGCAGTGTGCTGCTCAGCCGACGGCGATGAGGCATTAAGAAAAATGTAGCACTGACTAGCCAGAAGGGATGATGTGAAGCAACATGAAGGGCGACAAAACAATTGAACTTGTTGAAACACTTGTGTTGTTTATGTGTTCAGTCGGACTAGTGGAGCCATCAAGAGTAAAGGCGGCTATGACAACAAAAAACATATTTGATTACCAGCCAGAAAATATTTGGACCCAAATGGGGATGTAGAGGCAGACGGATTTGTCACAGTGTCAAGAAGCCACAAACACCAAAAACAGAATGGATGATTTTTATCTAGGACGAGGAGAGAAAAACCAAGCAATTAGTCACTCACTCCAAGCAGACAAGGAATTAATCATAAAAGTAAGATATAACACACACAAATGTATACTGGTCAAAAATAAGATTAAAGTTCAATCTAAAAATTACTTGGATAAAATAAGAACTGACTTCAGGGAAAAGAAAAAAAACCAAACCATCTACAATTTCACACTTATAAATTACAACATATTTTGGGAGAACTCTAGTTGGGTGAAGCGAGGTTTAATTCACCAAAAAAAAAAAAAACAAAAAAAAAAACAGAAACACATCAGGTTCAGGATTTAATTTAATTCATCCAGAAATAAAGCAAACATTTTTCTAGCCTGACAAATCTTCCCTTACACTAAACTATTTTCCCCAGTTTTCAACAAGCTTCTCATATCTTTTTTTAAATGCAGAATAAAGGGCCTATTTCTAGGATCTGTGAAGTGATAGAGCACCAAGCACTGAGTCTGTGTCTCCCAAAGCTGCCTTACAAAGCAGGAGTTGTTTGGGCCTGAAGCAATGCAATTCAAAGGGCAACTCGACCACCAAAAAGCCAAACAGTCAAACGTGAGCCCCATATGCATGTGGAGCTACAATCTGATGACATTTAAAAGTCAGCTGGTTAGCAGCGAGGCAGTTTCATGGCTATTTGCTTTATTTATTTATTTACAACACAACTCTCAGTTTAGTTTTGCAAATGGAAGAATCTACTTTATTGTAGTCACAAATGTTTTTTGTTGTTTTTTTCTTGTAGGCCTACGTTCCTAATTCATAGCATGACATGCATGAGGTTAAAAAAAACCCTGCTTCCTAACCCTATATCTATGCTACTAAATTCTGATAAATAACTGTGTGTGCATGTGTGTGTGTGTGTGTCAAATATCTAAAGTGTTGCATTCATTCATTTCCTGAACCACTTAATTGGGCTGTGAGAAAGCTGGCCTCCATCTCAGGCAACTCTGGGCAAGGGCAGAGTACACCCTGGACAACTTGTCATTACAGAGCGGGAACATGCTGATGGCTATGCAGCCAACTCTTGATGAACATCAGCAATGGTTCTTTTACATGAACTTCACACCACAGACAGTGAGAGCCATGGCCAGCCTCTAATAACCAGGTTAGCTGCGCTGGGGGCTAAAGTGTTGCATTTGTCTGTAAATAGAGTGAGGTGCCTGGGCCTATTATAGTCTGGTGAGCGATCCAGGATGTAGCCCACCCTTGCTCAGAGTTGACTGAGACTGGCTCCAGACTCCCTGCCATTCTAATTCCGATTAAGCTGCTAAGGGCGTAAATGAACGAATGACAGTAGGGTACATTTGCATACTACAGGTTTCGTATGTTATCTGGGTAACCTCTATCCTCTATTAAATGCATATCGAGTGTTCAGTCATGAAGACACATGCTTTTGTGTACTAACATTATTGAGTATAAGGACACATCCATAATCAATAAAAACAAGCAGCACATCCTTGTTCCCAATCTCTAGATATCTAATTCAGCACACCTGTTCACAAGCACCTGTGTTCAGGTTACCTGTTCACAAGCACCAGTTAAAAGCACTTTTGTAGAACCTCTTACTATGAGTTTGCAACATTTCATATCTGATTTCATAATATTAAGACTTATAATATGATGACCTCGTTCAGCCCTATGCCTGGACAGTCGCAACAAGAAGGTCGTGGGTTCAAGGCCTGTGTCTGTCGAGGGTGTTTGTGTGTGGAGTTTGCATGTTAACCCCATGCATATGTGGGTTCCCTCTGGGTGCTCTGGTTTCTTTCACAGTCCAAAGACAAATGCATTAAGCCAATAACCTGTTTGAAATTTCCTTGAGGTGTGGGTGAGAATATTTGTGTGTGCGTTGGCTGTACAGGTTGTACCCCACTATATACATACGTATGTTTAAATAAAAGACAAAGGTGTTCAGAAAATGAAATGAAGTGTAATTAAATGAATGTAGACAGCATGTAGAATATATCCAGACCATGTAGATTAAAACTTCAAAAATGCTGACGAGTGATTCCACTATATTTGAAACATCACAACTTTTTCCTTTTTATCATTAAATTAATATTACCACCTCAGTTTTCTAATCCAAAAAGCTTAAGCGCGGATCTTCATGTAACACTGAAGAAGCATTTAAAGAGCATGATTCTATTCTTACCAAATGCCTTAAACATCACCAGGCTAGACCAATCAAACTCAGTGTCTTGTGGTTAGAAGCGTCATAACAGAAAAAGAAGTTTCTGACATTTCTGCCGTTGTTAGGGATACCTAGCTTAATCTATCTCACAGACTAAAGCTGGCACAGTTCCTAAACTGTATTAGATCATAGTGACATCTTGGCACCACGATGTTTATTGTCAAACTGCACTGGCTACCATAAACCACAAGATTTTCATGCTGTTAGAAATTTCATGGTGTTTCTCTAAAATGTGTGTCAGCATCTAGCTTTCTTGTAACTGCCATGTTGTGACCTTTCACAACCTTTCTGAATGGTGTTCAATACAATCTCCTTGTAGCCTATTTGTATCTTGTTTTCACAGACAACTCACAATTATTTTGCCACACTGCCATCATTTTAAACTACACTGAACCCGCCTTTAAACCCACCCCCACTTCAGGCTGTTTTGGCACACCATCCTCAAATTTTGGTGGTTCTGCATGGTATGGGGTCAAATTTGATTGCAAAGACCCCTTCTTCAATCGCCACCTTATCATGGTAGGGGTTTGCATCTCCTAATGATCCTAGGAGCTATGTTGTCTGGGGCATTATGACACTGTTAGGGTCATCCAAGGCAGTCAGGTAATAGGTGAAGGTCCAGATGTAGCGCGATTCAAAGACCCCTATGGACAAACTTAAAAGGACAAGGTTTCCCTTGCCAGGACGTGGGTCACTGCCCCCCCTTCCAGATCCAGGCCTGGGGGAGGGGCTTGAAAGCAAGCGCCTGGTGGTCAGGCTTCTGCCCATGGAGCACGGCCGGGCCCAGCCTAAAAAGGAGAGACGGGTCCGTTCTCTCTTGGACCCCGCACCTGTGGGAAGGGCTATAGGCTTCAGGTGCAATGTGAGTTGGGTGGCAGCCAAAAGCATAGGTTCTGTTGGACTGATCCTCAGGTACTTGACTCTGACCATTTGGGGGCATGAAATATTCATCTCTCTGGCTTAGAAGGAACCCAAGCATGAGGTGGAGAGATACCCCCTAGATATAGTCAGACTCACCTCAGTGCATAGCTTGAGGTCTGGAACTACCCATCCCGAGAGAGGCTGGATGTTGTACCACTCTATAGTTTCTCATAGGGAGAGGTGACGAGCCGGTGAAGCCATTTCTGTTGCCCCCCCGTCTCGGTGCCCACCTGTTGGGGTGCTCCCCGGTTAAATAAAGAGTAGCTTCCTCTGCCTTCAGGTGGGGGGACAGGTCCTGACTATTGTTTATGCTTATGCACCAAATCACAGTTCAGAGTACCCACCCTTCTTGGAGTCTTTAGAGGTGTGTTGGAGAACGCTGGGGGGACTCACTTGTTGTCTTCAGCGCCCATGTGTGACCTGGAAGGGTGTGATCGGTAGGTATGGCCTCTCCAGTCTGAATCTGAATGGTGTTTTGTTGTTGGTCTTTTGTGCTCGTCACGAATTGTCCATCTCGAACACCATGTTTGAACATAAAGTTGTCCATAAGTGCACTTCGCAATGGGACACCCTAGGCCACAGTTCGATGATTGACTTTGTAGTTGTGTCACTGGACCTGTGGCCACATGTTCTGGAAATTCAGGTGAAGACAGGAAGTGAGTTGTCAACCGATCACAACCAATCAGGAAAGCTGCCTCCCAGACCTGACAGACCCAAGCGAGTAGTTAGGCTCTCCTGGGAACTTTTGGTGGAGTCTCCTTTCAGAGGGGCCTTTAACTCCCGGCAGAGCTACAACTACATTCCAAATAAGTGGGTGAAATGGAATCCAAATGGGCCATGTTTCGTGCCTCCATTATTGATGTGGCAGATCATAGATGTAGCTGGAAAGTCATCGACTACGGTGAAGAGGGACATCCATATGAAAAGGGAGGTCTATCAGTTGACCTGTGGGACTCCAGAGGCAGCAGACAGATACCGGCAGTCCAAATGTGCTGCAGCTCGAGCTGCCGCCAATGTGAAATCTCAGGCATGAGAGGAGTTCGAAGAACACCTGGAAAGCGATTATTGGTTGGCCTCAAAAAGGTTCAGGACCACCATCTGATGCCTCAGGAGGGGGGAGTAGTTCTCCACAATTACTGTTTCCAGTGGAAGTGGGGATCTGCCCATCTCGACTGGGGATGTTGTTGGGAGGTGGAAGGAATACTTCAAGGAGCTCCTTAATCCCACCAACACACCCTCTGTGGAGGAAGAAGACCCTGGGGGTTTGGGTGGGGGGGGGATCTACCCATCAATGGAGTTGAGGTCGCTGAGGTAGTCAAAAAGGTCCTTGGTGGTCAGGCTCTGAGGGTGGATGAGATCCACCCTGAATATCTCAGGGCTCTGGATGTTGTAGAATGTCTTTGTTGACATGCCTCTGCAACATCGCGTGGCCATCGGGGACTGTAACCCTGGATTGGCAAACCAGGGTGATAGTCCCATTTTTTTAGAAAGGGGGACCAGAGGGTATGTTCCAATTATCGTGGAATCACACTCCTCAGCCTACCCGGGAAAGTCTTTTATGCAGAGCTGCTGGAGAGGAGGATACAACCGATAGTTGAAAGTCAGATTCAGAAGGAACAATGTGGTTTTCGAACTGACCATGGTACCAACTCTAAATGCTCTACAGGATCCTGGAGGGGGCATGAGAGTTTGCCCAATCTGTCCACGTGTTTTGTGGATTTACAGAAGGCTTTTGACCGTATCCCTCAGGCGATCTTGTGGGACGTGCCCTAGGAGTACGGCGTACTGGACCTGTTGCTACAGGCCATTTGGTCTCTGTATCACCGGAGGCAGAGTTTGGCCTGCATTGGTAACAACAGGTCAAATTTGTTTCCTGTTGTAGTCAACCAAGGTTGTCCTTTGTCACTGATTCTGTTCATAATTTTTATGGACAGAACTTCTACATTCCAACCCTCACCTATGATCATGAGCTTTGGTAAGTAACCGAAAGCACAAGATCGTGGATACAAGTGGCTGAAATGAGCTTCCATTGCATTGTGATGGGACTCTCCCTTAGAGATAGGGTGAAAAGCTCAGCCATCAGGGGAAAGCTTGGAGTTTAACTGCTGCTCCTCCACATTGAGAGGAGCCAGGTTAGTTGGCTTGGGTATCTGGTTAGAATGCCTACAGATCGCTTCCCTAGTGTGGTGTTCTGGGCATGTGCAAAATGGAAGAGATCCCAAGGTCGACCTAGACTACGCTGGAGGAAATATGTTTCTAGGCCAGTCTGGGAACGCCTTGGTATCCCCCTGGAAGAGCTGGAGGAAGTGGATTTCACTGCTTAGGCTACTGCCCCTATGACCCAACCCCAGATTAAGCGGAAGAAGAAGAAGATGATGATGATGATAATGATGATGATGATGATGATGATGATGATGACGATGAGACATAGTCTATCAAAAAAGGCGCTCACCATATGCCCCTGAGCTAGGTCATTCATCTTGACTATGATGAGTGCATGAGAACCTTCCACTCATCTAAAGACATGCCCTTGGTATATCTCCAGATATTGAGTCTCGGTGTTTAATCTCAGTCTTATATAAATCATGTTTATGTCATATTTTGATATATTATTCATGGAGGGCTTTTAACATTGCTTTTTGTCTGACATCTCCCAGCAGATATGTTCACTATGGGTGGTTTTACTGTTGATACATTAGCCCTTATTGTTTCAGTGGTTCCTTTATGTGGGAGGAAAACTACTTTGAGTACCATCTTCAGACACTTTAATTATTTGATCATGTCATGTGGGTTTTTTCATTGCTCCCTCAGTTGGTCACTGCCCACTCATTGTTTGTGAATGATGTCATTGGGAATTATTTGAACATTTTCTCACAGCTTTCATAGAAATAATTTGATTATACTTTCATTTCGTATACCTATAACATGTATACAGTATTTTCTTAATATAAATTGTAGAAAGGGTTGCAGATTTTGCAAGAATCTTGTTTTCACAGGCCAATTTAAGCTGCATGCTGATACTATGGGACCAAACTGTTAACCTATGAATGACATGCAAGCCTCTTGGGCTTCACAAATCCAATGGGGGATCCTTGATGATTTTAAACAATACTCCAGATTTACCAAGATTCCTCAACTATCTAGCAACAAATACATGGTACCTTGGTACTCGAACGCTTTAGAGGTCGAACAAATCGGAATTTAACCAAAAAATCCAGGGTTTTTTTTGTCCCGGAAGTTGCACAAAATCCAAAAGTCGAACGCTAAAAAGCATGAGAAAAAACGAGACTGAGAGAGAGAGGGAAAATGCATGCTTTCTGGAAGTCCAGAAGTTGTTGATACTATGTATCACCCTGATAAAGCTATCGCTGTTCTGGGGAAGTCTGGAAGTTGTTGATACTATGTATCACCCTGATAACAGTAAAGGTCATCCATTTTTATCATACCCTGTCTCCTGCATTTATGGGTCCGGCTGAATGTTCCTGACGTTATAGAATTTTCTAGCCCTTCTGTGACACCAGGGAAATTCAGCCGGACCCAAAAATGCAGGAGTCAGGGTATGATGAAAACGGATGAGCTTTATTATTCACAGGGGAGGCACTAGAGCACAGGATAATCATAGTCACTGTTAAAGAAGCCCGGTGACTGCTAAGTGGAATCAGATGTGTGTGCTTAGCACTCCACCCACGTGTGACAGCCACGCCCCTCTCCAGCGCTGCATGCATAGAAAGAGAGTTAGAGCCACCAAAACTAGAGTCTCTCACAACACAGACCATAACTGTGTACTGTGTTCAATAATTTTTTCACTTAATTTGAGGACCAATGGTATGAGTTACACTACCGTTAACTTCTTTTCAAAAGACAACGGAATGGATTAAGACCATTTACATTATTTGTAATGCGAAAAGCGGATTCGGAATTTGACCAAATCAGAATTTGAACAGCTGCCGGGAACGAATTATGGTCGAGTACAGAGGCACTACTGTACTAGTAAAAATCAATGTTGGAAATGCAATAAATCATGTATCAGTTTTGGGCATACATATTACAGAGAACCTATTTTAATAGCCATAGATTGGTTTACTCAGTCCTGACGACTAATTGCCATTCTCGCTCTGCTTATACCTTTCAGAGTGACAAATTTTAACTAATTTTCAGATAGTTTGGCATCCCTGAAAGCATTTCAAATAATAGGCCCCATTACCCTGTCCAGATCTGGAAGGTTTAATGGACACTTTGGACGTCTGGCCTCAGAACATGAAATGCAGAGCACACCAGCCAAAAAACCTCACTCCATCCCCTCTCAGTAAAATTTACTTCGGAATGCAACAGATGTGCCAATAATCAATGCTCAAAAAACTGAGACTGCCTATGAACTCAAAGTCAATCACACGCTTACATCAAAGTCATTTATGAGAGTCATTTATTTATTTTTAAAAATTGTGACTTCGTTATCTTGGCATGGTAGTGTAGTTGTTAGCATTTTCTAGCAATACTCAGATGCCTCTGTGTAGCATTTGTACGTTCTCCCCGTGCATGTGCAAGTCTCCTCAGGTAACTCCACTTTCCGTCCACAGTCAAAAGACATGCACATTAGACTTATTGGCTGTTCCAAACTGCCCCTACAATGCCCTTGTGAGTTTGAATGGTTGTGAGTTTGTGTTGGCCCTGCGATGCTCTGGGAAACTGTCAAGCGTACCCCTCCTGTTCCAAGTGCTCATACAAGGAGTAAATGGTTCAGAGGAGTGGGAGAGAGTTATCTTGCTGTTCAATATTTAAAATCTTATATAAGGTCATGAACCATCTCTTGGGTAAATTGTTGTTGATGCCTTAGGACGACATGTAATTAACTCTGTATAATTCACAATTTGCTCATATACTTGTTGTAATCTGTCAAATGATCTAGCCTTTTTTTCTCCTCTCCTATAAATTATAATACCATACTGTATATGATGTAATAAGCACCCTGCTCCAATAAGAACCCAGCCCCCAGTGTTTTTTTTGTTGTTGTTGTTGTTGTTGTTGTTGTTTTGTTTATTTCTTACGTCTAATAACCGCCTGTGTGTACTGGGAGCAAAATGGTAGATCAAACTTACCAATTTTATTCGATCAGTCTCTGTAACAGTACATTGAGGCGTTCACTGCCTGTAAAAGTGAGTTTAAACAGTATTTCAAGATCCCCTGCCATTGGGGAATGTCTATAATGTTCATCAGTAACAACACATTTGATCGTTTCGCCATGCTTTAAAAAACAGGAAAATATTTTGCTGAAAATGTCCAATAAGTCTTGGTCCAACAAGATGAATCATTAGAAACTGCTACAGCAAAACTATTGGATCTGAATGAATGGAGATGAGCCAGATATGGACCTATCAGAAAGTGATGACAAGTTTTTTTCACCGATTCTCCTGCTCACTAACTTCATACATTTAAAGACGTTCTGGCCATGTGCTTTGTGCCAGGTGCTAAAGTTGGCCTTTGTGTTGATTGGGTCAACATGCCATGTGCTAAAGTTCACATTCATGTCGATTGGCACAATTTTACATCAGGGGAAAATATTTAAAGGAACAGCACCAGGATGGAAAATTAAAGTTTTTTTTTTTTAATTATGCTGTTTTCTGTTTATTTTCAGCTTGCATGTAAGTAATTTGGTTGATACTACAAAATGAATAATACAAATACCAGTAAAACTCTTTTATTGTTCTGTTATTATTCATGTTTTCCACCTCTATGGTTATAAGCACTTATTGTTCAACTCCGCTGGTAACATTTTAATAAGCGCCCACCCACCTCAATTGTTAAGCGCCCTGGGCGCTTATAGTGTTGGATAGGGTAATAATAATAATAATAATAATAATAATAGTAATAATAATAATAATAATGCATTCACTCATCTGTACCAAGGACATAACAGACCTTCATTCCTCATTCCAGTAACATCTGACTTGGGTTTGCCTAAACCCAACCTACCATTCAGAAATTATTTCTACACCGTTAATCATGACATTAAATCCTACAGATCTGCCTCACACCATTTCAAAGGAGTGGTTGTTTTTCCTTCTACAAAATATGTTCTAGTATTCAAATAGCATGTGGAATTATGGGCATTCCTGTTTGAATTAGCTGAGTGAACATGTGTGGAGTAAAACCATGTTTGCCTTTGTCATCTTGAGCTTCCACTTTGCAAGTCAGGTCAGAGGTGATTGTACTAATTAAAGGCTCACCCAGCATTTGGTCTTGACCATTGAGGCTTAGTGTTTTCACTTGAATACTTTACCACTCACTGCCTGGTACCTCATGGCTAGTTTTCCCTGCTTTGTAGAGACAAGCTAATCTATTTATCAAATCCCTACAACACTTAGAAGATGTGCAAGTCATGTAATAAAGATAGAGACCAAATTCCTTCTTAACAAGAACAATTTAAGCAGTTACATTTGCACATTTACTTTAAATATTTTTAAAGAAGATGCAGATGATAGGGTGAGATGGAGACAGATGATTCGCTGTGGCGACCCCTGAAGGGAGCAGCCGAAAGGAGAAGAAGAAGAAGAAGAAGAAGAAGAAGAAGAAGAAGACTTTAAATATTTTTAATCAAAATACTTAAATATTGAAGAGAAAAGCTATAAATTACAAAAGACAAAAAAATGTAATTACAAAACCAATGTATTAACGTAAATTATAATAACTTATTGCCACTGCATGTCATGGTGGAGCTCATGTAAAATGAGACCTTTTAGAAAATGGACATTACATCGATATTATAGAATTTCACTACATTTTCACGCAAACAAAACTAAACAGAGATATGTATACTGAATAGAACCATCCATCTAATTTTATAATAATTCTACCATAATAAATAATAATTCCAATAACTTCAAATTAAATGTCTTGTCTCTTTGGTTCTTCTGCTGTCAGTCATTAGAAACACTTTCAGCAGCCAGACTGTCTACAATTTAATGGATCCTTTCATTTCTCACTGAAAATGAAACACAATCTTCCTAATAACTTGAGTGTATTTATGTTATTTCATATAAATAAAGACATCTTACCAGAGATTACTTGATGGTTGATTTTGTGTAGAATTACTCATTTTATGAGCAGTAAGACCATGTTGTCTCCCTCACATTTAGTTTAAGCAGTCCACTCAGACCAACCAGAAAATCAAAGCCATGAAAAATATGTCAGTGTAGTGGAGAAAATAGGATTAAACATGCTGAACACCAAAAGTCTGGAAACACAGTGCGAATTAAAGGAGGAATTCTCTGAGTAGAGATAATCCCCCTTATGGATTTAACGCAGTTTGGTTGCAAAGAGTAATATTCTTTACCCCGGGACTGACATGGACTATAGAATTCACACGGGGTTCCTACAAGTACAGTCTTGGTTCAAGTCTCTTATTTCAATAGATGATCAACTTATGCAAACGAACAGAATTACATGCACTTACACTGATATATGGAGTGGAATATTCTTCTATCATGGATGTATCTGTTATGCTTTACTTAGATCTCGAACTTCATCAAGCCATCCGTGTCCTCGTTCACGACAGTGTGTGGCTACAGATGTAAATGAGCGGGGAGAGAACAAGCTTGAAAAATTCTCACCTTCAATCCTTTAATGTTGACAGATTCTACCTCTCAGCCTCTCTGATAAGTACAATCTTGCTCTTTTTCCTCCTCCAGCATCTGCTATAAAGACCAGTGATGATAATGGAACCAGTGTTGATTGACACTCACCCTATCTACAGCATTGGTTTGGTGTTTCCATGCTCATTAAAGTAGTCATGTGACATTATAGAGGAGAAAAACAATAAAAGAGGTGGACATTCAATTTCTCTGAACGAGACACTGATTCCATTCATCTGAGCTTTTTTTTTTTTCGGCACAAGCAAAACTACACAAAGTGAGAGAATAGGGAAATATCACTAAAGCAGCTAAAAAGGGAAGAGTGGTATTACACATCCAGCGTTAAGAAGGAAGTAGAAAAAAGTAATAGATGACTGTTTTAGTGAACAACTAGGATCATAATCATGGAGGCTGGCCAACAGCAGCCTAATCACCTTATGCAGTACCTGACTGTCTTACAACAATGACCACTTGTAACAAACACCCTCAAAGACTATATGCTATAATTCTCCCATAACAGAGTCTGCTGTACGCCATAAACCTCTAAACTAGCTCTACAAAATTACTAAATAAGAATAAGCCACCCCCAGTGCAGCTAACTGGGTTATCAAAGGCCGGCCATGTCTCCCACTGTCTATGGTGTGAGGCATGTAAAAGAACCATTGCTGACTTTCGTAAAAAGAGTAGGCTGCAAAGCCGTCAGCGTGTTTCCGCCCTGCGATGGCCTGGCGAGCTGTCCAGGGTGTACTCTGCCCTCGCCCTGAGTTGGCTGGGATGGGCACCAGCCTCCCCGTGACCCTAATTAGGATGAAGCGGTTACAGAAAATGAACTGAATAAGCCAAGCAAAAGATAGACAGACAGGCAGACAGACAGACAGACAGACAGACAGACAGACAGACAGACGGACGGACAGACAGACAGATCTTCAAACTTCAGAAATGGGCAGTGGTGGCCTGGTGTGAAAGGTGCTGGATCACTGATCATAAGGTTGGGAGGGGGGGTTCAAGTCCCACTCTCAATTGGTTGTCACTGTCCCTCCAGTGCAGCTAACTGGGTTATCAAAGGCCGGCTGCGTCTTTCACTGTCTATGGTGTGAGGTTCGTGTAAAAGAACCATTGCTGACTTTCAACAAGAGTAGCTGCATCGCCTTCAGTGAGTTTCTGCCCTGTGATGGCCTGGTAAGTCATCCAGGGTGTACTCTGCCCTTGCCTGGAGTCGGCTGTGATGGGCACCAGGCTCCCTGTGACTCTAATTAGGATGAAGCAGGTCAGACAATGCTGATGAACTTCAGAAACTATGGTCTTTGTTTAATATTGTACTCTTACTGATTTTACCTGAGAACTAGATACCAACCCTCAGGTCGGAATTTCCAGTATTGATTCTCTAGATGTTCTGGATAAATGATTACAGTATGTTTTGTTCTACAATCGGCTGAAAACTACTTTGCCAGGTCAAACACACACACACACACACACACACACACACACACACACACACACACACACACAGTGTCAGTACTTTGTGGAACCATTTTTTGCTTTAAATCCAGTTTGTTGCGATGCTTTTCAGTATTTGCCCCACTCTTATTTATTTAACTCTTCAAGCTCAGCCAGAATGCATGGAAATCATTTGTGGACTGTAAACGTTTATGTGTACCTGTGGTGAATTAGAGTTACTAACTATTTAAAATGGTCATATATACCATCAGCAGGTCCTTCTGGCAGCATCAGTCTATGCCTGATATAAAAGTGTGTGCGAGTATTGTGATTCTGGGTGTGCTCAGAGACATGTTGCCTTTCTGATTGGTTGTTCCAGCCTGGTGGTAATGTGACTGTGTTGAATTGACTGGGCTACATCACTGACCCTGTGTAGCATAGCATGTTATTGGCCAGTGTTGAGCTGCACAAACAATAAGCGCAGGAATCAGGAAAGTCGAGTTGTATGTAAAGTTAGAGAAAGAGTCAGAAAGGCTAAAGTTATCTGTAATAATTGTAACAATCATAGCCACAAATATTGATACGCAGCCAATTAGCCTAGTGTGCGTGACTCCCAGAGGAAACCACAATACCTGGAGGAAACCCATGAAACCTCAGGACTCGAACCCAGGAGCTTCTTGCTGTGAGGTGGACACGCTAACGACTACGTCATCATACCACATTCTGATTTTATTTTTATCCTGAACTGTTGCTATTATAGTTTTTACTTGGAGATTATATGATGCACTGAGTAAATACAGCTGGAAAAATATTTTGTTTCAAGTTCATTCATTCATTCATTTTTTGAATCACTTAATTCTAATTAGTGTCGCAGGGGGGGTTGTGCTCATTTCAACCAACACTAGGCACCTCACCAGGCCATCACAGGGCAGAAACATGCTGACAGCTATGCATCTACTCTTGATGAAAGTCAGCAATGGTTCTTTTACACGAACCTCTCACCATAGACAGTGAGAGACATGGTCGGCCTTTGGTAACCCAGTTAGCTGACTGGTGGATAAAGTGTTGCATTTGTGTCGTGCCTGGCCCTACAATGGTCTGTTACAACTGTAGAGAGGGAAACTTGAAACTCCAACCATGGGATCAGTAATCAAGCACCTTACCATCGGGTACCTGGACCAATCGTTTCAAGTATTAAAACAAATAGTTTAAAGGGGGTGATTCTTTTCTATACACACTGTATGTTCACCTAAAGGCAAAAATGATCTGTGTTCTATATCAGGATGTACAGCGCAAACATTAAACATGGCTCATACTCGGAAATTTCCAGTCATTGTAGTCTTTTCCAATTCCAAAGCAGGCCTGTGGCCACCTTGGTGCCCATGGCTGGTGCAAAAGAGGAAGAATGTGACATGACAAATTTGTCTTCAAGCTCTAACTGAATCCGAAAATAGGTTCTTTTTCTACAAGGCTCCTGCAAGTTTAATTGCTTCCCTCTGTTCTCCTCAGTGTTAACGTGTACAGTCGAATGGCTATAAGCATGTGAACTTTAACTGTTCTTCAGTTCATTATGTTAGATATAATCATTAATAAAATAGTTGTACCCTATAAAATGGCCATACAGGGATCCCTAACTTTCCACGGTTAATGGGGACTGAGACCCCTGCGTGGAGCCAGTGGTGTGGTGGTTAGGGTGCTGCGCTCATGATCGGGAGGTTGTGTGTTCAAATCCCAGTTAGACCCTCACTGTGCTAAGACCCCTGGACAAGGTCTTAACTACAAGTGTGCCTCTGTTCATCCAGCAGTATAAATGGGTACCAGTAAATATATACTGTACTGGGAAGGTAACTTGTGAGGGACTAGCGTCCCATTCCGGAGGAGTTGAACACCTGGTTGGTTCACGCTATGGCAGTGGTTCTCAAATATGGCGGCCTGCCCTCCAAGGGGGTGTCGTGCAATGCTGGGAGGGTGCATGTGACCCCAGGGAACATGCTTTTTTTATTTTTTTATTTTTTTTGTCGGTATTCAGATAAAGTGTAATTCTACATCCACTACAGCAGGTGGCAGTGGCTTCTTCACTGTCAGCGTGTGCCCAGAGGTAATAAGAAGTGAAGTTAATAAACCCATCATGGGAATTTTTAGCAGGGATGGAAAGAGAGGCGAAGAGAGACGGAGACAGTGAGAGAAATGAAAGTCTCTTGACAGTTAAGTTGAGGAGGTATAATGAAGCGGATGTAGCACTCGGCTTCACTGTGCTGTGGTGAGAAACAAGGAAAGACCGCTGTGTTTACTGTGTCTGAAAACATTGGCAGCGGAGAGCAAGAACCCAAATAAATTCTGGCGTCACTTAAAAACATCACACCCCGATCACGTGATGAGCCGCATGAGTTTTTTTCAGCGAAAACGTGCCGAATATTACCAACAACCATCCCGCTTTGTGAATGCTACTCCAGCAAACCAGCGAGCTCTGTTAGCATCAGATAAGGTGGAGGACCAAACTGCTCAGTGTAGAAAACCCCACGGCGGAGGCGCTGATCCTACCTGCAGTACACACGGGCTCCATCATGCTGGATGACATCAGTGTTGTGAAAATAAGTCCATGTCCCAGTTCGGCATTGATCAGGAGCTGAGAGTTCAGTATCGTGCTTTAAACCCGGCTTTGAAAAGCTGTGCACTACGAAACGTGCTTATTATAGCCATTAATCTGGACTTAATCATTTTGACAATAATAATCATAATAATAATAATAATAATAATAACACAAATTGTTTTATTCATTTTGTTTTGTAGGTTAAAGTGTTTTATATATTGTGCTCCCGAGTTAATGTTGCTGATCAATTTGAATTTATTATTATTTATTGATTTTATTGATTTTATTTTATTTTTTTCAGTATCGAATGGTTCAAATTGTTGGTCAAAAAATGTTTACAGTTTAAATAAGAATACTTTTTTATTTCAGGCAAATTGATGCACTTTAAATCTTTTTGTTTAAAGACTAAAAAAATGTTAATAAAGTTATTCTTTGTTGGAAGTTGATCTACATTTCTTCATTTTTTGTATTCCATGATGATAATAAGGATTTATTATGTTCATAAGAATACAGTGTTATGCAGAGGATTACTTATAACAATTTTTTAGACAAATAACACTATTTATATTGGGGGGCGTGAAATGTTTTCCTCTTCTTGGGGGATAGAAAATAATTGAGAAGCACTGCATTATGGAAACCGGGAATAAGCACGGCGTGATGAGCCACTGTGGTTCGGGTGTAAAAAAGTAAAAAAACAAAAAGAGAGTTGCCCTTGCCCCTCCCCATTGTCGATTTCCATGAAGTAGGATCAACCCCCCGACTGACGTATACATATCTCCTTCCTCTTTTCCTTTCAACTTTTTCAGGGGTCGCCACAGTGAATGATTCACACGTTTGATTTGGCAGAGGTTTTTACGTCGGCTGTCCATTCTGACACAACTCTTTAGCATTGACAGAAACGCGCTGACGGCTTTGCAGCTCCTCTTTATGAAAGTCAGCAATGGTTCTTTTACATGAACCTCTCACCATAGACAGTTAAAGACATGGCCGGCCTTTGATAACCCAGTTAGCTGAACCGAGGGGACAGTGACAACCTTGTGGAGAGTGGGAATCGAACCCTCAACCTTAGGATCAGCAATCCAGCACCCTATACCACTAGGCCACCACTACCCTTATACATACATGTATATGTGTATATAATATCAATACAGGGATTCCTCACGTTCCGCTGTTAATTGGGACCAAGATCCCAATGTGACCATCAAAATCCGTGACGTAGGATCACCCCCCATCCACCCCCGACTGACGTATACGTACATGTATATGTGTATGCCGGTCCCAAGCCCGGAGAAATGCAGAGGGTTGTGTCAGGAAGGGCATCCGACGTAAAACCAATGCCAATTACTTAAAATGCAAATCAAAAGTATTACCTCCATACCGGATCGGTCGAGGCCCGGGTTAACAACGACCGCCATCAGTGCTGTCAATCAACAGGGTGCTGATGGAAATTGGACTACTGTTGGTCGTAGACGTCGAAGAAGGAGAGGTGGGAGGCGTGTCCGTAGGCAGAGAGAGAAGAGGAAAGGCATGAGTCTAGGACTGAGAGTGGGGACTTTGAATGTTGGAACTATGCACAGAAAAGGTAGAGAGCTGGTTGACATGATGCAGAGGAGGAAGGTGGACATACTGTGTGTTCAGGAGACCAGGTGGAAAGGTAGCAAAGCTAAAAGCTTAGGAGCAGGGTTTAAGCTATTTTATCACGGTGTGGATGGGAAGAGAAATGGAGTCGGAGTCATCTTGAAGGAGGAGTTTGTCAGGAATGTTCTAAAAGTGAAAAGAGTGTCAGACAGAGTGATGAATCTCAAGTTAGAAATTGAAGGTGTAATGCTCAATGTTGTTAGTGCTTATGCCCCACAGGCAGGATGTGAGCTAGAAGAGAAGGAGAGATTCTGGAGTGACTTAGATGAAGTGATGCAGGGTACCCCCAGAGGTGAAAGAGTGGTCATAGGTGCAGACTTCAATGGACATGTTGGGGCAGGCAACAGAGGGGACGAGGAAGTGATGGGCAGGTTTGGTATCCAGGCCAGGAACACAGAAGGACAGATGTTGATTTTGCAAAGAGGATGGAAATGGCTGTGGTGAATACTTTCTTTGAGAAGAAACAGGAGCATAGGGTGACTTATGAAAGCGGAGGTAGGCGCACACAGGTAGACTACATCTTGTGTAGGCGATGTAATTTGAAGGAAGTCAGTGACTGCAAAGTCATCGTGGGTGAGAGCGTTGCCAAACAGCATAGGATGGTGGTGTGCAGGATGACTCTGATGGTGAGAAAGGTGAAAAAGGCAAAGGCAGAGCAGAAGACAAAGTGGTGGAAGCTGAAAAAGGAAGAGTGTCGTGTTGTCTTCAAGGAGGAGTTGAAACAGGCTTTGGGTGGCCAGGAAGTGCTTCCAAATGACTGGACAACCACAGCAAATGTGATCAGGGACACAGGTAGGAGAGTACTTGGTGTGTCCTCTGGAAGGAAAGTAGATAAGGAGACTTGGTGGTGGAATGAGGAAGTGCAGGAGTGTGTACAAAGGAAGAGGTTAGCCAAGAAGAAGTGGGACATTGAGAGGACCGAAGAGAGTAAACAGGAGTACAGGGAGACACAGCGTAAGGCGAAAGTAGCAGTGGCTAAGGCCAAACAGAGGGCATATGATGACTTGTATGATAGGTTGGATAGTAAAGAGGGAGAAAATGATCTATACAGGTTGGCACAGCAGAGAAATAGAGATGGAAAGGACGTGCAGCAAGTTAGATTGATAAAGGACAGAGAGGGAACTCTATTGACTGATGACAGAAGTGTGCTAGGAAGATGGAAAGAGTACTTTGAAGAGCTGATGAATGAGGAAAATGAGAGAGAAAAAAGAGTAGAAGAGGTAACCATTGAGGGGCAGGATGTAGCAAAGATCAGTAAGGGTGAAGTGAGAAGGGCATTGAAGAGGATGAAGAATGGAAAGGCAGTTGGTCCTGATGATATACCTGTGGAGGTATGGAAGTGTCTAGGAGAGGTAGCAGTAGATTTTCTGACAAGAACATTCAACACGGTACTAGAGAGTGAGCAGATGCCGGAGGAGTGGAGGAGAAGTGTGCTGGTGCCCATTTTTAAGAACAAGGGAGACGTGCAGAGTTGCAGCAACTACAGAGGGATAAAGTTGATGAGCCATACGATGAAGTTATGGGAAAGAATAGTGGAAGCTAGACTAAGGGCAGAGGTCAGCATTTGTGAACAACAGTTTGGTTTCATGCCAAGAAAGAACACCACAGATGCAATGTTTGCCTTGAGGATGTTAATACAGAAGTACAGAGAAGGTCAGAGGGAGCTACATTGTGCCTTTGTGGATCTGGAAAAAGCATATGACAGGGTGCCAAGAGAAGAACTGTGGTATTGCATGAGGAAGTCTGGAGTGACAGAGAAGTATGTTAGAGTGGTGCAGGACATGTATGAGAGATGTAAGACAGTGGTGAGGTGTGCTGTCGGTGTGACCGACGAATTCAAGGTGGAGGTGGGACTGCATCAAGGGTCAGCTCTGAGCCCCTTCTTGTTTGCTATGGTGATGGACAGGCTGACAGACGAGGTGAGACAAGAATCTCCATGGACTATGATGTTTGCAGATGACATCGTGATCTGTAGTGAGAGCAGAGAACAAGTGCAGGAAAATCTCGAGAGGTGGAGGTATGCCCTGGAAAGGAGAGGAATGAAGGTTAGCCTCAGAAAATCAGAATACATGTGTGTGAATGAGAAGGACCCAGGAGGAACGGTGATGTTACAGGGAGCAGAGATAACGAAGGTGGAGGATTTTAAGTACTTAGGCTCAACAATCCAGAGCAATGGAGAGTGTGGAAAAGAGGTGAAGAAGCGTGTGCAGGCAGGCTGGAATGGTTGGAGAAAAGTATCCGGTGTGATGTGCGATAGGAGAGTGTCAGCAAGAATGAAGGGAAAAGTGTACAAGATGGTGGTGAGGCCAGCGATGTTGTATGGCTTAGAAACAGTGGCGCTGAGGAAAAGGCAGGAGGCAGAGCTGGAGGTAGCGGAGATGAAAATGTTGAGGTTCTCCTGGGAGTAACGAGGATGGATAGGATCAGAAATGAGTATATCAGAGGGACAGCCCACGTAAGATGTTTTGGAGACAAAGTCAGAGAGGCTAGATTGAGATGGTTTGGACATGTACAGAGGAGGGATAGTGAGTATATTGGCAGTAGGATGCTGAGGTTGGAACTACCAGGCAGAAGGCCTCGAGGAAGACCGAAGAAGAGATTTATGGATGTGGTGAAGGAAGACATGAAGGTTGTTGGAGTCAGAAAAGAAGATGCGGAGGACAGGGTGAGGTGGAGGCGGATGATTTGCTGTGGCGACCCCTGAAGGGAGCAGCCGAAAGTAAAAGAAGAAAGAAGAATATCAATAAATACATATTCAATGCTATAAATGCTTATAATAACAATTAAACATTCAAAAAGTAACATAAGATCTAAATAAAACCTAAATACACACACATACAAATGGTATTGCATGAGAAGAAGATGACACACTTACGTGCGCGCACACACACACATGCAACAATGTAAGTAGTTTTGATGGGAGATTTTGGGTTGTTTTTTTGTTTTGCGTTTGTTTAGGGGGGTTTTGCATAATTGGCCTTGTTTTTGCAGCATTTTCCTTAACTTTTCCCCGTATTCTTCCTTAATTTCCTTATTTTTTTAATATGATGAATATTTATTAAAAAAAAAAAAAAAAAAAAAACACGATGCACTGAAGCCGCATGAATTAAAGCTTGAAGTAGTAAGGGATCACAGTATGGCTATAGTGCTGCACTCAGGAGCTTTGTTGTTGTTGTGGTGTTGGTTTATTGAGGATTCATTTTGGCTTTCCTGCGTTGCTCTAACCCTGTTTTCTCCCCAACAGTGCAGACTGTGGATGAGGGGCGTGGCTGACCTACCTCTGGCTGATTGCAGCAGTGCACACCTGATTCCAACTCACTATAAAGACCTGCTGCACCTTCACCTCTTTGCCAGAAGACTGGTTCAATCTCTCTCGGTTGGGGCCTAGTGTTCTCTACTTGTTCCTAGTGATCGCTCTGTGGGCAACCAGCCTTCTCAGCCACAGCCTCCAGTGTTTACCATTTTATTTTTGTCGTCGCCTCTAGTGTTTGTCACTGTTTTGTTTTTTTTCCAGCAGCACCATCTCCTATGAGTTAATAAACCTTATCTGTTGAACTGTTCATTGTCTCCTGCAGTTCCCAGGTCCGGCTGAAAGTTCAATCCGGAACAGTTCTTTAATGATGGCTCCGGATTTGCTATGGTCCCAGTTACGGCACTGTCTGTGTTACTGTGCACCACATTATTCTTTCTGTATTTTAAACATGCATCACTGGAGGTACTAGGCATTTCCAAACAAATTACACATGCATCCTGCTCAGTGTAATAAAGAGACTAAAAACAAAGAATTATTAATAATAATAATAATAATAAAGAGCAAACAAACATTGAGAAAAAACAGAAGTAAATTTTACATTGCTGACCAAATTCATCTAATGATGCAAACCTGGCTGTTCATTCATTTTCTTAATCACTTAATCCTAATAAGATCACTTGGCGGCTTGGAGCCGACTCTGGGCAATGGTAGAGTACACCCTGGACAGCTAGCCTGACCATCTCAAGGCAGATACATGTTGACAGCAATGTAGCTTACTCTTTTCGAATGTCAGCAATGGTTCTTTTACATGAACCTCTCACCACAGAAGTGCGAGACGTGGCCCGCCTTTGATATCCCAGTTAGCTGCACTGGGCGGACAGCAGTGACAACCCTGTGATCATGGGGCTTTAACCCCTATCTTGGGATCAGTAAACTAGCACCCTATCGCCGGGACACCACAGCCCACCTGACCATTAAGTTTTGCTGATAATTTAATAAGGACCATACAAAGATGACTTCTGATGAACCAAAATTTGGTGTGAGTTGCAAAGGTCTAAGTTTACAAGATAATTAACAATTGTACACCAGGTGGATGTCACAGAATATTCCCAGAAACAGTACATTATTTTATTAATTTATTTGCAAAGCTGATTAATTCCAGGATGGGGAAGGCTGGAGCCGATATCAGCCAACTCTGGGCAAAGGGGGTGGTACACCTTAAATAGGTCCACAGACCACCACAGGGCACACCATCTTTCACACTTACAACTTCGGGGCAATTTCTCGCAGCCAATTAGCATAACGTGCTTGTTTTGGACTATGGATGGAAACCAGACTACAGGGAGCCCTTGCTACTTCGCGCTTCAATTTACACTGCTTCAGTGCATCGCATGTTTTTTTTTAAATATTCGTCGAAATAAAAAATAAGGAAATTAAGGAAGAAAAAGGGAAAAGGTTAAGGAAAATGACACAAAAACAAGGACAGTTATGCAAAAAAAAAAAAAAAAACCTAAACAAACACAAAACAAGAAACAACCCAAAATCTCCCATCAAAACGACCAGTACATTTTTATGTGAGGTGCGCATCGGCGTTTGTGATTTGCTTAATGTTGTTAGTGCTTATGCCCCACAAATGTTGTTGCCCTAGGATTTGAGCTAGAAGCGAAGGAGAGATTCTGGAGTGAGTTAGATGAAGTGATGTAGAGTACCCCCAGAGGTGAAAAAGTGGTCATTGGTGCAGACTTCAGTGGACATGTTGTGCAGGCAATAGAAGAGACGAGGAAGTGATGGGCAGGTTTGGTATTCAGGACAGGAACACAGAAGGACAGATATTGATAGATTTTGCAAAAAGGATGGAAATGGCTGTGGTGAATACTTTCTTCCAGAAGAGACAGGAGCATAGGGTGACTTATAAAAGCGGAGGTTGGAGCACACAGGGAGACTACATCTTGTGGAGACGATGCAGTTTGAAGGAAGTCAGTGACTGCAAAGTAGTAGTGGGTGAGAGTGTTGCCAAACAGCATGGGATGGTGGTGTGCAGGATGATGGTGATGGTGAAGAAGGTGAAGAAAGCAAAGACAGAGCAGAAGACAAAGTGGTGGAAGCCAAAAAAGGAAGAGGGTCATGTTGTCTTCAAGGAGGAATTGAAACAGGCTTTGGGTGGTCAGGAAGTGCTTCCAGATAACTGGACAACCACAGCAAATGTGATCAGGGAGACAGGTAGGAGAGTACTTGGTGTTTCCTCTGGAAGGAAAGTAGATAAGGAGACTTGGTGGTGGAATGATGAAGTGCAGGAGTGCGTACAAAGGAAGAGGTTGCTCAGTAAGGAGAGAGAAAATGATTTATACAGGTTGGCACAGCAAAGATATAGAGATGGGAAGGACATGCAGAAAGTTAGAGTGATTAAGGACAGAGAGGGAAATGGATTGACTGATGACAGAAGTGTGCTGGGAAGATGGAAAGAGTACTTTGAAGAGCTGATGAATGAGGAAAATGAGAGAGAAAAAAGAGTAGAGGAGGTGACCATTGAGGACCAGGAAGTAGCAAAGATTTGTAAGGGTGAAGTGAGGAAGGCACTGAAGAGAATGAAGAGTGGAAAGGCAGTTGGTCCTGATGACATAATGGTGGATGTATGGAAGTGTCTAGGAGAGGTAGCAGTAGATTTTCTGACAAGAACATTCAACAAGGTCTAAGAGAGTGAGCAGATGCCGGAGATGCCGGAGGAATGGAGACGTGTGCTGGTGCCCATTTTTAAGAACAAGGGAAATGTGCAGAGTTGTGGCAACTACAAAGGGATAAAGTTAATGAGCCATATGATGAAGTTATGGGAAAGAATAGTGGAAGCTAGACTAAGGGCAGAGGTCAGCATTTATGAACAACAGTTTGGCGTCATGCCAAGAAAGAGCACCACAGAGGCAGTGTTTGCTTTGAGGATGTTAATAGAGAAGTCCAGAGAAGGTCAGAGGGAGCTGCATTGTTCCTTTGTGGATCTGGAGAAAGCATATGACAGGCTGCCGAGAGAAGAACTGTGGTATTGCATGAGGAAGTCTGGAGTGGCAGAGAAGTATGTTAGAGTGGGGCAGAACATGTATGAGTGATGTAAGACAATGGTGAGGTGTGCTGTCGGTGTGACCGAAGAATTCAAGGTGGAGGTGGGACTGCATCAAGAATCAGCTCTGAGCCCCTTCTTGTTTGCTATGGTGATGGACAGGCTGACAGACGAGGTTAGACAAGAATCACCATGGACTCTGATGTTTGCAGATGACATTGTGGTCTGTAGTGAGAGCAGAGAACAAATGGAGAAAAATCTAGAGAGGTGGAGGTATGCTTTGGAAAGGAGAGGAATGAAGGTTAGCCTCAGTACGTCAGAATACATGTGTGTGAATGAGAAGGACCCAACAGGAACGGTGAGGTTACAGGGAGCAGAGATAAGGAAGGTGGAGGATTTTAAGTACTTAGGCTGACCAATTCAGAACAATGTAGAGTGTGGAAAAGAGGTGAAGAAGCGTGTGCAGGCAGGTTGGAATGGTTGGAGTAAAGTGTCCGGTGTGATGTGCGATAGGAGAGTATCAGCAAGAATGAAAGGAAAAGTGTACAAGACAATGATGAGGCCAGCAATGTTGTATGGTTTAGAAACGGTGGTGCTGAGGAAAAGACAGAAGGCAGAGCTGAAGGTAGCAGAGATGAAAATCTTGAGGTTCTCTCTGTTACAAACATGTAAATATTTGTGTGAATGTAAATATAAAAATAAGGGAAGAGCTCTTGGGGTATGGAAATTTCCATAAGGGGACCTAGTTGCGCGTGCACCCTAGTGGTGGGTCAATTGATTGTGCAATTTTCCAGAATGGAAAATTTCCGAACAGTAGGGAATCTATATTAAGGACCTGTTGCCAACTGGCTACAGTCTCCTCCAGGCTCTTCAAGCCTCCTCGTGTCTCTTTGGGCAGATCATCTGATCATTTGGGAGACTCATCTCAGCAGATCAACTCATCCAAGGTGGATCATGGAATGCGCATCCACCAAGTTTCATTGTTCGGGACTTCCTCGTCAAAGGCCATCATCCATGTTCACACACAGCCCATGCGAGGAAGGTCATCTTTTGTTTCTTTCGATACACGGGATGGCAAGCCTTTCCACGCCAGCACATGCCAGCACCTTACCCTACTGCGGATGCTTGGTGAATATGAGACCCTTTGTTAAGTTGTATGTGGTTAGCTCTAAGTTGTAAGTTCTGAATTTTGTCTTATTTTGTTCATATTATTAAATTGTACATAGTTTATGTCGTGGTCTGTCGTGCTTTGCTGGTTTCAAGGGGCAATTTCAATCCTCTAAATTTTCCTATCCGTAACAAGTGGGGGCTTGTCTGATAGAATCCATTAGGCATACGTAACACTCTCTGGGAGTAACAAGGGTGGATAGGATCAGGAATCAGAGGGACAGCTCATGAAAGATGTTTTGGAGACAAAGTGAGAGAGGTGAGATTGAGATGGTTTGGACTTGTACAGAGGAGGGATAGTGAATATATCGGTAGTAGGATGCTGAGGTTGGAACTACCAGGCAGAAGGTCTCGAGGAAGACCAAAGAAGAGATTTATGGATGTGGTAAAGGAAGACATGAAGGTCATTGGCGTAAGAGAAGAAGATGCAAAGGACAGGGTGAGATGGAGGCAGATGATTTGCTGTGGCGACCCCTGAAGGGAACAGCTGAAAGGAAAAGAAGAAAGAAGAAGCGTATCGTCGTGCGTGCATCTTTATGTGTGTGTGTTTATATTTTAGTTACATCTTATGCATTATTTTTTTAATGTATAAATTGTTATTACATGCATTTATAGCGTTGAATATATACAGTATTTATTGATATTATATACACATATACATGTACTTATACATCAGTCGGGGGGGGGGGGGTTGGGGGGGGGGTTTGATCCTACTTCGCAGACTTCAGTTATCGCGGGGGATCTCGGTCCCAATTAACAGCGGAAAGTGAGGGATTCCTGTCACTTCACTCCACTTATCCCTTAACATCCGAGGATGTCGTTGGGGCGCCTTCATGGCGAGACTTGGGCTGATTTGGCCTGGCGGAGCCCATCCCTCTCCATGTCGTAGAAACACGCTGACGACTTTACAGCCTACTCTTTACGAAAGTCAGCAATGGTTCTTTTACATGCCTCTCACCATAGACAGTGAGAGACATGGCCTGCCTTTGATAACCCAGTTAGCTGCACTGGGGGTCAGTGACAATCTTGTGGGGACTCGAACCCCCAACCATAGGATCAGCGATCCTGCGCCCTAACCAAGAGACCACCACCGCCCAGAGGGATCCTTGTACCTGGAGGAAATCCACACAATCACATGGAGAACATGCAAACTCCACACAGAAGCAGCCTTAACAACCCGGGGACTTGAACTTGGGACCTTGTTATTCTGAGCTGGATGTGCTATCCCCTGATGCTTCGATGCCAGACCCAGGATGGGACATCAAGGGCAATATTTCTTTTGACGTCCTTCGAACCTGAGGTGAACAATTTTTTAGTTTATTCATTCATTTTCTTAACCATTTAATCCTAATTAGGGCCACAGGGAGGCTGGCATCCATCTCAGGCAACTCCAGGTGATGGCGGCATATACTCTGGACAGCTCACCAGACCATCACAAGGCCAACACTCACACAACCATTCACACTCACTCCTAGGGAAGAATTGGAGCAGCAAGTTAACATACTGTACATGTTTTTGGACTGAGGAAACCAGAGTACCCGGAGGAAATTCACGCAAGCATGGCGAGAATATGCAAAGTCCACACAGAAACGCCCAGGCTGGGTATCGAGCCTAGGACCTTCTTGCTGTGAGGCAAACTTGCTAACCACGATGCCACTGTGCTATGCTAAAGTCAGCAATGGTTCTTTTGCATGCCTCTCACTATAGACAGTGGCAGGCCTTTACCTTTGATAACCCAGTTACCAGCACTGGGGGACAGCAGTGACATCCCATTGATAGTGGTGCCTGAACCACAGGCCTTGGGATCATTAAGCTGGCACCCTACCACTGGGCCACCGCTGTCCAATTTTTTTAGTATACTAGTACAGTAGTACACAAAAAGCTAACTGAAGCATAACCTGTTGTGCTTAATGAATTAGTTTTAACCATCAGGTTTGCAGGGCAACATGGTGCCATAGTGATTTTTACATCTGCAACACAACAAGAAGGTCCTGTGTTCGAATTCCAGGCTTACCATTTGTGTTTCTGTGTTTTCCCCTTGTTTGTGTGGGTTTCCTTTGGGTACCCTCCTGTCCTCCCATTGTCCAAACACATGCATATGAGAAAAATGATCTGTTCCATTTAGCTTCTTACTTAGTATATGCCCATAGTCAGCTGGGATTGTCTTCAGACTATTTAGTTTGGCCTCTTTTGACCTCTATAATAGCAAGTATTCCTACAGGTATTTACTTGTTTTTCCTTCACAGTTTCCAAAGAAACAAGTTGTTTCTATTTCCTAAAGATGATCTTTGAATGAAATCATTGTGGGAGGACCATAGATCAATGAATCCCATATTTATTAAAGTGGACACAAATATGGTATCTTGACCAGTCCAACAAGTAGACATTACCCCTGTGGGCAGTGGTGGCCTAGTGGTAAAGGTGCTGGATCACTGATCCTAAGGTTGGAGGTTAAAGCCCCACTCTCCATGGGTTGTCACTGTCCCCCCCAGTGCAGCTAACTGGGTTATCAAGGTGGAGGTGGGGAGCTGCTCACCTCGACTGAGGATGTCGTCGGGAGGTGGAAGGAATACTTTGAGGACCTCTTCAATCCTACCAACATGCCCTCCTTGGAGGAGGAAGACCCTTGGGGTTTTGGGCGAGGGACTGTCCATCACTGGATATGAGGTCACTGAGGTAGTCAAAAAGCTCCTCAGTGATCGGGCTCTGGGGATGGATGAGATGCGCCCTGAATATCTCAGGGCTCTCTCTAGACGCTGTAGGACTGTCTTGGTTGACACGTCTCTATAACATCGCGTGGTCATCAGGGGCTGTACCTCTGGACTGGCAAAACAGGGGTGGTAGTCTTCCTTTTTAAAAAAGGGAACCGGAAGATGTGTTCCAATTATCAGGGAATCACACTCCTCGGCCTTCCTGGGAAAGTCTATGCAGGGGTACTGGAAAGGAGGAGCTGACCGATAGTCGAACCTTGGATTCAGGAGGAACAATGTGGCCTCGGTGTCCCCCCGGAAGAGTTGGAGGAAGTGGCTGGGAAGAGAGACGTCTGGACCTCTTTGCTTAGGTTGCTGCCCCCGCAACCCGACCCTGGACTTAGCAGAAGAAGATGAGGATGAGGATGATGATAATAGTAATAATAATAATAATAATAATAATAATAATAATAATAAATAAATAAATAAATCAGTAGATAAACGCAATAACAAAATTGCAGTAAATTATATTATATTATATTATAATTATATTTATATTGCACTATGCCCATTGTTTTGTTGGAAAAATATAAACAGTTCTCTGGGTAAACAAAATGGCCGCAACTTCAAATTTAGATGTTGTCCATTCTCAGAGCAAGGTTTAGGGTTTAGAAATAATCTACAGTCAGTACACCAGGTTCATTTAACGAGAACCCACCGTTCTTCTACCGCGGTCAGTTCTTGTTGCTAGCCGCTGCGCTCCAATCCTCTCTGAAGACCATGTCGCCAACTAGTGTAGTCGCCTCGTCGGGTGTACTCTCCTCGAGCCATGTTTGACAGAAACACAGCATGGAGCAATCCTATAGATCCCTCTGCGCCGCAATCCGTGCATGAAGCTCGTCCATCCTGTTTCGCAGAGACTGAACATTTTCAAGAAGCATGACCGGGAGTGCTAACCTTCTACTGCTAACCAAGGGCTGGAGTTGTCGTTCAGCCCCTCCCCACTGCCGCATCTTCGCCTGGGTTTATTGTTATCCGGGGTGCGGCTAGCATTGAGCTGCGGTAGCACATTAGCAAAGGATAGGAGATGAGCGTGCTCAAGTCTAAATGTCCAAAAGGACTCTGCTCTCATAGCTGTAGTAGGGTCGCACGGTCATAGACAAGCACAGTGCAAAAAACAAACAAAAACAACATTTAAAACAAAAAAAAAAAAAACAATTTGACTCTGAGAGCTCCACAACGTCGCCCTCTAGGAAGCGTCATCTTGACCATTGACAATTAGCAGGGAAAGTGTGTGGCATTGGGGAGTAAACTGCACCATCCCTTCCTCTATCTTCATGGCTGAAGTCCCTTGGGCAAGGCACCCAACTCCCAAGTGCTCTCCAGGTGCTTGAGTGTGTGTGCTCTCTTTGGATGGTTTAAATGCAGAGACAAGAATTTCCCTTGTACAGTACAACAAAAAAGAAAAGGAAGGTCATGGGGTCAATTCCCAGGCTCAGGCATTTTCATGTGACGTTTGCATGTTTGCCTTGGACTTGCATCGGTTACCTTTGGGTGCGCCAGTTTCCCGTCACAGTCCAAAGGCATGCACACTGTCCTTATTGGCTTTTCCAAATTGCCCATGAGTGTGAAAGGTTGTGTGTTTGCTATCCTGTGACAGTGTGCCAAGCCGTTCAGGGCGTGCCCTGCCTTCACCCAATGTCAACCGAGATGAGCACCAGCCTCCCCTGGATCCAAATTAGAATTTAGCCGTTCAACAAATGGGTGAGTGAATGAAAAGTGCTTCGGTCAACTTTGTGTTTTTAAATATGTATAAATAATGTTTCCCTTTAGTGGCCGTACGAGCTGTCATGGGTGTACGTCGGCTGAGATGTGCACAAGCCTCTCCGTCACCCGAATTAGGATCGATTGGTTCAGAAAATTAATTAATATGAATAAATAAATAAAGTTTGATTAAAGATTAAAGTTTTTGCTGAAATCTCTCTCTCTCTCTCTCTCTCTCTCTCTCTGTCTCTCTCTATCTCTCTTTCACTCTCATACACAAACATATATTCTCTCTCTTTCTCTCCCTTGGAGCACCGAGAGAAAACCCACAAAAACACAGGGAGAGCAAGCAAACTCCATAAAGAAACACCTGAGCTCGGGAATCAAACCCAGGACCTTCTTGCTGAGAGATGAATGTGTGACCCACTATACGCCACCATGCCGACCTAACTGACTATTGGACTTAGAGCTTTGTTTTGGTAGGATTATGTAATAGTGAATGCATTACTAAAGCTACTTATGGCCCCTGAAGGTGTGTGACTATAACCCTGAGATCGCCGGGTCGACTCCAATGCCACAGCCATCCATAACCAGGAGTCAGGAAATTTCAGAGGTTTTCTGATGACTCTAAACCACCAGCACCCCCTGTGTCCAACCTGGGGGTCCGTATTGATTAGAAATACTTTGGAGTTCATGTTGACAATAACCTGGACCGGGTTAAGAACATAACTACACTTTACAAAAAGTTGCCAGAGCCGTCGCTAATTTTTGAGGAAGTTACGGTCGGTATTGAAGAGGTTAACGTGGTTATCAAAGGCCGGCCGTGTCTCTCGCTGTTTGTGGTGAGAGACCCGTGTAAAAGAACCACTGCTGACTTTCATCAAGACGAGCTGCACAGCCTTCAGCATGTTTCTGCTCTGTGAGGGTCTGGCAAGCTTTCCAGGGTGTACTCTGCCCTCGCCCAGAATCGGCTGATATGGAGCCTCCCAACCCAAAGAAGGATTAAGAAGTTCAGATAATGGAAGATTGAAAAATCATATACACTCTGGCTAGCTCGATAGTCCATCACAGGGCCAACACACACACACACACACACACACACACACACACACAATCTTGCACATTCGCATCTGGGGCAATTGGACAAAATGGACTTTTTAATTAATGTGAGAAGAAACTGGAATACTCAAAGGAAGGTCACAAAAGCATTGGGAGAACATGACACACAGAAAACCCTCACCATATCGGAACGAGGGAACTTGTTGTTGGATTTGCTAACGTCTACAAAACCTTGCTGCCCAGAATTGAGAGAGATGGGTGAATAAAATTGTGAAGCACTCCACACACACACACACACACACACACACACCCGTACACATATTGTGTGAGCAAGAAGACCCTCACAGGCTAATTTTGTTTCCTCTGATCTGGTATTTTAAAAAGTTCTACTGCCTCCTTTTGGCAGACAACCCAACATTACTTCCAATATAAAAGTACAATGTAAAACGGTTCTTCTTTTTTTCAATATTATTAAAAACAAAAGTACTGTTATCAAGTCTTTATATGACCAAATATGTGGCAGTGGTGGCCTGGTGGTAAAGGGTGATGGATCGCTGATTCAAAGGTTGAGGGTTCGAGTCCCACTCTCCACAAGGTTGTCACACACACACACACACACACCCCTCACCCCCACCCGTGCAGCTAACTGGGTTATCAAAGGCTGGCCATGTCTCTCACTGTCTATGGTGAGAGGTTCCTGTAAAAGAACCATTGTGAACATATAGAGAACATATCTGTGAGTGTGTACTTGCTAAAGGGTTGTGTCAGGAAGGGCATCCGACGTAAAAACCTACGCCAAATCAAACAAGCGAATCAGATGATTTGCGGTGGCGACCCCTGAAAAAGGGAAAAAACCAAGAAGAAGAATATATGACCAACTATATGACTAATAAAACAAACGGTATACACTTGTACATTAAAGACTTTTTAATGAAAACATCACATTGTAGACGTATTGTCTCATTTTGGTTTTAATAACTTCTGCACCCGAAGCTGTTCGGCAGAGTTGAGTTGTCTGTGCCAAGCACTCCAACTTCTTCCCCCAGAACTTTAGCAAACCATGTGACTGAAGTGTGCTTTATGCGCAGGAGTATTGTCAAGTCGGAACATGTTTGCAGATTGTGTATTTCTCATGAAGATTGTAATAATACAGAACATGAAATCATTCTAGGCAAGTTTGTGCTCTAGAGCAATTTGTGTAAGGCGAGCACGTGGATGTGATCGTCAGCGTTTACCATATTTCATATTTATGGTCTTAACTTTTTTTATGCACACTCAACCCCTTCTGAAATTAATTTAAAATTCAAATTTTACATCAGGAACATATTCTTTATCTTGGGTTGGGCCTGTACATTAAAAACGTATGAGAGATCCATCATTACGCAGAGAACAAGTGCAGGAAAGTCTAGAGAGGTGGAGGTATGCCCTGGAAAGGAGGGGAATGAAGGTTAGCCTCAGTAAGTCAGAATACATGTGTATGAATGACAAGGACCCCGGAGGAACGGTGAGGTTACATTGAGCAGAGATAAAGAAGGTGGAGGATTTTAAGTACTTAGGTTCAACAATCCAGAGCAATGGAGAGTGTGGAAAAGAGGTGAAGAAGCGTGTGCAGGCAGGTTGGAATGGTTGGAGAAAAGTGTCCGGTGTGATGTGTGATAGGAGGGTATTGGCAAGAATGAAGTGAAAAGTGTACAAGATGGTGATGAGACCAGCGATGTTGTACGGTTTAGAAACAGTGGCCCTGGGGAAAAGACAGGAGGCAGAGCTGGAGGTAGCAGAGATGAAAATGTTGAGGTTCTCTTTGGGAGTAACGAGGATGGATAGGATCAGGAATGAGCACATCAGAGGGACAGCACATGTAAGACGTTTTGGAGACAAAGTCAGAGAGGCTAGATTGAGATGGTTTGGACATGTACAGAGGAGGGATGGTGAATATATTGGTAGTAGGATGTTGAGGTTGGAACTACCAGGCAGAAGGCCTAGAGGAAAGGGTGAGATGGAAGCAGATGATTCGCTGTGGCGACCCCTGAAGGGAAAAGCCGAAAGGACAAGAAGAAGAAGAAGAACAAGAAGAGAGATCCATCATTACATTTTAAGTTGTTGTAATGGTTTGGGTAATGACTATCAATTTACTTCTATATCAGTCTAACATCACTGAGCTATTCATTTTTTCTTTTTATCCTGGCCAGGGTTGAAGTGGACCCAGGGACTTCATGATCAGAAGCACCACTAGAGGTCAGTACATAATAGGTCAAGTCCATCCATGTAGACGACCAGGCAGAAGGTCCAGAGAACACGCTGGCGTCTCCCGTCAAACATATCTGACTCCAGTGGGCAAGGAAAAACATCATGAACAATTAATAAGTTCATTCATTTGCCGAACCGCTTAACCCTACCAGGGTCATCGGCAGGATGAAGCCTATCTCAGCTGACGCCGGGCAAAGGCAGGGTACACACTGAACAGCTTGCCGGTCCATTGCAGTGCCAGAAAACGATTCACACTCACACATGTGAGCAATCTGGAATAGCCAGTTATCTCAATGTGCATATCTGTAGGAGGAAACCAGAATGCTGGGAGGAAACCCACGGAAACACAAGGAGAACATACAAAGTCCACACAGAAATGTACATGCTGAACCAGGACTCAAAATCAGCTGATCATGCTGAGCACTGCACCCACATGCCGCCCCGCATGATTAAGTTTCTTATTCAAATTAATTTTTTGTGTACGAATTGTCGAAGATTCGCATTTATTAAACAGCAAACCCAAATCATGGTCGTGTCCAACAGTACATTGTTTTCAGCCATGGAGCAAAATTTACAAAAATCTTATCAAATTAAATGGCTGCAACAGATTTTTAATTCAAAAGATGACAATAGGCTCAGCAGGATGGCGTAGTGATTCGCATGTTCACCTCACAGCTAGAAGGTCCTGGGTTCGATTCCCAGGCTCGTATAGTTCTCAACAAGGTTTGCATGTTTTCTCTGTGCTTGTGTGGATGTCCTCTGGGTACTCCAGTTTCCTCCCACAGTCCAAAGAGGGTGACTGTTCCAAATTAATCCCAGGAAAGGATGTCTGTGATGGTAACCTAGTAGGGTTAAACAATTCAGCAAATGAATGAATATTCACCGAATCACACGTGCATTAAACTCTACACGTAATTTAATACAGGGATCCCTCACTTTCTGTGGTTAATGGGGACCGAAACCCCCCGCAACTGCCAATTTCTGCGAAGTAGGATCGAGTTGCATGGGTTACTCCAGTTTCCTCCCACAGTCCAAAAACGTGTACAATAGTTATAGGTTAATTGGTTGCTCCAAATCACCCCTAGGTGTCAGTGGGAGTATGGATGGTTGTGTGAGTGTTGGCCCTGCGATGGCCTGGTGAGCTGTGAGACGGGTGCCAGCCTCTCTGTGGCCTGAATTAGAATTACGTGGCTCAGAAAATGAATGATGATACAACATGACTTTTAAAATGTGCTGATGATCAGGTGATGATGTATTAATTTATTCAAGTTTATTCTCCTTTGGTTTATGTACAGAGTTTAAATCAGATAATCCTTTGATTTCACTCTGATTAACATCCCACAAACACAATCCCTGACAAAGTGCTAGCGTATAACATTAACATTTACATGTAAATGAATGCAAATGACAGAGCAGCAGAGGAATGGTAGACACCGAAATTACAAGTCTATAATAATCCCCCAGGGAAGATAATTCCAAAAGGAGATTTTCAGGGGGCACTGTAACACATACTGAACACATGGCAGGAGGAGGAGGACAAGGACGAGGAGGAGGAGGACAAGGAGGAGCAGAAAAGGGAATAATGTGATAATGTCCTAGAGTCTCAGTCAGTGGGGGATGGAGAGGGCAACTGGAGCGGAATCCTTAGATATATATATATATACAGTACTGGTTTTAGCAGTTCTTTTTTGTATGCATAATTTGATCATAATATTAGCTTGTAACGTTTCTTTTATCATTATTTAACACACACACACACACACACACACACACACACACACACACACACACACACACACACACACACACACTGCACTTATAATACGGTAGCCAATAATTCGAATGTATACCTACTACAGCTGCAACATAGCATGGTACAGTATTGATTAGGACATCCACCTCACAGCACCTCACTGGGTTCGAGTCCTGGGCTGTGTCAAGTTTGTATATTCTGCCCATGCTTGCATGGGTTTTCCCTGGGTACTCCGGTTTCCTTCCACAGTCCAAAGACATGCACATTAGGCAGATTTCCCCTCAGTGTGAGTGTGAATGGTTGTGTATGTCTTGCCTTATGATGGAGTGATGATCTGTTCAGGGTCTGTTTACCCAGATTTGGCTGAGATAGGCTTCAGTGTCCCTGCAGCCCTAATAGGATTAAACAGTTCAGCAAATGGGTGGGCACACTATAGCATCATGCTTTATTTATTTTGATTTGTAATAAGAAGTGTGAGCAGAGTTGATGTAGTAATCACTGTCTTTCTGTCCCCACAGTGCAGCTAACTGGGTTATGAAAGGCCGGCCATGTCTCTCACTGTCTGTGGTGAGAGGTTCATGGAAAAGAACCAGTGCTGAATTTTGACAAGAGTAGCTGCATAGCCGCCAGCGTGTTTTCACCCTGCAATGGCCTGGCGAGCTGTCCCGGGTGCACTCTGCCCTTGCCCGGAGTTGGCTGGAATTGGCACCAGCCTCCCCGTGACCCTAATTAGGATTAAGCGATTACAGAAAATGTATTTTTCTGCCTGTGCTACAATAATACAGAACATGGACATCTGTTTTATGTTATGTAGGTGATGCATATGGGTGTGTTTTACCAAGGTCTGTCGATCATATTTGCAGGATATTCACCTGTTCGCTTGTTTTACATACTATCATTGAAGCAGTGACTTTCAGGGGAGGCAAGGAAGGCAGAGCCTCCCCTGTCGGTCTTGAAAAGAAAAACAAATTAATAATAAAATATAATAGATGTTAATATTTGCGAGCTGGGATGTATTTACTGTTTAAATCCAATATTAAAGTGATTTTTTTCAATGCAGAATAGCAGAATTTCCAGATGTCCCGTTTAAGTTCAGGGTGGAGCTGTGTGGTGAGGCAGTGCTTTGCTGAGCCACTCTGTGAATTGTGTTCCGCACGAATTCTGCTAATATGTGATGCAAATAGTGTGTCGTCCCTCAATATATTGCAGATGAAATGCTTTCAAACACTCTGATTATATGCTTTGTCTTTTCATAAAATAGTGTAAAATGTATTTCTATAACATGTTTAGGCTGCAAATTATTCTTAAAACGCAGTTAAAAAAAAATAAAAATTTCCCGTGAGGCAAACAGGACCCCTGACTCACAGCAGAGGGAGCTTGTGAGTAAACAGATTCTTGCACAATTTACACTCTTTTTCGTTTGGTGTATTTCCTTTACAATCCACCTTATCAAAATGGAAGGTTATATTTAGAAACTGTGAAAAATTACTCAAATTCAAGATCAAATCAAATTCAATTTCAAGACGAAATAACTAAACCAATGCAGTTGGAATAAATTTTCACCTTAAATGAAATATGTGTTACATGTTTGTGTAAAGAATGCTGATATGAGATATAAAACACAACATATTATCTGTTGTCAATCAAATCGTGAATATTATACTGTTTTGAGTTCATTTGTATTTGTAAATCTGACTCTAAAATAGTCAGTGACTCACCAGCTGTCAACCTCACCGCGCATCACTGCATAGACTCAGCCTAAAGAAATGAGTGAGCCCAAGGGCAGCAGGCATGATTGTATTGTATTGGATGATTACAGGGGCGGTGTAGTGGTTAGCACATCCCCCCCTTACAGAGCCAAAAAAGGGGTCCTGGGTTCAATTCCCAGGCTTGGGTACATCTGCATGTTTGCGTGTTTGTCCTGTGCTTGTGTGGGTTTTGTCTGGGTACTGTGGTTTTCTGCCACAGTGAAAAAAAACAGGCACAGTAAGATAATTGGCTGTTTCAAGTCACCCCTACGAGTCTGAGCCAACCTCCCCACGGCCCTAATTAGGATTATCCAGGTTAGTGAATGAACGAATGAATACAGTTTCAGTCTTGTATTCCAACAGCCCATTGGTCATCATCGAGATCTTCTGTGAGTAGGGCTGTCGACCAATGAGCTGAGCTGTCAGAACATTCAGCCGTCACGGTATTAGACAAAGTAAATCTGTAGTCCTTAAATTCATTCCTTTTCTGATACATGTTCTGTAAGAACCCCCTCATGAATGAATGTGTGAGGGATGGATACAACAACGCAGCTTTATTTATTTATTTATTTATTGCTATTCCTTCCTTTTTCCTGAAGCAGAGAATTTAATGATTTCAGGAGTGTTCCCATTGTTCCAAATGCTATGGAGTCCCAAAGCTCTGACACTCCCTTCCTTCCCCCATCTCTCTCTCTCTCTCTCTCTCTCTCTCTCTCTCTCTCTCTCTCTCTCTCTCTCTCTCTCTATCTGTGTGTGTGTGTGTGTGTGTGTGTGTGTGTGTGTGTGTGTTTCTGCTTGGCCTGAAAATGTTTTGCCTTTGAGACCAAAGCCATGGACACACACCTCCACATGCAAATAAGTGCTCGTGCAGCTGTACGTTTTTAAAATTCTTCTCCAGTGGCAAAAAAACAAAAGGGAGGAGCATAGGAAAAGCAAACCTGAATGATACGGCCTGTGCAATATTTACTATTGTTATTGATCTTAAAGGCTTTACGAGTTTTTCTTATTTTTTTTAAAGTGTCTTTAGACTGCTTAGCCCTTATTTTCAAACATAATTATATGTACAAAATATAATGTTCTTAATTCAGTAACCAGCCATACTGATCCTGCTCCGTCTGTCCCCACTCACTGCTGATAAGGTGAGAAGTGGAAATTTTTCTTTGGGTGGTGAGTCACAAGAAAGTCATTACATCATGTTATCAGGGTAATGATTATGGATGTGAGCGAGAGCGCAGGTAGATTAGTGATTACTGTTTTACACACTGTCAAGGTTCACAGGACGGGACAAGTCAAGGTTACCAGACCTGATACACATACTACTTGATTTAAGACGTTTGTGTACTATAAATACTCAATGGTCTCATATAAGAGATCTCATGCCTACAAATATGTGTGTGTGTGTGTGTGTGTGTGTGTGTGTGTGTGTGTGTGTGTGTGTGTGTGTGTGTGTGTGTGTGTGTGTGTGTGCGTGTGTGTGTGTGTGTGTGTGTGTGTGGGACCAAGAAACTCAACATATCATTATCCATTATATTGTTATGAAAAGTATAATTATTCTCCGGATAGAATTATGTTTCTGTTTACATGTATCTCAGGAGTAAAGTCATGTTTATTAGGTAATCTACTTACGGGCGGGGATTAGCAGATCAATTTCGTCTAACTTTCATTCATTTATTTTCTGAAACGCTTAATCCTATTCGGGTCACAGGGAGCCGACTCTGAGCAAGGGCAGAGTACACCCTGGACGGCTCGCCAGGCCATCGCAGGGCAGAAACAATCTGACGGCTACGCAGCTCATCTTGTCGAAAGTCAGCAATGGTTCTTTTACATGAACCTCCCACCACAGGCAGTGAGAGACACGGCTGGCCTTTGATAACCCAGTTAGCTGCACTAGAGGGCCAGTGACATACTGTTGACAGTGGGGCTCGAACCCCCCCCAACCTTGCAATCAGTGGTCAAGCACCTTTACCACCAGGCCACTACTGCTCTGATTTTGTCGAACTTAACTTCAGCTCACAATTCTACTCACTGCCTCAACCTGAACTCTCTGCAGCGTCTCATTACTGCTTCTCACACAAACATTGCTGCCACTTATTTTACTATGTTTTGCATATCCAGGCTTGACTTTGGTGCTGCCTCTTCCTAATTTTGTCCTTGGCAAGTTCAGCAGGTTCATATTGTTGCACTCTCTATGTCTGCTCATCAAAACTGAGGCTGAGCAATGTACATGTACAATGTGTGTGTATATATATATATATATATATATATATATATATATATATATATATATATATATATAGACAGAGAGAGAGAGAGAGAGAGAGAGAGAGAGAGAGAGAGAGAAAGTGAGTTTGCATGTTTTCCCCGTGCCTGCGTGTTTCCTCCGGGTGCTCTTATTTCCTCCCACAAAAACTTGCACTTAGGCTAATCAAAGATTCGCGATTGCCCCAAAGTGCGAGCATGAATGGTTATGTGTGTGTGTGTGTGTGTGTGTGTGTGTGTGTGTGTGTGTGTGTGTGTGTGTGTGTGTGTGTGTGTTAAGCCTGCAAAGGAGTGGCATGCAGTTTAGGGTGTACTCCGCCTTCATCAAGAATTGTCGGAGATTGGCTCCAGCCTCCTTGAAACCCTAGTGGGTGGTTCATGGAAGAAATTAATAATTTAAATAATTTACCGAACGGCTTAATCCTGTTTGGGTTGCCGAGACACTGCAGCCTATCTCAACTGATTCTGGGTGACGGTGGGATACACCCTGAACAGCTCTCTAGTCCCAACACACAACCATTTACACCTACACATACAGCTCGAGCAATTTGGAACTACCAGTTATCCTAATGTGCAAGTCTTCGGACTGTGAGAGGAAACTGGAGTACCCGGAG
>CM045741.1:42490015-42492515 GCA_024760905.1 Plotosus lineatus
CATATTGCAAATAACTGTCCAGACAACTTACAGCAAAAGAGTGGGTTGGCATTTGTTCATCAGTTCATTTTCTGTAACCGCTTCATCCTAATTAGGCTGACGGGGAGGCTGGTGCCCATCCCAGCCAACTCTGGACGAGGGCAGAGTACACCCCGGACGGCTCGCCAGGCCATCGCAGGGCGGAAACACACCAACGGCTTTGCAGCTACTCTTGTCGAAAGTCAGCAATGGTTCTTTTACATGCCTCACACCATAGACAGTGAGAGACATGGCCCGCCTTTGATAACCCAGTTAGCTACACCAGGGGGGGGGGACAGTGACGACCTTGTGGAGAGTGGGACTCGAACCCCCAACCTTCGGATCAGTGATCCGGCGCCTTATACCACTAGACCACCACTGCCCATGGGTTGGCATTTGATATAAAATCTTAGTATAAGTGTTGGAATTGGCAACTTTGGTCCAGATCTGGACCAGCTTCTCTTTATCCTGTTGAAATCTAAATAAATCTGATCATGAAACTGATACTGAAATGTGTGACACTGACATTATACATTTTGTACAGATTTAGAAAAAGTAGTTTTCCCCATGTTTTTAATGTATGAGGACAAATATACATTAAATCCTGGTGGATGTTGGATAATATTCCTTAGAGAAGCAGCATCATCAAATTACCAGTCATCATCTTCTGGTTCTTCTTCGGTTCAGAGGAAGATTTAGAAGGAGGAGGACGTATAGGAGCTATTTTCAAAGGCGTCACAAACACTTATTTCGTACAAACAAATGTTACTGAAAGACACAACACGGAGAGTTACACGGTACACGAAGGGATGCTGGGATGCCTGGATGCTGAGAAATTCGTTTCGACCAATCATCTTGAAAGATTTCAGAGCCGAGTCAACCCGAGTACCAAACTTAAGTCGTTAGCGACCTCACGGCATTTTCCTTAACTTTTTCACGATTTTTCCTTAATTTCCTTATTTTTTTATTTTTCTATGAATATTTTTGAAAAATCCGCGATGCACTGAAGCCGCAAGAAACTGAAACGCAAAGTAGCGAAAGATCACTGTATTCTTACTCATTCAAAATAATTTTTCGTTTTTAATTTGTGAAAAGTTACTAACTAGTTCTTGGTATTCTATTTATTTCACCGTTGAGATTGCAACCATGGTGCATGGCTGTCAATCATGAAAATATTCTTCCTAATAGTTATAAAATTGATCGGGGGCAGTGGTGGTCTAGTGGTATAGGGCGCTGGATCGCTGATCCAAAGGTTGGGGGTTCAAGTCCCACTCTCCACAAGGTTGTCACCCCCCCCCCCCAGTGCAGCTCACTGGGTTATCAAAGGCGGGCCATGTCTGTCACTGTCTATGGTGAGAGGTTCATGTAAAAGAACCATTGCTGACTTTCGTAAAGAGTAGCTGCAAAGTCGTCAGCGTGTTTCTGTCCCTTGCTAAAAGGGTTGTGACAGGAAGGGCATCTGACGTAAAAACCTCTGCCAAATCAAAACGTGCGAATCAGATGATTCGCTGTGGCGACTCCCGAGAAAGGGAAAAAGCCGAAAGGAAGACAGACAGACGGTTATAAAATTGATCATCTCACCCCGCAGCAGATGGCTCCATCTGTCCACCAACTTGATTAGTTAATGAGCGTAATTTATAGCGAAGTACTGAAACCTTTTATTTATTTTCTTCATTATTTAAGGGCAATTTAACTGTGATGGATGTTACATCTGAAGGGGTCCGAGCCATTTCAACCAGTATTAGGCCGAAGGTTAAAGCCATAAGTCCTGAATCTTATGTACGGGCACAGTTAAGTTCTTGAGATGTTCAGGCATGGAAGAAAGGATGTCCAATGACGCATGAAAAATATAATTTTTTTTATGGAATTTGTCTAGAATTAATTGGAAACTGGTTTAGCAGGGAAATGCATGCTATAGTTAGTAACTCTCATTGGCTACAACATGCTTTCCTCCAGACTTGATAATATTTCGCATGAATAATAACGTAAGTATAGTGTTTGGGTTTTGTATGACATGGAAAGTGATTCTGATTTCTGAGGGTGTTATCATGCATCTGAGTGCACCCCCCCCCCCCACCCCGATCCGATTAACTATCCATGGCATCCATAACATAACATTGACTCATCCAATAATAATAATAATAATAATAATTTAATAAATAAAGGCTTATTAGTCATTTACATTCACCCAATAATCACAAATGTGGGTTTTATATTATTTGTGTTTTCTAGCCATGTGGATGTTCAATGAGCATTACTTTTATTTTCATCATTTAAAAAAAAAAAAAAAAAAAAAAATATATATATATATATATATATATATATATATATATATATAAAAATCAAAGTCAGGCTGCGGTAACATTTTTATTTAATCCCTGCTATGTATTCACATTCATCATGCTATTTGAATTAGTATTTTCCTCCAGGGTGGCACAGTGGAAAAGGGATTAACATGTCTGTCTCATAGCGAGGAGAGTCC
>CM045741.1:42497515-42525015 GCA_024760905.1 Plotosus lineatus
CGCCAGAAAAAGGTAATGATGTTGGATGTCTCTTCTGAAGAAATAAGACTTTCTCCTGAAGAAATGACTGTTTCCTCTGAAGTGCCTGAAGAGGAATAATCATCTGAACTGTTGTAAAACACTCCACTATTAAAGTTTTTTCAATTATTATTCCAGTACAGTACCCAAGTTAATGTTCAGAATGTTTGTGTGTGTGATTTTATTTACTGTAGTGTAGCATGTTTCTCATTTTGTTTTGTTTATCCAAGTTATTACATGTCCTTTTTGTTATGGTCTGTGCTTTTGGGGGACTTTGATTTTGGCAGCTGTGCCTCTAACTAACTGTTTTCTCTCCGCTTTGGCTCTCTCTCTTTCTCTCTCTCTCTCTCTCTCTCTCTCTCTCTCTCTCTCTCTTTTTGCATGCAGGTGCTGGTGAGGGGCGTGGTCGTCACTCACGGGTGGAGCGCTAAACACACACACACACACACACACACACACACACACACACACACCTGATTCCACTTAATCACGGGCTATAATGACGAGCAGATCGGTCCTCCCAGTGCTAGAAGATTGTCCCTCTTCCCCGTAATCTCTCTGACTCCTAGCTCCGTGCTCAACCAGTTTCCTTAGTGTATGATTTCTGTTTTTCTCCACATCTCTAACCGTGACTACGATTTCCCTGTACTCTAGTGCCTTCTCTGTGAACAATAAAGCTCATCCGTTTTCATCACACCCTATGTCCTGCATTTTTGGGTCTGGCTGAATATTCCTGGCATCATAAAAGGCCTAGAAGATTCTGTGACGCCAGAAACATTCAGCTGGACCCAAAAATGCTGCAGACGGGAGTGTGATGAAAGCTGATGCGCTTTATTGTTCACAGGGAAGGCATTAGAGCACGGGAAAATCGTAGTCATGGTTAGAGATGCGGAGAAAATGAAGATCATAAACTAAGGGAACTGGTCAAGCACGGAGCTGAGAGATAGAGAGATCTTGGGGAAGAGGGACAATCTTCTAGCACCAGGAGGAGCGCGCTGCCCATCTTTAAGGCCCATGATTAAGTGGAATCAGGTGTGTGTGTGTGTGTGTGTGTTTAGCGCTCTACCCACGTGTGACAGCCACGCCCCTTTCCAGTGCCTGCATGCAGAGAGAGAGAGTGAGAGAGGAGAGAGAGAGAGAGAGAGAGAGAGAGAGAGAGAGAGAGAGTGGACAAAACCAGAGTCTCTCACAACACAGACCATCACATAGTGTACTGTATTCAATAATTTTTTTCACTTAATTTGCGGACCTATGGTATGAGTTACGGTACCGTTAACTTCTGTTCAAAAGACGACGGAACGGATTAAGTCCATTTACATTATTTGTAATGGGAAAAGCGGATTCTGAATTCAACCAAATCGGAATCTGACCAGCCGTCTTGAACGAATTATGATCGAGTACCGAGGTACCACTGCATTCTGTTCCCTTAGACCACGTTTAGAGGTGATTTGAGATGCATATAGCACCACCCCGAATTCCAAACACATTTCCGTCCAGCACTCCATCAAGCGCTCCATTCACAGTTTTGTCCATTCAGAGCGCTGTCCGTCCAGAGTTCTGTCCAGAGTGTCATTCATCCAGGGTTCAATCCATCTAGAGCTCCTTTCAGAATTCCATCTGGAGCTCCATCCAGAGCCTCAGCCAATACACATGTGAAAATGATTCCTCATGGTCTCTGAACAACGCTTTCATTATTTGAATGCCCATTTTATAATCGTGTCATCAGGGAAGGAAAAAGCCCATTGAAGCGATGACCTTCACATTCAGTACATTTAGCTCATCAGCCGCTTAATTTTTCCTAATGTTGCTGAGCCTTGATTGGACCAACTCAATTAATACCGCCATAGAAATTACACGCTGTCATCATGGCTAAAGGAAGTCCAACAGCAGCAGTGGATGTATAATATAATACTCAACATATTAACTATGTAAAATATCCCTACAAAACCCGCAATAAAACAGCCCCTAGGACCCAACAAATAATTTTATTAAAGTATTCAGCATGATGGTCTCCCAAGTGGTGGATTGACAAAGTGTGTGATTATTAACCTGGAGGTCACAGGCTTAAATCCCGGTTAATACACACCACCATCCATGAGAGGAAGTCCATGGGAGCTAATCAGCCGAAGGATGGGATCGCTCAATGTGATCACTAGGTTATCATGGCCATCTGTGAGCCCATGCGTCTAAGCATGTTAAGTTTCCCCTAAATAAGTAAAGATGTGTCTTAAAGAGGGAACATGCTTATACCCCTCCCTGATTAGTGGTGGTCATGTGACAGGAAGACAATACTTGATTGGAGGAAAATGGCTATACAGCTAAATTAGGGGAGAAAAATCAGGGGAACAATGTAAAATTTTGTTCATTCATTTTCTGTAACCAAATAATCTCAATTAGGGTTGGGGCAAGGCTGGTGCAGGGCAGAAACACACTGATGGCTATGCAGCTGCTCTGGTCGAAAGTCAGCAATGGTTTTTTTACATGAACCTCTCACCATGGACAGTGAGAGACATGGCCGGCCTTTGATAACCCAGTTAGCTGAACTGGGGGGACAGTGACAGCCCGTTGAGTGGGGCTTGAATCCCCAACCTTAGGGTCAGTGATCCAGCACCTTTACCACCAGGCTACCACTGCCCCCAATTAAAAATGTCTCTTTTTAACTCTTCACAAACTGAATGAACGGAACATATGGACCAAAATCACCTTGCTGTTGTTCATTCAGTAAGTACAACAGCATACATTAAATTTTCTATTTCTCTTTGAGATTGATGCCTTTTTGTATCCTCTATCGATTCCGCACTGCTTAGTCACATGACAACAAGGCTCACTGTCGTAACAGCGGAGGAAAATCCATCATATAATAATTTGTAATGTTATTTGTACTTATGTCGGAGCGGTGAGACAGTGGTTGGTGTGTTCACCTCGCATCAAGAAGATCCTGCACTAGTTTCCCGGGCTTTGGGCGTTTCTGTGTAGAGTTTGCGTAATTCCTCCGTGCTTGTGTGAGTTTCCTCCTGAAACTCTAGTTTCCTCCCACACTTCAAAAACATTCACAGTAGGCTAATCGGCTGTTGCAAATTGCCCTTAGGTGTGTGTGTGTGTGTGTGTGTGTGTGTGTGTGTGTGTGTATGTGTATGTGTGTGTGTGTGTGTGTGTGTGTGTGTGTGTGTGTGTGTGTGTGAATGACTGTGTTTGTTGTCCTACGATGGACTGGCAAGCTTTTCAGGGTGTACCTCACCTTCACTCCGTGTCGGCTGAGATAGGCGCCAGCCTTCCCAGGACCCTAGAAGGATGAAACAGTTCAGCAAATGAGTACATGAGTGAGTACTGAAGATTCTGATGATTTATAAATGTAAGATATTTCCCCACTGGATGTTTTGGTTATTATAGCTAAAATCCTGTACTGTATATCCCGACTGATTTAAAGCCTGCCAGGCGCATGACATGCATTAGTGTCTCCCACCTGTTATAAACAGCAGCACAGATGGTCTGTTCAAAGGGAAATGGAGAATGTGGTTATTTGCATAAAGAGTACAGAAATATGATCTGGTACGGCGCACCAGACACGTGAAGATGCATGTTAATGCCAGGTGTGATCATTTCGTTCTGATCATGTGGACGCATGTTAACGTCAGGTGTGAACGCAGCCTCTGTGCCTCGGAGAACTTAAGAGACTAAAAAGGAGAGAGTCTGTGTGTAGCGGCCCCTGTGTGATCCTCACGTATTAGTTAATGGATGATGAAAATGAGCTGTATGACTATTTCTGCTCTTCGTTACGAGGAGATCCGGTGTTGAGTTCAGGACAGTGAATTCACCTCAGAGAGCAAAATTTCACAACAACCGATGACCTGTCCATACTCTGATGGAGAAAATGTTCAGACAAGAGATGAGACAGAACTTCCTGCCGTGAATCAGCCCTTACATTTACAGCATTTGGCAGATGTTCTTATCCAGAGTGACTTACAGTTATTCATTTCATATGACTGAGCAATTCAGGATGAAGGGCCAGACACTGGTGATAGTGGGGATTGAACCGCTGACCTTTGGATCAGTAAGCCTTATCCACTACACCAGCACCGCCCCTTCTGCTGTGTGAGGATTCCTTAGTATTACTGCCCCCCATACCTTTGTTCCATCTGCAAATTCTGGATCTCACGATGACCGTGAAATTACAATAGCACACAAGGCTGAGTTTTTAAAAAGGCTGTGCTCTATGCATGTTGCGGTATATCATGTTCCTCTGCGCTTGAAGAAAGCATTGTGTTATGTTATAGTTTCATTCACTAATGAAAACGACCCAATGCTGTCAGTCAAACTAACAATATGATCTGAACTTGAACGGAAACCGGATGATCTCAGAGTGTGTTGCCTCCCCTGTACCATTATTTCAAAAATTCTGAAAGTTGCCAATAGTCGTCTTCTTCCCCGAGCACCATAGACACAGTGTGATTGACGTGGGGATACTGATGTAATGAGTACTGGGCCAGAGTGAAGAACAATGATTTTTATAAATAAATGGGTGTGGTGAGTTCATGTCAAAAAGACCAAGCAAGTTCAGGTGAAGTCATGGAAGTCAATACAAACCATATGAGTTTGACATGTTAACTAAAGCTCAGGGAAGCTGAGTTTACATGCAGGTACAGTGGTACCTCTCACCTTACGAAATTAATCCGTTCCAGAGCCTTTTTCTTAACCTGGATTTTTCATAAATTGAACCGCATTTTACATGTAAAATGTGTGATTCGTTCCAAGGCCCCCAAAACTAACCACTAAACCCTTTAAAATTAAAAGTACTCATGCCTCGGTTTTACAGACTTCGCTTTAACGGATTTCGGATGCAACGGACAGAATCTGTAGCTTCAGACTAGTCCAGATCGTCCGGACACAGGCCGTTGTTTCCGAAAGTGACCATCAGATGACCAGACTGGCTTGAAGAAATCTCATGCATTTAAATCTATTCATCTATTTTCAATGCCACCTCACTGTGGCGCGAAGCGGAGAGCCAATCCTTTCTGTATGCGGGCGGGTCCGATACCTTGAAAATTTTATTGGACTCACACGCTGCAGTGTTTATATGACAGGAAGCGTGTCCCAAGTTTTGGCAATCAGCTGTTCTGCAGGTTGAAGTTTTTTCATGTCTGTCCATTTGTGTTTGCTTGCCAGCTGTGCTTGGCTTCATAGAAATGAGCTGATCAAAATGAGGGAGATTTACCTCTTTACTCAAAAACAACACGCGCAGTATGTGGCCGTTATAATCCTATAAAATTAGAGTTTGAAGGTATTGGACACGTCCACACACTGTGGCACGCAGCGGAGAGCCAATCCTTCCTGTACGTCAGTGTATGGACACGTCCACACACTGACGTACAGAAAGGATTGGCTCTCCGCTGCGTGCCACAGTGACGTGGCATTAAAAATAGATATATAGATTTAAATGCGCGAGATTTATTCATCTGTTTTTGTTTTATTTGATGGCTTTTTTGTATTTTTATTTAAATGACAGTGAAATTGTGTATTCGTTATTCTGTTAAGAAAGACCACCTGATTTATCTGAGAGCCAGATACAGTCATCAAAACAGCCACATCTGGCTCGCAAGCCATAGGTTCAGGGGCAGTGGTGGTCTAGTGGATAGGGCGCAGGATCGCTTATCCTAAGGTTGGGGGTTCAAGTCCCCACAGGGTTGTCTCTGTCCCCGCAGTGCAGCTAACTGGGTTATCAAAGGCGGGCCATGTCTCTCACTGTCTATGGTGAGAGGCATGTAAAAGAACCATTGCTGACTTTCGTAAAGAGTAGCTGCAAAGCCGTCAGTGTGCTTCTGTCCCTTGCTAAAAAAAAGGGTTGTGACAGGAAGGGCATCCGACGTAAAAACCTGTGCCAAATCAAATGTGCGAATCAGATGATTCACTGTGGCGACTCCCGAGAATGGGGAAAAAAGCATATATATGGCTCTCAGAGGATTAGATTTTAAAATGTCTTTTTTTTGGCTCTCTTAGTCAAAAAGGTTCCCGACCCCGGATCTTATGATGTACATTTACAGAGTATACAGTATTTACATTTGCAGATTACATAGTGTGCTTAAGTAAAAGTTTTTCGTGACATAATTGTTGAAATATATGGAATCGGAAACTTCGGACAATCGGGTACTTCGGACCAGTGTCCCCCCCCTATTTGTTCGTTAAACCGAGGCATGAGTGTACACCTTTTAAGATCTCCATCTGCTTCAATATCGTACCGATGGTAGACGGGTTTGGCCGTATTCCTTTGCAATATCACGAGCCAGCTTCCACTTTTCACTTGCACCGGAAATCACACGTGTGTGTGTGTGTGTGTGTGTGTGTGTGTGTGTGTGTGTGTATGTATGTGTGTGTGTATGTGTGTGCGTGCATGTGTGTGTCTGTGTGTGTGCGCGCGTGTGTTGACCATATCTTCTTAGCAGAGTTATAATCTTACAAATGTTTATGGAAGGTTAAAAGCCTGAGTCAAACAACAGTAACTCTGTCCTTTACACGAGAAGCATTATGGGAGATGCAGCTCCATAATAGCCAATGGGAGGGAGCTCTGTCATCCCTCTTAGCCAATGGGAGGCCAGCGGGGCAGGATGTTGGAAGTCAATGGGAAAGCAGCTTGTGCATCGTTTGAATGTTTGAATGGCACGTTTTTATGTTTGAATGGTGTGTTTGGCTCGTTTTGTAAGGAGATCTTGTTTCGTATACAGAGACAAAAAATTTTGGAAAATGTTTTTCGTAACCTGGATTTTTCGTTTGCTGAGACTATCGTTAGGTGAGGTACCACTGTACCTGCGAAATTCAATGTCCTAGAAGAGGTTGGAAAAATATACCTGTCATTAAAAGTGGAACGTTGGTATATCATCCAAGACAAATCATAAAAATGAAGAATAATTGAAAAGACTCCATTTCATGAAATCAGATTGTGACACCTGAGTAGAACAGATATGGTATATTAGGCCAAAATGGCGGCATGGTGGTGTAGTAAGTAGCACAACCACCTCACAGCAAACAGGGCCTGGATCTTGAGTCCTGGCATCGGCTCAGGTTTTGTGTGGAGATTACACATTCTATGTGTACGTGCGTGGATTTCATCCAAGTTCTCGGGTTTCCTCCCACAGTCCAAAAACATGAATATTAGAACTGGTTGAACAGATTGCCCTTAGGTGTGAATGTAAATGTGAGTGGTTGTATGTGTTGGTCCTGTTATGGACTAGTGAGCTGTTTTGGGTATACTCAATATGCATCCACAGTTGGCTGAAATAGGCTTCACTCTAGTAGGATTAAGATAAGATAAACTTTATTAATCCCACATCTGAAATTGACTTGTCACAGCAGCACAAGTGTCAGAAGCAGGGAACATTCATTTTACAAGCCATTTAATTTTAATTGGTCTCACGTGGAGGCTGGCATGCATCTCAGCTGACTTTGGGCAAGGGCGGGGTGAACCGTGAACAGCTTATCAGGCCATCGCAGGCCCTCCCAAACTCATATAACCTGACACAAACACGTATATTTGCCCTCATATATTAAAGATAAACATGTAAAAACAATACATATTGAATAATAATAATAATAATAATAATAATAATAATGCATGTTCATGAACAGTCATAATAAATAATAATGACACAAGAATGATATGATCCTGGGGAACATGCTTTTTTGCCATACTGTACTAGAATTAAGTGTAATTGTGCATCCTCTCCAGTAGGTGGCAGTGGCGCTCTCACTGTGTTCTCTATGGTGTAGGGAAAAAAAACACCAAGTAAACAATATGAAGTGCAGTAAACACTATTTATAGTCACGTGTGGGGAGCTGGGGGAGGGGGAATATTTTCTTCCTATTGGGGGCGTCACAGAAAATAATTGAGAACCACTGGACAAGGCGTTCTCGGAGCGCAGAGGAATACACACGGAAGAATACAAAGGCATTTTACCAGCAGAGCTCGTAAATCAGATTTTGCCTGTTGGATGGTGCAGATTTTTGGTGGGATCGAAGCTCGTATCATGAAAAATTCGTTATTAAAGACACTCATAAGTCAAGGTACCACTGTCTCTGTTTTTCAGTTTATTCCCCCTTATCACACTCACCAAGAAAATATAAAACCTAAACCTGATCATATTTGTGTTTGAGATTTTGTTCCCTTCCTAGTAATAGATTAACACCATTAAACGGAAAGAACATTCGAAAAATGCAAGATGTAATGGGGTAAATATTAACTGATTCATCTGAGGATGGCAATGAATACACACTGAGACTAAAAAACAAACAAACCTGAGAATGTTGCTGAAGAAACCGCGGTTAACTCTTCACTCTAGATTTGTTGTAACATGAAATAGTCTCTGGCCTCATTCTTCCCATGATCATGATTCCTACCAAAAGAAATGAAAAGCCTATTAAATATGAATGGGAGTGTCCCGTTGCTTGGCAACCTATTGTTGTAAAATCGATTCACTGAGAGCAATTTTAATTAGGTTAAGATTAATTACAGTTTAGTCATGGTGATGTCATACACCATGCGAGTAGTTCAGTAAGCGTGCTGTGCTGTGGTGTAAGAGCAGTGTGTACCGAATGATATTTGTACAACACAACCTTAAACAGAGTGGCACGGTGGCGTAGTGGTTAGCGTGTCCGCCGCAACACAAGAAGGTCCTGGGATCGATTCCCAGCGCAGGCGTTTCTGTGTGGAGTTTGCATGTTCCCCACGTGCTTGTGTGGGTTTCCTCTGGAAACTCCAGTTTCCTCCCACAGACCAGAAACATGCACAGGGTGCACTGAATGAGCACCCATTCAGGGGTGCTCAATCTTTCCAAATCACCCCTGAATGAGGGCTGAGTATCAGTTTAATTGACTATTCTGCTGATCCCTTGATTAATCTACAATTCTATCAAATATTTTATTAAATGAGCATTTATTGATTATTTGATTAATTGAGTATTTGATCAATTATTTTATTGTTTACTTAAGTAAATGATTGCTATGTAAAGCCTGATTGTAAACATACAACAAAGAATAAAAAAGGAGAACTGTTTCAAAGCTCCATAGGTTTCCTTTTCATAAGAATTTATTTTTAGTACGTATTTAAATTGCAAAATCAGTTGGTTACTATGGCGCCGTAGTGGTTAGCGTTTTCGCCTCACAGGAAGAAGGTTCTGGGTTCCAGTTCTGTGCTCACTCATTTATTTTATAGTTTTTTTTTTATAATAATCATATATTTTATAACTTTTTATGAACAAAGCACTCTGTTGTTTTATTAATAACTTGACAAAATATTCTTATTGCATTATCACGCGACTGACAAAGGTGACCTAGTGATTAGCACGTCTACTTCAAGCTAATAAAGGAATTCAGAAAATGAATATTACAGTCATCCCTTGAATATCGTGGATAATGTAGACCAGACCTGGCCGCGATATTCAAAAAAACCGCGAAGTAGGAACGCCCCTCTCATTTCTATCATGTTATCTCATTTCTATATGTTTTCGAGTCTATACAATTTCCAGAAGTGTATGTTAAACGTTACACAGTTATATGCATATGTAAATACTGTAATGTATTAATATTTAATACGTGAAGTACTGTACTCACCTCTGACAATAGATCTTCTCCGCGGTGCAGGACATTCACAAACACGATAACATCACAAAATCACAAAAATCCCACGGGAATGTGCGAGGCAACAGAGTCACGCGTCTAAGCCAATGAGATTGCGAGATTGAGTTGAGTGGGCGGGAGGCAACAGCGTCATGCGTCTAAGCCAATCAGCTTGCGAGATTGAGTTGAGTGGGCGGTCCCTGCCTGAACTGGGGAGGTGGGGCACTTCAGTCTGTCGTTTGGAAACAATGGACGCAGTCTGCCTCGGGTCCCTGCCTTCCGCTTGCTTACATGCGAGTTTCAGTGCGAATTTTGAATTTTTTATGATTTTTTTTTTTTTTTTAATTAAAATACCACGATGTACCAAGACTGCAATGATCAAATCGCGAAGTGGCAAGGGATGACTGTATACAGATGTCCCACCCTGCACTGGTGTTGGGCAGTGGTGGCCTTGTGGTATAGGGTGCTGGATGGCTGATCCTATGGTTCGGGGTTCGAGTCCCACTCTCGACAAGGTTGTCACTGTACCCCAGTGCAGCTAACTGGGTTATCAAAGGCAGGCCATGTCTCTCACTGTCTATGGTGAGAGGTTCATGTAAAAGAACCATTGCTGACTTTCAACAAGAATAGCTGCAAAGCCGACAGCGTGTTTCCGCCCCTTGCTAAAGGGTTGTGTCAGGAAGGGCATCCGACGTAAAAACCCATGCCAAATCAAACATGTGAATCAGATGATTTGCTGTGGCGACCCCTGAAAAAGGGAAAAGGCGAAAGGAAAAGAAGAAGATCCCACCCTTCAAAAACATATATCAGGAAGTTACTGTGGCCAATCAGGATGCTCCTTTCTCTGTTACACTCCCCTTTTCCAAAGATTCTACAAAATCTGCAGTACAACCGGTGCATTCATGTAACTCAGGAGATCACTGCTTTATTGTTATCAATACACGTCACATGTCCACCACGTGAGCTTGTTGTGCAACACTAATGATAATCCGTGCACAAAGCAGGGCGGCTATCCTTTCGATAAATTCCCAGAATACTTCAGGCAGTGTTTTAAACAACTTTTAGTCTCTTAACAACTCATATTGAGTCAGCTATTGAGTCCTGTTTAGTAAAGTATGTGTGAAGTAACCGGACACCGTGTTCCAGGTACAGAATCAGAGCCGATGCTGGGTGAGACTCTATCACAGGGTTACCACAAGGAGACAGACAGCCATTCATGCTCAAGTTCACGCTCATCTTTGTACTGTGTAAAGAAATTAGAGGATCCATGGGAACCTCATGCAACAAGGAGAAAACATGCAAACCCCACATCCCAACAGCCCAAGCTGACCAGCGGACTCAAATCCAGAAGCTCCTTGCTATAAAGCAACAGTGCTAATGCCTAATAATCTAGGAGGGATTTGGAGCCATCAATTCATCAAATGTCGATGTCTTTGTACTGTCGGAAGAAACCACTGTACCCAGAGGAAACCCCACACAAGATTGGGGAGAATACGCGAACTCCATACAGAAATGCCCTTGACAAGCCCTAGAGCTTCTTGCTGTGAGACAGATGTGCTCGCCACCCCATCACCACGCTGAGTAATTAGAAGTATAACCTTCATGAAATTGATGAACGGGGTAAATGTGGCACGTGTTGCTGCCGACTCACCGAGTATCATTTTAACTTCTCTAACATCTGTGTAACTAAGTTTTGAGGAAACACACATGAATAGTATATTCATCCGGTACGGTTTCTGGGAATTGAACATGAGTCATAGTATTACAACACCCCAAGTGCTTTAAATACTCCAACTGTTTGTGTCGTGCATTATACATTTTAGCAGCTGCTCCACATCCATATTATCTCCTATTCGTATATTCAGTCATTTGCCAAACTGCTCAGTCATGTTTTGACCATGGGGGGTTTTCCTCAAGCCTATCTTAGCAGACACTGGGTGAAGGCAAGGTACACCCTGAACAGCTCGCCAGAGCATTGCAGGGCCGACACACACATAAATATTTACACTCACACCTCGGGGCAATTTAGGACAGCCTCATGTGTATGGATTTGGACTTTGGGAGGAAATTGGAGTACCTGGTGGAAACCCATGCGAGCCCAGGGTGAACATGCCAACTCCACACAGAGACTCTGAATCCGGGGAATTTACTACGGGACCTTTCTTGCTGTGAGGCGGATGTGCTAAGCACTATGGCGCCATAGTCCTCTATATACAGTTACATTTAATCCTAATTAATAATTTTATATTTTATGGGCTTTAGTGCTCAGCATGTGTGCACCTCACTGCAAGAAGGCCTTGGAGAGGGCATTTTTGTGCAGAGTTTGCATGATCCTCCCGTGCTCACGTGTGTTTCCACCAAATACTCTGGTTTCCTCCCACAGTCCAAATACGTGCAGATTAAGCAAATTCGCTGTTTCGAGTTTCCACTAGATGTGAGTGTGAGTGTGAATGGTTGTGGCAGTGTGATGGTCTTTGCTAGCAGGTCAGGGTGTGCCTCACTGGCTGAGATAGGCTTAAGACTTCTTGTGACTCTAGTAGGATTAAGTAATTTGGCAAATGAGGGAAGGAATAATAGCCTGGTGCATTTTTTGTCAGTACTGTAATAATAAAAACTGGTCCTGATAGTATCCATGCATTTTGTAAACATGCCCGCCCCAGGTGTTTAGCCGAGCACCATGAAGTGGTTTTGCAGGAACATGCATCTCCCCTTGGGTCATTTTGGCCTTTACAAGGAATCTGAAGGGAATCTATTCATTCTGGTCATCTAGTGCATGTGATATTTAAACCCCACATCACCTTTATTCTCCTCTTTATTGTCTTTTTCTTTCTCTGTATAGCTCAGCATCTGTGCTGACCCGTAGAGACCGTATTGGAGGCTCGGTATGAGGGGGGCAGCATGCAAGTGACATTAAGCAGTGGCATCGTTTACGTCCCCCTTATGCTCGTGGCATCTGTGTTAGGCATGCACACTCGTAAACACTGTTTACACTGTAGCCTGTTGCCGGCAACAAAACGCGCACGTGTATGTATGTGTGTCGTCTTCTTGTCATGCAGTTCCATCTGTATGCGTATATATTTATATTTTATTTACATCTTATGTTATTTTTGAATGTTTAATTTTTATTACAAGCATTTATAGCATTGAATATATATTTATTGATATTATATACTCATATACATGTATGTATACATCAGTGTGGGGGGGTGTTGTTGATCCTACTTTGCGGATTTCGATGGTCGCGTAGGGATCTTGGTCCCAATTAACCGCGGAAAGTGAGGGAACCCTATATATATATATATATATTTTTTTTTATCCGACTTGTTTAGACTTTTTGCTTTCCGTTCATGAGCCCATGGTTTCTTTCACACTGACGGTTTTACTCCAATCAGACAGGGAAAGCAGTAGTATTGGACTGAACGTGATTAATATTACTCCTCAACCCAAAGTGCAGCTCAGAATGATCCCGCTGGCATTTTAGCTGGTGATTGTGCTTCATCGACACCATCAGGAGTTTGTAGTCTGGCAGCCTAGACGTGAACATGTGCTGTGTTCGATGTGTAATACGTGCATATTGGTTATCAGACAGCTGCTTGCTCATCGGGTCTGTGCGAGCCATCTGGATGGGGTTCGGATTGTTTTCTGGCCTTTGTGAGATCATCACTTATTTTTGATAATGGTATATATAATATGTGTCAATTCCCTGATTCCCTGAAGCATTCTGACCCCTGCTGCCTTAGTCTCTGCAACAACAGTTGATTCTTGTTTGAGCAATGCATTGTGGGTGTTCTCTAAAACAACATGCGGTTGAAAATCAAACAATAAGTGCTTAAGGCTTAGCAGTATTTAGCCTGGAGTGTAATCGCTACTGCTGTGAAAGATACGTCTGTACAACCCATGATGTGTTGTGTAGAGTCTTCACAATACCGAGGTCACGCAGATGACACCAGAGTACTGAGTCAGGGCATGAGGTCATCAGGAATCGCCCACCAGAACCAAAAATACTAGAAAACATAGGGGCAAGAACTGACAGATGTACAATACAATATATTCAGTGTTCTTCCAGTTAGCAGCTCAGTTTTTTTTTATGCCATGGTTAGTGTTTTATTGAACCTTCATAGTAAAATGCACAAAGTTTCCGATATTTATGGAGAGATATGGTTATTATTAAATGTGAATCCTTTTCAGATGGTTGAGGTTTATGTTTCTCCTCATTTGTGTTGAAAATAAAATGAGCAAAAATGTTATTTTATTAATTACTGATGGAGTGACATGGTGGGCCAGTGGTTCGAGTGTCCTCCTCATGGCAAGAAGGTGCTGGGACCAAATCCCGCACTTGGCAAAGGCGTTCCCGTGTGGCGTTTGCATGTTCTCCCCATGCTTGCGTGGATTTCCTCCGGGTACTTCGGCTTCCTGCTACAGTCCAAACACACACCGTTTTAAATGGCTCTAATGTCTGCGTATGAATGATGCAATGGAAAGTCCAGCTGTTCAGGGTGTGAGATATCTTTGCCCAGTGTTGGCTGAGATAGGTTCCAGTCTCCTTGCAACTCTAGTAGGATTAAACGGTTCAGAAAATTCATTCAGAGTACCTGCTGAAAAAAAAAAAAAAATCTGTAATGTGGAACTACTTCATCCCTTTGAATCGCCTCCTGATAGCATTCGATTTTTTTTTTTTTTTTTTTGAGCTCCTGACCCTTGACCTTTAAGTACAGAATTTTGTTTTGTGTACTCTATCTAAGACTACCAATAAATCTTAAGCGGAATGTATGTGATCATGTGATCATCTGAATAGTTAATGTTTAGTCAGATAGACAGATATTCACTAGTTTATCGGTTCCATTCAGTTCCAGGTATATAAAATAAACATGAAATAAAGTAGAATCACTTGGAAATAAAACGGTGTTGGGCCCATAACATCTCTCTGACACCATTAGTTTCGTTCTGTACTCGAGTGTTAATGAGCCCTGTGCCGTCCGCCATTATATTAATAACAACAAAATCTTTATTATCTCTCCTGAAATCATTTCCCTTCAGTTTCCGAACACTTCATCTCAGACTTTTCCACTTTCTACCGATCGTTGTTGTGCTACCAAGTTATTGCACGTACGCAGGATCGCGATATCGTGCCGCGTCGTTATTGTAAACAGATACAGAACCAAAACAAGATGAAGAACAAATGAATTAGAGACACCAAGACTGCGAGCTGTGGTGGTTCCGCCAGGAAACAGTTATATTCATCCAGAATGGACTGAAGATAGAAGATAAAACACAGACAGGATCTTCACGAGCGAGTTTACACCTTTAAGCTTAATGTACAGGATTCCGTTTTAGAAAAGCAGTAGCGTGTAAGTAGCATACACCCTGGAGTGTGTATGTGTGTGTGTGTGTGTGTGCATGGGTGTGTTTTACAAGTCAAAGTAGTTTCCAGCTGGTTTCACCTGGAGCACTGAACATACTGGAATCATTGAGCTTCCACTGAAGTTGGAATCTTGGCATCATCTGCATGAGGTCACGTTTAAATGGAAGTCATGATACATTACTCGAGAATCAATACAGGAAATTCTGGCCTGAGGGTTGGCAAGTACTTGGTATATTTTTTTAGGATGAGTGTCATGAAGAATCTGTGAGCTGGGGAGTTGTGAGTGTGTTTGTTTTGTCTGTGACTACAAGCTGAATTCTCAGACAGACGTCTGATCATTTCCAAACACCTGAATGAAGAAGATGTGCTGTACAGGTTCCATCTCATTATGCTACGGCCCATTACTCTGATAGCCCATTGACTGACAGTTGCAGAAAATTTGTCCAACAGCTCTAACCTGAACCTTAAGCAAGGTGCTTATCTTATAGGAGTAGAGCAATAGAACCAGTGGGATGTCGGAACACAGAGCTTACCCAAGCAGTATGGTGGTGTAGTGGTGAGGTCTTGGGTTCGAGTCCCAGGTGATGACATGTTTGCATGTTCTTCTCAAGCTTACTTGGGTGTCCCTCCTCTCATTTTACTTAGTTTTTCTCATTTTCCTGGTAGTACGTATATGCTAATCACCGTTAGGAAGTGCTGTTTATTATTTTGCACCTCAGTCTTGGTGGATGTCCCATTCCCAATTGCCCCAAGGTGTGAGTGTGAATGTTAATGGTTTTGTGTGCGTGTGTGTGCGTGTGTGTGTGTGTGTGTGTGTGTGTGTGTGTGTGTGTGTGTGTGTGTGTGTGTGTGTGTGTGTGAGTGTGTGTGTGTGTGTGTGTGTGCTGCCCTGCAATGAACTGGTCAGGACGTAGCCCAGCCTTACCCAATTCCGGCTGAGATAAGCTTCAGCCTCCCCATGGCCCCAGCACAATTAAGCAACTCGGCAAATGAGTGATAAATGTATGTTGTTTTTGATTCTGTCTTATATCTGCGTTAACACTCGGTCCACTTAGTGTGTGTTTGTTATGAATGAAATGATTCAGTGGCTCAGTGGTTAGCCCTGTCCCCACACCACACAGCAACTGTGTAGAGAATGCTGGTTCTACCTCATAGCTGCAGTACCAGTTACCTTTCACAGTGCAAAGACATGTAGATAAGGACAACTGGATACTCTACATTCCTCATGTGTGTGGCTGTGTTAGACCTGTGATAGACTGGTGAGCTGTTCTCTTCTAATATCATCTAGGATTAGCTCGAGTGTCCCCATAACCCTGAGACAAGTGGTACAGGTATTGGATGGATGGATAGATGGATGATATTATCAGGGTGATGCACTGTTCTGAGAATAACAGTAAACGCTATAAATGCTTATAATAACAATTAAACATTCAAAAATAATGCATAAGATGTAAATACCCTCATCTCACTGCAGCACAGCAGACTTACAGAAGCAAAAATGTTGTCATCCGCAAACGTTCCGCAATTCCTCATCTTCCATGTCTTTATGTGATTGTGTAGTTGTTCCCCAAGTCTTCCTCCACTTCCGTATGCTTCCGACAGGCCAAAATACAGTAGGCCCTCGATATTCGCGGGGGTTCAGTTACGGCCCCTCCCGCGAATGAAGATAATCCGCGAGTTCTGTGCCCGGAAGTAAAACCCCATGTATCATGTTACATGCGCAAATGAGCAACCGGAAGTAAAATACTGTGTATCTATGACATGCACTAAAATATGCTTCTTAAACACATTCTATAGACAGTCTTACTCATTAATACAGTATTAATGCAGTAAAATGTAGTAATGATTAAGAAAAACTTTTTAATTTTTACTGTTATATTTATTGATGATAAAATATAAACATTATACAGCATATACTGTTTTAAAGCACTAGTATTAAAGTCTTTTTCAATTATTATTCCAGTACAGTACCTAAGTTAATGTTTATAATGTTTGTGCGTGAGATTTTATGTTCTATAACATGTTTAACAGACGATATCAAAAGGATAAACTTTATTACGCTTCATGCCCTTTTACATTGAATGTGACGTCTCCAAGATGGTTCTGCCTAGAGGGCGACGTACCGGAGTTCTCAGAGTCAAATTGTTTCTTTGTTCGTTTTAATTTGTTTTATTTGTTGTTTTGTTTGTTCATGTTTTGCACTATGCTCGTCTGTGACCGGCCGACCCTACTACAGCTATGAGATCGGTGTCTTCGGGCGTGTACAACTGAGCACGCTCAACTCCTATCCTGAGCTAATATGCCATGGTAGCTCAATGCTAGCCGCACCCCGGCTAATAAGTGGCTCTGGCGCTTGGGATCGCAGGGGATGAAGGCCATGTAGCCTGCTGGTGCAATCGCCTCGTCGGGTGGACTCTCCTCAAGCCGTGTTTCACAGAAACACAGCATGGAGCAGTCCTGTAGATCCCTCTGTGCTGCAATCTGAGCATAAAGCTCGTCCATCTTGTTTTGCAGGGACCGAACATTTTCAAGCAGTATGACCGGAAGTGCTAACCTTCCATTTCTAACCAAGCACCGGAGACTCTGAGAACTCCAGCTATTGGCTGAATCTGAGTGACGTGTCAGTTGCTTGGCAGTCTGCGAATACTCAAACCATGAGTGCAAAACCGCGAATAGTCAAGTCTACTGTATTCCGTGAACGTGCTTTTGAACATGTTCAAAAGCATGTTCAAGGAAAAAAGATTCTGTCAGTGTTCCGTGGGGTCACCTTGGCGTACTTTGCCGTAACTGTTCCGCACATGCTGTGAACGTTCCGAGAGTGTAAGAATTTCCACTTTTCCAGAGGATTTTCACCCGTTTTACGTGTTAAAATTCCGAAGCTCTTCCATAGACTGCTTTCTGCGCCTTTCTGCTACGATCTTTGCATGCCGTAGTCCAGTGAAATGGGGGTATAAATAAAAGATAAATACACACACACATACAGACGTGCGCGCACACTCAGATGCGCACCTCACATAAAAATGTAAGTAGTTTTGTTGGGGGGTTTCGGGTTGTTTTTTTGGTTTTGTTTGTTTGGATTTTTTTTTTTTTTTTTTTTGCATAATTGGCCTTGTTTTGCAGCGTTTTCCTCAACTTTTCCCCTATTCTTTCTTAATTTCCTGATTTTTTAATTTGATGAATATTTAAAAAAAAAAAAAAAAACCCGCAGTGCACAGATGCCGCATGAATTGAAGCACGAAGTAGCGAGGGATCCCTGTATATACTGTACTGGTATGTTAACATTAAACATACATTTACATTGGATGGTGATAGTAGTGATTGTGTATATGTGGGAGCTTCTGTTGTGGAATGATTACACAAAGTGCAGTTACCATTGCTGAAAGGAGAAAAATAACATCTGTCCATCCACGCTCATATTTCATGACACGAATGAGGTTTACCAGGTTCGAGAACAGTTCTGTTCTTTGAGGTGGCTTAGATGTTTGTCGACAAACTATTTCAAATGGAATGTGGCTGCATTCAACTTTTGAAAGAAAAATTTCTTTGAACCAAATGTATTTAGATTGGGGATACATGTGGCGGTACATGTACAGACAGGCACAGGAAACTGCAGATGTATCATAAGGACAGTCAGTCCTACAAGCCATGAACATCAGGTCAGTTCATGAAAATATCCTCGAGACATGGAGCCTAAAGTATGAGCTCCACTCAGAGGATGACAGCTGAGTGTATTTATCATTACCCAGTGGCAAAATTTTATAAAATGTAAACGTATAGATATGTAAAATGGCTTTTTATTATTATTATTATTATTATTATTATTATTAGAGGAAAGTCGTGTTATTAGTGCTGAAAATTATCCACCGTATCGAGCCGTGACAGACATCTGAACGGTCCCATGGTCCCAGCATGTCAGTCCTGACGAGAAAGTTTGTAATACTAGTTTCTCCCCCAGACCGCGAGCTGCTTCACTGTAGAGACTGTGCTGATGCTGTGCTCTGGTGTTTCAATCCTGATTTTAGTGATCGGTGTGGCATGTTTAAGCATGCTGAAGCTTTTAACTTCCCTCTCTGTGCATTCCACTCAGTCTATAAAACACACTCCGTTATTCTACTGCATTATTCTGGTGGAGTGGCTGTTTGCAGAGTATGGTAGAGGCTCAGTGGGTCGGTGTGGGAAGCCAGAAAACCAACAGTGGACATGGCCTGACTACAGACTTGTGAACATATTTTTTTATGTGCTGTATTAATCCCACAAGGGAAATTTCACTCTATTATCAACCAAAATTAAGCGCGCACACACACACACACACACACACACACACACACACACACACACACACACACACACACACACACATTTACAGCATTTGGTAGACACTCTTTTTACAGAGCAACTTACGGCAACTGAAGGTTAAGTACCTTGCTCAAGGGCCCAACAGAGGTGATCTTGAGGATTGGACTGCTGACCTTTGGTCCACTACGCCATCACTGCTTTGGCCACGCAGACACACACACACACACACACACACACACACACACACACACACACACACACACACACAGTGAGCATACACACTATAGCAATGGAAACTGATATTATGACATCCAGATATATGTGTGTGTGTGTGTGTGTGTGTGTGTGTGTGTGTGTGTGTGTGTGTGTGTGTGTGTGTATGTGTGTGTGTGTGTGTGTGTATAGAAAGCAGTATAAATTGGTACCAATCAAATTATTGGGAGGGTAAACTGCATTAGACTAAGCGTCCCATCTAGGAGAAGTTGAACTTCTATTGCTTCATGCTACAGATACCAGGCTAAGCTCCGGCTGTGATGAGACCACCAGGCTCGAGTATAAACGCCCAACAGAGTTTACCTACCACTCGGGGTCCAGATAAAGATCCATTTGACATCAAAAATATTTCATTACTTATTAGAAAAGTTTAGCAGCAACTGGAGTATCTATTTATCGATCCTATGCTCAGCTTGGGTGAGCTTCGGCAGTTTTCTAAGCGCTAATATAATTTGAGGAAATTTTTATATAGATAGCTGTTATTTAATAAAGCGGCCTGCAGCTCTGATTTCAAAAGCAGAGCCTGTATTTATTATAAATTCTTTCACATCAGAGGTGTGTGCTGTCCAACTCTTTCTCATCTTACGGCTGTTGTTGCTGCTGCTGTTGTTGTTGTTGTTGTTGTTGTTGTTGTTGCTGTTATGGACAGTTGACTCTAAAAGTCTCACTCCAGTATTGTTACTGCCCAGAATCACACAATACTTTGCAGATTTAAACTAGACGACCTAATGAACAATTCTATGGAGTCAGAAGCTGAATTATTCGCCTTACCCTGGGTTTACAATGTCTGTGATCTCTGCAATTAAAAAACTAAAGGAACGCCTTGATTTATGAGAATGCTTGCAGCAGGATCAGGGAATCAAAAAGAAACTATTCCTGCCAAGGAGATGAAACTTAAAGGAATCATGATACCAAGTTCATCAAGATCATTACGATGGCACGTCAAGGTCTGTTTCGCAGGTCTCTCTTGCAATCTTCTGCACTTCCCGTGTTCTATCATGAATGGTGTCAAATTGTAATATAACATTAGACAGTCAAAAATTTTGCCGCGGTCAGCGTGATTGAAATGATTCCGCCAAGTTCCCTCAAGATCATCATGATTCCATCAGGTTCCCTCAAGATCATCATGATTCCACCCAGTTTCCCCAAGATCATCATGATTCCACCAAGTTCCCCCTAGATCACCATGATTCCACCCAGTTTCCTCAAGATCATCATGATTCCAACAAGTTCCCCCTAGATCACCATGATACCACCCAGTTTCCTCAAGACCATCATGATTCCACCAAGTTCTCCCTAGATCATCATGATTCCATCAAGTTCCCTCAAGATCATCATGATTCCACCAAGTGCCCCCTAGATCACCATGATTCCACCCAGTTTCCTCAAGATCATCATGATTCCAACAAGTTCCCCCTAGATCACCATGATACCACCCAGTTTCCTCAAGATCATCATGATTCCACCAAGTTCTCCCTAGATCATCATTATTCCATCAAGTTCCCTCAAGATCATCATGATTCCACCAAGTTTCCTCAAGATCATCATGATTCCGCCAAGTTCCCATGAGATCATCATGATTCTATTCTATCAAGTTCCCCAAAGATTATCACGAATCCTAAAAGTTCCCTCAAGGTTGTCAAGATTCAATCCCATGCTCCTCCATGCTCCTCAGGATTCACTCAATTAGTGGAGATTGGGGACATCATGCCCCAGTGTAAACCCAGAGTTACTAGTTATGTAGCCAGATTCGAATACATCACAGATGTATCCCGGTGTTTTTGGCTCAGTTGAGTTTGTTATTACGACTTGGATCTATTTATTTATTTCACTCAAACACATGAATCATAGGATGTGCTTTCTGTCTAATGATCTATGTTGAACACCCCTAGACCTCTCATGGTCTTGGTCACAAGTGAGGGAAGGATGGAACAGAAGATCGACAGGCGAATCAGTGCAGCCTATGCTGTCAAGCATAGCCTGTACCGGTTCATTGTGGTGAAGTGGGAGCTGAGCTGGAAGGAAAAGTTCTCACATTACCAGTCGGTTTACGTTGCTACCCTCACCTATGGTCATGAGCTTTAGGCAGTGACCGAAAGAACAAGATTGCAGATAAAAGCAGCTGAAATCAGCTGAAATGAGATCGGGTGAGAAGTTCTGTTAGTGATGAGCTCAGGGTAAAACTGCTGCTCCTCCTCGTTGAGAGAAGCCATCTCCCTGGTGTGGTGTTTCAAGCATGTCCAACCAGGAAGAGACCCCAGGGTCCATCCACAACACACTAAAAAGACTACGTCTAATTACTCAAGCTTACTTTCGGCTGGTCTGTGAATGCCTCGGTGCCCCCCCAGAAGACCTGGAGGAAGTGGCTGCGGAGAGGGATGTCTGGACCTCACTGCTTAGGCTATTGCCTTCGTGACAAGTAGAAAAGATGAAGATTAAGATGAAGATATTTGTACAAATCCCATTTATAGAAATCTAACTGTAAAATCTGATATGTAAGCTAGAGGTTACCGTCACAGGCGTGAAAGTAAATCATTTCTCTTTTACAACCGTAATACTATAGCATTAAATCACTGTTCAGGGGGATGTGAGAACAGGACATAATGTGTGCCTGCTGGTAAATCATACGCTGTATTTCGGGAAGATCATCCTGCTCACCGTTATCCATCAGGGTCGTGTTGATGATGAAGCCAGTCTGAAGAGGTGGGGTGCACAGTGAACAGGTCGCCAGTCTAATTCAGGTCATTCATGCTCACATTCATATATATGGACAAGTTAGAGTAGACAATTGGGGCCGGCGACGTAGTGGTTTGGGTGCTGTGCTCATGATCGGGAGGTTGTGTGTTCAAATCCCATTTAGACCCCCACTGTGCTAAGACCCCTGGGCAAGGTCTCAACCACAAGTGTGTCTCTGTTCACCCAGCAGTATAAATGGGTACCAGTAAAATATACTGGGAAGGTTGGACTAGCGTACCATCCAGAAGGATTTGAACTCCTGGTCGCTTCATGCTACGGAAACCGGGGATAAGCACCGGCCTGATGAACCACTATGGCTCGGGTGTAAAAAGCCCAACCTACTTTACCTTACCTAGAGTAGACAATTGAGAACGTATAAACTACACTCTTACTCACTGTGTGGCAACAGTACCCACCACCAAACCACCGTTTCACCCACATGGTGTGGATGTACTCAGATCATCGTGTGTTTGGTGCACATACTAATCTGTTCTGTATAGAACCCTAAGAATAGGGACGGAAGTGTCTTTATAGACAGAGCAGCAATTTCTAGGTCCACCACTGAAGTTTGTAGGTGAGATCATTCACTGAGGCAGTGAGACAGATTATAAAATATAATAATAATAAGGCAGATTTTCCGTGTACGATTATCCACATAAACAGCTGGGTTTTTATTCGTCTAAATCACAGTGCAGATGAAGCCATGTTGGCCTAACCCATGTCACGGATGGACAGAATAAAAGTTATTTTTAAAGAGATTTCCTTTGGAATATACCGGGTGGAGTTGTGGGATTCCTGGAGGAAATATGACTCAATGTGGAAGCTTCAAAATATACTCTATGATCTGAAGTACCTTTAAAAGGTGAACTTTCTCCTGCACAGGCCTGTTTGCTCACTACTCAAATCTCAAAAGCACCACTGTATGGAAACATCATGAGAAGTTTTTATATATGGAGGGACATCGACGTGTTTTAAAACGCCTGGATATACCGCAGCTGTCGGCGTCGCTCATCTACATCATTATCTGCTCATCAGCAGGAGAACCAAGACAGTTGTTCTTCTCGTATTTTTCTATGTTTGGTCGGAGTGCAGTGATTGAGTGAGAGGCTTTGAAAAGATTAAAATAACAGAGTAAGGAACCACAATGACTGTTTATGTGGACAAAGCGGAAAGACTGGGGCAGCCATTGTGTCTGCTGGAGTGTGTGTGTGTGTGTGTGTGTGTGTGTGTTTGGAATAGTATATAGTCTGTTTTCGCATGTGTATATGTTTTTGTGTGTTTGTGTAAAGTAGGCAGAACGGGTAAGCTCTGGGGTCTGCCCTCCAGCTCTCCCTTCCAAAGGGGGAACGTCTTGGATTTGAGCCTGTGTGTGCAGCACTGTTTAGCAACTAGAATCCAGACCCAAATCAGGGTCTTTCTTCGGGTTGCAACTAGATTCGGAGAATTCCTGGCGGATCAGTCCTTTGTGTTTTCTCCTGAGAAACATGGCCCTGAGCTTGCTGTGTGGTATGGAAGATATTCTGGCTTCTGGGAGTCAGTTAATATGGACGGTTGCTGAGCAGATGCTGAGAAGGTGCTACAGTGATGGTCTGGTTCCATGTCGGAGGTTGATTCAGTCTTGGTGGCATATCGGAGATGTTTATCAGGTATGACGGTGATGAGCTTTTAACAGCGACTGCGGGTCACCAGTTTGCAAATTGGACAGCTCTGAGTAGCTCAGAAATTAATCAGAATCATTAAGGTATTGATTTTGAGCTTGATGTGCGGGGAAGCTGTTTAACAATGGCTCTGAGTGGGCTTTTCGATTTCCCCTGTGATATTTATTCAAAGTCTTTGACAATGAATTGTTGAACTGTATCATTAGTGGTGACTGAAGTAGCTCCAGACGGGGTGAGTGAGATGTATCAGGGGTATTGTGTCATTCTTAACTTTTAAGTGCCACACCCGACCATTATGGAACTATGATTTATTACACTGACCTTTATTAAATGTTTGGTGGCATTATTAGATTTAGGGATTAACTTTGAATTATTTACCTATAGTTACAAATGAACTGGTTATTTTCATAAAGAGTTTAATAGTTTTATACAAGTTTTACTGTTGGGGAAAAAAAAAAAAAAAAAAAAAAAAAAAAATATATATATATATATATATATATATATATATATATATATTTTTTTTTTTTTTTTCTTTTCCTAATGCTGCTGATTGCTGATGCACAGCAAATCTAATTCTAAATAAATCTTTCATTCTTTTCGGAAGGATGTCAGCAGGTTTTCATTATAGTTTAGTTGCTATTAGGGGGAATATAAGGGGAAGAATATTTTAAGATCTGACCAATCATCTTTATTGCAAGTTCCAAAAAAAAAAAAAAAAAACCCAAAAAACAAAAAAGAAAACCAAAACAAACAAAAAAAAACCCCCACAGATAATTCAGTTCCAATGTTTACTGGGACAGATGATTTCTCATCAGTGATTCTGGAAATGGGGGCAGAGGTGGCCCGGTGGTAGGGTGCTGGATTAGTGATCCCAAGGTTCAAGCCCCACTATTAATAGGTTATCACTGCTGTTCCCCCAGTGCACCTAACTGGGTTATCAAAGGCCGGCCATGTCTCTCACTGTCTGTTGTGAGAGGTTCATGAAAAAGAACAATTGCTGACTTTTGTCAAGAGGAGCTGCATAGCTGTCAGCAAGTTTCTGCCCTGAGATGGCCTGGCGGTCTGTCCAGGGTGTACCCTGCCGTCTCCCAGAGTTGGCTGAAATGGGTGCCAGCCTTCTTGCATCTCTAATTAGGATCAAGTGATTCAGAAAATGAAGAAATGAAGGATGAATTATTCTGGAAAAGTGGTGTGATTAAATAAGTGTTGACTCTTTCCCACTCCTTTTCAGGTATGTACGTGGTTGTTTGCCTGATGTCATGCGGCTCTTACGTTCGTATCAAAGTTTGTGTTTTTTAATGTGCGTGTTTGCTTTGCTTGAGATCAGTATGGTATTTTCGTTAAATGTGCTTGTGCGCGAGATGAAAATAATACAAAGCCTCCAGTATGGCTGAGATCATTTCAGTAAAAAAAAATTGTGTCAAGTTAGCTCTTAATGGCAGAGGAAAAAATGCACAGTCGAAAATATGAAAATGAACACAGGACATTTTTAACAGAGTGGGAGGGGTTTTATTTGTTGTTGTTGAATGTAATGGAGAGACATTCGGCCTTATATGTCTGGCGTCATTAGCGCATTTTAAAGCTTCAAATCTTCAGCGCCACTTCAGCTCACTGCATGCAAACCTCGACCAGGAATTTCCTAAAGGGACTGAACTACACACGCACAAGTTGTTCACTTTGAAACGTCAGGAAGAAAAGCAGGTGCAGTTTTTCCAAAAATTTACGAATCGCTCAGAGACCGTAACGCTTGCATCGTATCAATTGGCTTGGAAAATTACACAGGCCAAAACCCGACACAATGAAGGAGAGTTCATTATAAAAATCCCTCAGCGATGTTGTTGAAATCTTGTCTCCTGGAAACGAGAAACTAAAACGTGCGGTATCGGACGTCCAACTGTCCCGCCGCACTGCTGAACACAGAATATCGGATATTAACACGGCTATTGAATCACAGATGCACTCTGACCTTCAAAGATATGAGAATTTTTGAGGAATGTTTGTGTGTGAATTTACAATAAATCTGTCTGAGCGGAGATGTATGTGTATGTGTGTGGTTGAGGGATGGGTGATGTTCATCTGTGCCCATGTGTATGATGTGGCTCTTTGGGGGTAACACTGTATAAAATGTGGCTCGTGGTCTCTGACCGGTTGGCCACTCCTACCTAACTACTATCTCAGCCTTTTCAGTGTACACTTCTCTGTAGTGATGGAATATTTTTCTCCAGTACTGGTTTAGTTTCTATTTTAATAAGTGCTATTTATATTAATGATAAATTCATGTCAGGTTGAATTTTGAATTTATAAAAATTACTGATTATAAATCTCACATTCTGAAAACTTTGAAAATATTGAAGCGATTGTAGATGTAGATGATGTGTCGGTTGTGTTCATGAGAGCTTCTATAGAGAGAAATCAGATTTCCACGAATTCCGTGTCAGTTGAACGATTTGAATGATGCGACTGAACTTTTTGCATTTTTAAAGAGGTTTCTTTGAACTCAGTACCATCGTAGAGCATCACGTTTAAAGATAATCGAGCAGGTTTCTGAACTTCACAGATTCAGGAATAGCAACTTTCTCCGTTCAGTACATTTTAAGCGATCACGAGTCTTCGAGTTGCTGGATGAGTCATAACTTGGGAAGAAAGTCTGGATAATAATCAGTCGAGTCTGGAGGAATATCAAAGACTTTTATGAAAATAACATCAACACCATCAACACCAATCAGTATTTCTCTATGAACTCATTTTACTGCACATCATCACGTCATTTTGTCCTCACAGCTTTCACTTCAGATAGCATATAGATGAGTCCAGTCTGTCACCTTTCCAGACGTTGCGTTTGGCATCAGACCTTTATAACAGCTATTGGAACTGATGGTTTATAGTCATTGCCAATCAGTTTTATTTGTTCCACAATGACACCAATAGTGACTTGTTGTGTGTTTACCGCAGAACCCGAGAAGTACTTTTTGAAATTCTAAGTCAGGATTCAGTATCTAACGATTTCTATAAGCTCTGCCTTGTTCCAGTTGTCTGCAAAAGTATTTCCCACGCTGGCCTGACAACCTGTAACCTAAGTGTTTTTCTTCGATTTTATGTAACGGATCTACACAAAATACAGTGGTGCCTCGGTACTCGACCATAATTCGTTCTCGACGGCTGATCGAATTCCGAATCCACTTTTCCCATTACAAATAATGTAAATGGTCTTAATCCATGACCGAAGAGAGTAAACAGGAGTACAGGGAGACACAGCGTAAGGCGAAAGTAGCAGTGGCTAAGGCCAAACAGAGGGCGTATGATGACTTGTATGATAGGTTGGATAGTAAAGAGGGAGAAAATGATCTATACAGGTTGGCACAGCAGAGAAATAGAGATGGGAAGGACGTGCAGCAAGTTAGATTGATAAAGGACAGAGAGGGAAATGTATTGACTGATGACAGAAGTGTGCTGGGAAGATGGAAACAGTACTTTGAAGATCTGATGAATGAGGAAAATGAGAGAGAAAAAAAAGAGTAGAAGAGGTGACCATTGAGGAGCAGGATGTAGCAAAG
>CM045741.1:42530015-42535015 GCA_024760905.1 Plotosus lineatus
TTACCCCTATATGTAAGGGTGAGTGTGAATAGTTGTATGCATGTTCTCCCGCAATGGTCTGATGAGCTGTTCACGGCATATCCTGCCTTCACTCAGTGTCAGTTCAGATGGGCACCAGCCTCTGTGCAACCCGAATGAGGGTAGAATGAACACGTACGCACACAAAATGGAGGTTTTTTTTTTTTTTTGTCTTTAATCTTGGGCAGTTAATGCACGTATGTATTTTTCTCCATGAGGCAAACATATTTCTTTAAATTGCAAATCTCCCTCACACATCGCCAGACCGACAGCACTTTATCAGCTTTGCATGACACGTCGACCTTTTTCTAGAATGCCTCAACAGTATTTTTATTTATTTTATACTGTATTCATTCCGCAGGGAAAATTTTGACTTCTGTCAACCCATCCAACGTGAGCACACAAACACACACTCATAAATAGTGAGCGCACACGCCCGCCGCAATAGGCTGCTACATGTTGCGACCCCTGGAGAGCAGGTGGAGGTCAGGTGTTTTGCTTACGGGCACTTCAGAAATGAAGATGGAGGAAGGGAAGGTGAAGCTCACTCCCCCAACCACCGCACATTTATCTTGCTTGTTTGGGAATCGAACCAGTGACCTTTCAGTCCCAAAGCTGCCTTTCTAACCATTAGGCAACGATCGCCCTCATATATACAGGGATCCCTCGCTACTTCATGCTTCAATTCATGTGGTTTCAGTGCATCGTGTTTTTTTTTTAAATAAATAAATAAATATTCATCGGATTAAAAAATAAGGAAATTAAAGAAGCGTAGGGGGAAAAGTTAAGGAAAATATCACAAAAACAAGGCCAATTATGCTAAAAAAAACCCTGAACGAACAAAATGAAAAACAACCCAAAACCTCCCATCAAAACTACTTACATTGTTGTGAGGTGTGCATCTGAGTGCCAGCACGCGCATCCGCACGTCTGTATGTGTGCGTACAGTGGTACCTCACCTTACGAAATTAATCCATTCCACAGGTTAAGAAAAAGGCTGATTCGCTCCAAGACTCCCAATACTACCCCTAAACCCTTTAAAAATTATAAAAACATACCATTTAAGATCTCCTTCTGCTTCAATATCGTACCGATGGTAGATGGGTTTGGCCGTATTCCTTCACAATATCACTCGAGCTCGTTTCTTCTTCTCACTTGCACCGGGATTCACACGCACGTGTGTGTGTGTGTGTGTGTGTGTGTGTGTGTGTGTGTGTGTGTGCGTGCGTGTATGTGTGTGTGTGTGTGTGTGTGTGTGTGTGTGTGTGTGCGCGCGCGCACGTATGTTGACCATGTCTTTTTAGCAGAGTTATAATCTTACAAATGTTCATGGAAGGTTAAAAGCCTGAGTCAAGAAATAAAGCATGAAACAACAGTAACTCTGTCCTTTACATGAAAAGCATTATGGGAGATGCAGCTCCATAATAGCCAATGGGAGGGAGCTGCGTCATTCCTCCTAGCCAATGGGAGGCCAGCTGCATCATCCCTCCGAGCCAATGGGAGGCCAGCGGGGCGGGATGTTGGAAGGTAGGCAATGGGAGGTAGCTGCGTCATCTCTCCTAGCCAATGGGAGGCCAGCTGGGCGGGATGTTTGAACGTCATTGATTGGAGAGCAGCTCGTGCATTGTTTGAATGTTTGAATGGCAAGGAGAACTTGTTTTGTATGCAGAGACAAAAAAATTGGGAAAATGTTTTTTGTAACCTGGATTTTTTGTTTGCTGAGACTATCGTAAGGGGCGGTTCAACATTTTCAACATTTTCCCAAGCGTATAGAGAGTACGCTTTTTTTGACCACCTCCCCCCCTCCGAAAGCGTACAAATAAATGTTGATGATATCTCGGCAGGATTTTTAAATAAGATATTAAACAAAACAATTTTCAAACCTCTTTTATAAAATAAATCAATGTATTTCCTTGATCAATACTTCTTTTATACACCAGTCAAATAATAATGAACTCAATAAGAATATATACTTTTAAAGAATTCTTTTTAATGACACCTGCTTTAATATTAATATTAAGACATTTGGTTTTAATAATAAAAATGACATTGTTTTTAATAATATTATTTTATATTAAAATTTAATTCAAAATTTCTGCATTTTTTTATTGGTCATTGGCTTTTGGACGACCACGCTTCAGTTTGTGATCAGCAAGGGCGTCGGCTGGTCTGACCGTGGGGGGTGGATGGTGGGGGGTGCGTGCACATCTTGCTTGACCGGAGCCGAAGCCTTAAAGGGGAAGTGAAACGCCGACTATATAAGTTGTCGGTAGCTTAAGTATAGTTTATTGAAGCTATTGTGGCTTAAATTTTCTATCATAAATAAACCATTGCACACACAGCGGTTTTGTTTTATGTGCTTGTCGTACAAGTTATCGACCCGAAAGCCGCCATTGCTAAGTGCCCGCCTACACGCACAGTTTTTCAGAAGAAGACGATTCATCTATTACTCTCAGAAGATGAATCAAATATTATAGTTCAACCAAAAACATTCTCAAATATATTTCAAACTACATCTGCAAGTACATGTCCTAATTACATTTACAAATTGAGCTAAAGTTATTTATCTATTCCGAGGCACAAACAAATATGAATACATATTTACAGCACAAAAGCATACTATTAATTTTATAAAAGTACTGAGCATTAGGCTGCAGATCCAGGCTGGATGGCTGATGATTATTATCCATTCATTCTCTGTGCGTCATTGTTTGTGTTCTAACACATGTGCAGGAGCCAGAGGCGGGACTAACAAACTGTGCTTTATTCTCACACTCGCACTTTGTTTGATTGACAGTGTTCAGCTATTATTGCCTACTGATAATATTATGTTTGTTGATTGGTCAGCTCGGCGTGCACATGCGCAGTGCCCATTACACATTAACTTTCAGTTTACTTCATGACTATAGTTATAAGATTGTAAGTATAGTTATAAGATTTATTTATAAGATTGTGAATACACATCATTTCTTGTCCAGCAGAACTCAACTCCAACCACCACCCCCCCCCCCCCCCCCAGCCTACGCCCTTGATCAGCTGCCTTCTGATATTTGAGCAGCTGATACCGGGTTGGGTAGTATTCATTGCAGACTTTGCAGATATGCAACACTGCAGGTGGTTGGCGAATCGCGCATTGAGCGTTTCAAACGTACACGCACACAAAAAAAAAAGTATTCATGACCACATGTATTATTGTTGATTGACATTTTTATATTAAAAGGCATACACAGACATCTCCCCAGTGTAATGCTTTGTACGCTTAGGAAAATGTTGAAAATGTTGAATGACCCATAAGGTGAGGTGCCACTGTATATATATATATATATATATATATATATATATATATATATATATATATATATATATATATATATATATATATATAATTTACATCTTATGAATTATTTTTGAATGGTTAATTGTTATTATAAGCATTTATGGCATCGAATATGTATTTATTGATATTATATACACAGAAACATGTACGTATACGTCAGTTGGGGGAGGGGGATTTCGATGGTTACTTGGAAATCTCGGTCCCAATTAACTGCGGAAAGTGAGGGATCCCAGTACTGTAAATTGCGGTGTTTGATGAAGCAGAACACCAGGTATAAATAAACACAAGCCACAGACTCCATACAGAGGCTTTTTTGCATGTTGTATGTTTGATATAAAGACTTTATTATTTAGTTACTGGAGTTCAGTGAGGGTACCCTGGGCAAGCTGTAATTTCAGCATGTTTCCCATGGAGTGGTGCAGGCACCAACACATGAAACTGCAGGGAGGCCTTCAGGTGACAAAAGCATTTCTGTGGAATGGATGTATGTGTGAGTGGAACGCAGTTGGCATGTGGTTGTTTTGTACAAAGCATTTTTACAGGTACAGTGTCAGCGCTTTGAAAGACTCTGCGGTGAAGCTGAACGCTCTAAAGCAGGAGTTGTTGTTCACGGACATTAGCGGAGGGCTTTTTTGTTTCGCCGGATCAAGATAAACATCCCTTTTATAGAAATCAAGGGGGAAAAAATATCAAGGCTGACGAGATAAGACCAATTTATGACATTTTACTGGACAAAAATCTTCCGTTTCGGCGGTGCTGCATTTACACTACACTGTTGATGATTATTTTAATCCGTCCTGGTCCCGTTTCATGATTTCTACACATGTTAATGTGCGTTGAGGGTGTTGTACGATTCACTGGGATTTTGCTAGTACAATGTATCTTTTATCTGTTTTATTGTTCACTCCAGACTCGGATAAAGGTTACCTTCAGGGGTTACTATAGAGACTAATTCCTGCTTAGACAATGGGGGGGGGCTTATGTAATTTCCAACAACAATAATTCTCTTGATTAAGGTGGATTAGGAACAATAATGGCCATGTTTGTAAGAACCGAGGATGGCATGATACAAAGCAATGTAAGAAGAAATGAGTTTCATATGTTAGCAGCATATTAAAACATTTCCTCGAATAGCAAAGCAGCCATCAGTACGACTCACTTTGTTCTAAGACGATTATCTGCCAGGACGGCACAGGAGTGTAGTGGTTAGGATGGAGGTCCCGGGTTTGAGGCCTGGGCTCGACGAGGGCGTTTCTGTTTGGAGAAAAGGAGAAATGTTCTCCACAGAGGTTTCCTCTGAGTACTCCAGTTTTCTCGCACAGTACAAATACAGTCGGCCCCAACTTACGAAATTAATCCGTTCCAGAGCCCTTTTCGTATTGCAGGGATTTTGTAAGTAGGGGTCACATTTTACATGTTAAATACCTAATTCGTTCCAGTGCTCCAGTCTTTGGATTGGATAAACACTTTAAAAATGATAAAAGTGCACCAATTTTGTATGAAATATGTCTTAAAAGTAAAAGAAAATTACTTATTAAACAATTTAAACATTGTATTAACATATTAAACCATTTAATTAACATATTTATTATTTAAATCATTATTGAACATTTTTATTAACACACACACACACACACACACACAC
>CM045741.1:42540015-42590015 GCA_024760905.1 Plotosus lineatus
CAAATAACCAACATATAACCGCGAGAATCTGATCATTTTTTAAAATAAAAGACTTTTCAAAATTAAAGATCGTTCAGACACAGGTAATAAATAAAACGGAAATAATGGATTATTTCTTCTGCGGACCGGTACCAATTGAGCCACGGACCGGTGCCGGTCCGCGGACCGGTGGTTGGGGACCACTGGACTAACACATGAGTCATTATCACAGGTGTAACAGATGAGTGATGATCAAGGTTCAATGAGTGATTTTGTCCAGGTTGTCCATTAGATCTGAATGAAGCTTAATGTATGGGAATGATGATGGTTGGTGTGAAATAAATTATTTTTATGTAGTGTAGTGAATTAATTATTTTTTAATTATTATTATTTTTTTTATTCAAATAAGTGCTCAGACCAGCTGGCTGCAGCTGAATCGGCGAGTACTGGAGCACAACTTTTCCAAAAAGACTGGACCCCTCGAGCTCAAATTCCAAGTTCGGTGAGTGTCCACTTTTAAACTTCTACTAGATGGCGCTATTGTGCAGCAAACAGAAAAAAAGGGCGATTTGGGGTGTTTTTGGTGCATATTATGAACCAGCAGTTATCAGAGTATTATGTTTATAGCTGATCATTGTTGGTTTTAATACGTGTTTAATTTGTATGCTACAGCATCAGTCGTGGAAATGTTTGTGTCAGACAGCCACGCACTGAATTTATTTGTGTTTTATTTGCAGGTTTTATGTCGAGAGCATCACATCTTTAAAAGATACAACCACAGTCGAGCTGTTTTACTGGAATGCAAAGTCTTCTGTCTACAACGTGAGTGCTCCAGAAGTGTTTACAGTGATGTTACATGTGATATTACACGGACTAATCAAGCTTGTACTTTTGCTCGTTTGCTCTTGACGTGTTGTCACTTTCGTGGTTTCTGTTATTAATGTATGTTTTTACCTGAGAGGCTAAAAAGCCCTCTGTAGAACCTGCTCCGTACAAACAAGCATTCCCACTCACGGTCACGCCTCGGGGCAATTTGTAACAGCCAGTTTGCTCGATGTGAATGCGTTTGGAAACAAGTGCAAGCTTGAGGAATGAAACCAAACTCCACAGAGAAACGCCCTTGTCGACCACGACGCTCGAACCCAGCACCCTCTTGCTGTGAGGCAACAGTGCAAACCACTACGACACTGTGCCACCTAAATATACCAAACATTTAGAGAAAGGGCCAGATTTATTAAGCGGAGAAAAACTGCAATCAGAAAAACATATAAACATATTACTGTATATACAGCCCTATGCATGAGACACCAAGCAGTGGTGTCCTGTTGGTAAAGGGCGCTGGATCACTGATTCTAAGGTTGCGGGTTCGAGTTCCACTCTCCACAAGGTTGTCACTGTGTCCCCCCCCCCCCAGTTCAGCTAACTGGGTTATCAAAGGCCGGCCATGTCTCTCACTGTCTGTGGCGAGAGATTCATGTAAAGGAACCATTGCTGGACTTTCGTAAAGAGGAGACGCAAAGCCGTCAGCGTGTTTCTGTCCCCTGCTAAAGGGTTGTGACAGGAAGGGCATCTGATGTAAAAAAAAAAAAAAAAAAAACAATGCCAAATTAAATGTGCGAGTCAGATGATTCGCTGTGGCGACCCCTGAGAAAGGGAAAAAGCCGAAAGGAAAAGAAGAAGATACACCCCAATTCATGAGACACCAAGGCGATGAGTAAGGAAATAGACAGACCCCCTTTTATTCAGCAGCCCATATAAAAACACTCAGTCTTCCATTCATAAAAAAATCTGGATTAAATAGATAGACATCCATTTAACTGAAATGCTTTATCCTTGTAGGGTCGCAGGGAGGCTGGAGCCTATCTCATCCAACCCTGGGCAACCACCAACACACACACACACACACACACACACACACACACACACACAACTAGATTCACACTCAGATCTAGGGGCAATCTGGAAGCGCCAGTTAGCATGATGCACATGTCTTCAGAACTGGGAGGAAATCGGACCACCTGGAGGAAACTTACACAGGCATAGGGAGAACATGCACTGAAACACCCTCGCTGAGGCCAGGACTCGTACCCAGTGGATGGGGTGGGGGTGGGGTGAGGTGGGGTTCCAGGAATTGTTACAAAGTCTTAAGACACTGGGGACAAAGGATCTCCTGAACCGGTCGGTCGGTTCTAAAGCTCAGTGTGAGGAGCTGCTGCTTCTGCTGCTGCTCCGCTGCCTGGACAGGAGGTGGTGGAGTGGGGATCTGCTCTATGAGAATGCATGCAGTAAACCGTACTAAATCACATTCAAATATTCTACTCCCCATACATGCAGCACGCTATAATCACCCCAGAGACAACAGCAAGCTTCAGGGGACAGAATCAGTGCAGAATCCCATCCTCCATAATAAACACTTCCAGCACAAACAGCTTCTTGTTGTTTTGTATAAGAAAAGCACGAGGCATTTTCCCGTAGAGGAAGCGTTCCTGATTTGCTCTAAGACCCTCTCAAATTTTAATCTTCACTCGGCTTGTAGTTTTCGCGCCTGATGCCACACTGCCTGTTAAACAATGCCAGTATTCAACGCTAGTACAAAGTATCAACTGATACTGTAATCCTCCAGAAATATCGCTTGACCACATGGATTTAAGTGTGCCACTGAAATAACAGTGAGAGCAGAACGAGGGAATAAAATGAATAAACGGTCTTCTGTAATCTGAAGCTCGTGCCACACACGTAGACGTACCCCGACACAAGCCAGACGTTTGTTAATTAAAAAAGTGGAGTGCAGCAGTGCACTGCCAATAACTGAAAGGAAAACTGGCTAGACCTTCTCTTGATCTTTCTTGCACATTCTCATTGCCACACATGGCACGCACACTCAAAAAATGTTCCCAATTTAAGTCACGTTCAGCAAGATTATGAAGCGAGAATTAAATAAAACTTTGCTTTGTATTTTGTATTTTAATTTATTATACTTTCACAAACATATGCTTCATACACACACACACACACACACACACACACACACACACACACACACGCACACATGGGCATTGAACATGACTCTGATGGTTGTCCTGTGTCTGTACTCCTCCAATGACTCTGCCCAGGCAATAATGAAATGCAAACCCCAAAAAAAAAGAGAGAGAGAGAGAGTCATACCCCATCAGTCTGACCCACACAGAATAATAAAAACAATGCCATTGAACTCGGGTAGGAAAAACATGAACGGTAACACGGAACATGAACCTGTTACCTGGATAATTAAGCTAAGAAGACGGTGATTCAGATGAATGTGGAAATCGGTGATCAGCGGGAAACAGTTAATCAGTGTACCTTTCATTAATTCTGAATAGAAAGGTTCAGTTCGATTCAGTTTTATTGGACTTTAAGTGTCTTTGTGCAAAGCAGCTTTACATAATAACCACACTTGGTAAAGAATTTAAACTTGGGATTTTTAAATTACTGTATATACATGTTTTCCTATAAAGCCTAATGAACTAACCTGCGGTGACGGTGTTAAGAAAAACCCATTCAGACAACATGAGGAAGAGACCTTAAAAGGAACCAGGCTCAATCCCGTCCTCAGTGGGGTGAAACCAGACAAAAATACAACAGAAATACAAACAGAAACTTCACTGGAGTTTAAAATGAAGTTTTAACTGTAATGGGAATTGTAGTCCTAAACCATTTCAGTAAAAGGGTCCAGCATCACCATCAGTCTAAAGTCCTAATCTCAATTTCTGAATATATATTTATGTCCCGTGGGCAGTGGTGGTCTAGTGGATAGGGTGCAGGATCGCTTGAGCCTAAGGTTGGGGGTTTGTCTCCCCACAGGATTGTCACTGTCCCCCCCCAGTGTTGCAAACCGGGTTATCAAAGGCGGGCCATGTCTCTCATTGACTATGATGAGAGGCATGTCAAAGAACCATTGCTGACTTTCGTAAAGAGTAGGCTGCAAAGCCGTCAGCGTGTTTCTGGGGACCAGTAGCAAGCGTTTCCGCGTCCCGGTTAATCTTCTCCGGAAGAGACCACTTGCTACACTACCCTACGGGGATAAGATATGATGATGATTTATGTCCCCTGCGTTGGAATGGTGAGCTGTCCAGGGTGTACTCTGCCCTCGCCCAGAGTCGGCATCCCTGTGACCCTAATTAGGATTAAGCGGTTCAGAAAATGAATAAATGAATATTTATGTCCACATGGATCATCATCAACACGAGCGAGGTGCTTCTAAAATGAGAACCCAATCAGTAGTCGCTTGTCAGGGTGGACCATGGAATTAGAGAGTAGAAGCGGTAGGAACTGGTGCTATTAAGGCGGCGTATGGTCAGTTGGTCGTAGGATGCTGAGGTTGGAACTACCAGGCAAAAGGCCCAGAGGAAGACCAAAGAGAAGATTTATGGATGCGGTGAAGGCGGACATGAAGGTCGTTGGAGTAAGAGTAGAAGATGCAGAGGATAGGGAGAGATGGAGGCAGATCATTTGCTGTGGCGACCCCTGAAGGGAACAGCCGAAAGGAAAAGAAGAAGATGGTCAGCAGCAATGCTCAAATAGATTCCAGCATTCAAGCAATAATTCAGAACTAAGCCAAATAAACATTGTGCATGCCATGACACCACCTCCACCATCCTGGACCATTGGCATAAGGAAGGTTGTGCCTTCGAGATGTATGGCTTGGCACCATATTCCCATCCTACCAGCAGAAAGTGAGATTCATCAGAACACACTACACTTTTCATATTTTCAGCTCTTCAGTTTTGGTCAGCCAGTGTCCACCACGGCTTTGTTTTCTTCCTGTCCTTGAATGACAGAAGTGGAACCCGATGTGGCCCCTTGCTGTTGTAACCCATCCACCTCAAGGGTCACATGTGCAATCTGAGATGCTTTTCTGGACCACAGTTGTACAGAGGTTATCTGAGCTACTGTAGCCTTTCTGTGAGCTTTATCCAGTCTGGCCATTTCTCATGTGACCTCTCCGATCACACAGGCATTTCTCCCTGCATGATTGCAGCTCACTGGATATTTTATCTTTACTATACCATTCTGGAGGGCGGCACGGTGGCGTAGTGGTTAGCACGTCCGCCTCACAGCAAGAAGGCCTGGGTTCAATTCTCGGGCTGGGCGTTTCTGTGTGGAGTTTGCATGTTCTCCCCGTGCTTGCGTGGGTTTCCTCCGGGTGCTCCGGTTTCCTCCCACAATCCAAAGACATGCACAGTAGGTTAATTGGCCGTTCTAAATTGCCCGTAGATTCGCATCGTGCAGAAGGCAATGGCGAACCACTGCACTAATCCTGCCAAGAAAACCTCCATGAAGATGATAACCAGGGCGTTGTCCTTCATGGCGGGCCTCCAATGGTTGTCCTACGACTCGGGCACTGGATAGATAAATAAATAGAATAGGTTGATACCATTCTGAGTAAACTCAAGAAACCTTTGTGTACAAGATCAGCATTAATCGAATTACGCAAACAGAGTAATGTTTCTACACATGTTCCTCACAAGTTCCTAATAAGGTGTTCATTTGACTATGTAATGACCCTGAATGAAATTTTACATTTGTGCTTTTGTTTCTTGGTTATATGACTACAAGGAAATATTGTGACAACAAATCTTAGCATTGATGTAGTGTAAAATTTACATAAAAATCACAAATGTTCGGTGATCAGAGGACTTATTTCACAAAATGTTACATAATTGTATTGAGAAGCTGGAAAAATGAGAAAAGACATTGGAGACAAACTCATGTCCTTTTTATTAATTATTATCACAGTACTGAAACTTTTATTGTAAATCTCCCCCTTCTTTTGCTTTTAAGAAGTTTAATAATAATAACTTGACTGATTGTTTTAATTAATGCGTTTACTGGTTTAATTATTTATGCCTATTTTTTAATTATTACAGTATTTAAATCATTCCTGATGCTTCTTTCAAAACAGCTGAACCTGTTAGTGGGCTGTACCAACTCGGTGTAGGGGTGTCGATCACTCAGACATTTCACCATCTATATTTTATTAAAGCGCGCGTTTTAGGTTGATCATATGGTATGAATAAAACTGATATATAGATTGTGTTGTGGTGTAGACTTCATTAAAGTATGAAGATACTGTTAAAAATATGTAAGAAACAGACACGAATATCCCCATTTGTTTAAGGGAATGGTTTTGCCCTGGTGGAAACCTGTGAGAGGACGGGTGGGACTGCAATAGTTTGGAACTCTCGCAGCCGCCTGTCGGCTGAAAGGCATTTTCTAAAATTCTATTCTTTGTTTTTTTATTATTATTATATTCACAGGGGACTGTTGAACTGGAGAGTGAACATGTTTTTAACTTAGCTGCGTTCGTTTTGCAGGTAAGTTTGTACCATGTTTGTAGTTGTAATGTAACTTCACTACACGAACACACAGCGCTGTTTCTCAGCTCGGGCTGCCTGCGCGTGAGAGCGACTGCGCGTGCGCGTGAGTCTGCCGTGCTTCGGGTTGGAACCGAGTGTTTTTACTCGTTCATTCCCGGGAGAATTTTGAAATCAAGCTTTCTTGTGGAACCAGAATTCCCGTGGAGGTTTACACGAGACAGAGAGAGAGAGAGAGAGAGAGAGAGAGACTTCTTATTCAGTGTGTGTATTGGAGATAAACACATGATGCATCCCAAGCTATCACTAATCCAAATCATGTAATCATCTCTCTCTCTCTCCCTGCCTCTCTCTCTCCCTGCCTGTCTCTCTCTCTCTCCCTGCCTGTCTCTCTCTCTCTCCCTGCCTGTCTCTCTCTCTCTCCCTGCCTCTTTCTATCTCTCCCTGCCTCTCTCTATCTCTCCCTGCCTCTCTCTATCTCTCTCTCTCTATCTATCCCTGCCTCTCTCTATCTCTCCCTGCCTCTCTCTAGCTCTCTCTCTCTCCCTGCCTCTCTCTCTGCCTCCCCCTGCCTCTCTCTCTCCCTGCCTCTCGCTCTGTCTTAGTCTCTCTCTCTGTCTGTCTCTCTCTCTCTCTCTCCTAGTCTCTCCCTGCCTCTCTCTCTCTCTCTCTCTCCTAGTCTCTCCCTGCCTCTCTCTCCCTGCCTCTCTCTCCCTGCCTCTCTCTCTCCCTATCTGTCCCTGCCTCTCTCTCTCCCTATCTCTCCCTGCCTCTCTCTCTGCCTCCCCCTGCCTCTCTCTCTCCCTCCCTCTCGCTCTGTCTTAGTCTCTCTGTCTCTCTCTCTCTCTCTCTCTCTCTCTCTCTCCTAGTCTCTCTCTGTCTCTCTCTCCTTGCCTCTCTCTCTCTCTCTGTCTCTCTCTGAATCTCTCTCTCTCTCTGTCTCAGCCTCTCTCTGTCTCAGCCGCTCTCTCTCTCTGTCTGTCTGTCTCTCTCTGTCTCTCTGTCTCTCTCTCTCTCTCTCTCTCTCTGTGTGCCTCTGTCTTTCTCTCTCTCTGTCTCATACAGGATACAACATGCACAAATAATGTATTTACACAGCACCAGTACCCCAATACCTTTAAATACTAGGGCAGTCTAGCATGTTGCAGGATCACAACGTATTATTATTATGATAATTATTATTATTATTATTATTATTAGTGGTGATGGTGTAGAACAGATGACAGAGAATAGATATCATGTGCTGATGCATTCAGTTGTGTGCAATATACAAAAGGAATGTGCAATGTTTTCTAATGTGTGTGTGTGTGTGTGTGTGTGTGTGTGTTTTAGGAGGCAAAAGGGGACTACACAAGGTAAAGCCCAGCTCTTGATCCTCTTTGTATTTTTTTTTTTTAATAAATTGTAGTAAACCTCTTGATGTAATAATGCTGAACATTCTAATACAGCACCGTCAAATCTTTCTGTTTGCAACGTATCCTGGTTTATTATAAGTCACATTTATTTGTTTTCAATGCAAGTTCCTACCCTAGAGTGTAGACCTTCATGTTTTAAGCAGTTCCCGAGTGCTTTGTGATGTCTGTGTAGTGTAACAGAGCAAAGATTGATATGAATATTATGGTGTACAACCACACAGCTGTATGGTCTGACCCCTAGTTGCAGTGTTGCTGTAGGTCTGTGAATAACCATCAGTGGGTGTGTTGGGAACATGTCTGTGCTTTGAGTCATCAGAAGCAGAAGACTTTCCGTATTTTGTGCTAAAGGTGAATCGGCTGATGGTGCTGTCTTCTTTTTACATGGAGCTCGCCTGCACAAAATATTACACAAGTAGTGGAAAGTTTACCTTCAGCACAGTGGTGCAGTGGTTAGCATATCCGCCTCACAGTTGGAGGGTCATGCTTTGGGGTGCAGGCCTGAGTGTTTCTCTGGAGTTTGCACGTTCTCCAGTGGGCACGTGTGTGTGGTGGTTTCCTCCAACAGTCCAAACATATACATGAGGAGTCTAATTGGCTGTTCCAGGTGTGCAAGTGTGAGCTGGTGAGCTATTCAGGATTTACCTGACCTTTGCCCAGAGTCGGCTGAGTTGGGCTGTAGCCTTCATGCAGCAACTCTTGTACAATTTAGGATTTGGCAAATGAATGAAAGATGTACCTGTACTGTAAAGTCTTTTTTAAGTAGTATGTGAAATTCCAGATCATTTAACAGTTTGATCTTTGAGTTTTTCTATAACCCAATGCTTCGCAATTATTTGTTGTTGTTGCCCCCCCCCCCCCCCCAGGAAGAGGAAAACATCCTCCTCTTCCAATATAAATACAGTAGTGTTATTTGTCTTAAAATTGGTATAAGTAATCCTCTGCATAACACTGTATCCTTATTAACATCATAAATCCTTATCATGGAATACAAAAAAATGAAGAAATGTAGATCAACTTCCAACAAAGAATAACTTTATTAACAATTTTTTAGTCTTTAAACAAAAAGATTTAAAGTGCATCAATTTGCCTGAAATAAAAAAGTATCCTTATTTAAACTGTAAACATTTTTGACCAACAATTTGAACCATTCGATACTGAAAAATAAAATCAATAAATAATAATAAATTCAAATTGATCAGCAATATTAACTCAGGAGCACAATATATAGAACACTTTAACCCATAAAACTGTTATTATTATTGTTGTTGTTGTCAAAATTATCAAGTCCAGATTAATGGCTATGATGAGCACGTTTCGTAGTGCACAGCTTTTCGAAGCCGGGTTTGAAGCTCAATACTGAACTCTCAGCTCCTGATCAATGCTGAACTGGGACCTGGACTTATTTTCACAGCAGTGACGTCATCCAGCATGACAGAGACTGTGTGTGCTGCAGGTCGGATCAGTTCCTCTGTACTGATGTGGGGTTTTCTACACTGAGCAGTTTGGTACTTCACCTTATCTGATGCTAACAGAGCTCACTGGTTTTCTGGAGTAGCATTCACGGAACGGGATGGTTGTTGGCAATATTCGGCACGTTTTCTCTGAAAAAACTCACGCGTCTCATCACGTGATCGGGATGTGATGTCTTTAAGTGACGCCTGAATTTATTTGGGTTCATGCTGTCCGCTGCCAATGTTTTCAGACACAGTAAACACAGCGGTCTTTCCTCGTTTCTTACCGCAGCACAGTGAAGCCGAGCGTTACATCCGCTTCACTATACTTCCTCAACTTAACTGTCGAGAGACTTTCGTTTCTCTCACTGTCTCCGTCTCTCTTCGCCTCTCTTTCCATCCCTGTTAAAAATTTCCATGGTGGGTTTGTTAACTTCACTTCTTACTTTACCTCTGGGCACACTCTGACAGTGAGGAAGCCACTGCCACCTGCTGTAGTGGATGTAGAATTACACTTTATCCTAATACAGCAAAAAAAAAAGTTCCCTGGGGCCACCCCCCCCCCCCCCAGCATTGCATCGCCCCCCCAGGGGGGCATGCCGCACTGTTTGAGAACCACTGCTGTAACCCAAAATTATTTTTCTGAATGTGAATGAAAGAGCGGTGGTGCTGTAAATAAACTTGTCTGCATTCTTTACGTGAAATACTATCAGAAACTCTGGCACTTCATGTTTCCTTTTAATGTTTCTGGTAATATTCCTGGTTGATCTTACTGATATTACCTGTCACTGATTACTGCTTCGAGTGTGCAGAGAATTCCTCAAAAAGTTGTGTTCCAGTCTTCATAACTTAGATTAAAAAAATAAAATCCTTATATGAAGGCAACACAGGCTGTAAGTGTATATTAGCCGACTATCTAAACGACTAATTAGGCTACAAAAACGTAATGAGCATTCATCATTAAATGTTTATTTTTTTCCCCGCAGCGCATCCTGAAGAGAATGATACCACATGACTACTCTGTTGTACGATATTTGGTGCTTTAAGTTTAACTTCCGTTACTATATTAATGTATTATGTTTGGTTGCATTGATGAAATTTTAGAAATTCAATAAAGAAATCAGTGGCCCATCAGAGTTTACTGACCTGCACAACAGCACTGTCTGTTCAATGTCAACCACATCACATGACTCATCACAGGCGATTGAGTATGCTGGAGCTGAATTAATGTTGTTGATTTGCTGATTGGTGATGTTGCCTGCATTTTAATGGCCCTTTCCTTCACTGTCTTTGCAAAGAGCATGTCTTTAATTTTCTGTATTATCTCTGTTTTGTTTTTGAAGTCTGAAAATAGGTGCCCTGATATTTTAACGAATGAATCCTTCATGTGATCACCATCTGTGCACCATCTCCATGCTTTATTATCTCTCGGGTTGCAACAAAACTAGCAGCAGTAGTGAAGTTTTCAGATGCAATCCACTTCTAAAATCCATCTTTGCACTCCTCTAATTTCTCCAGTAATACTGCAATCGTACTTTTCTCTCAATCCCAACTGGGTGGCTGGCTGCAAATTTAGCATGCCTTCCCTGGAAATGTCTTTCCAAATTACTCTGTTATTTAACAGCTTCTCATTACAAAGCAAACACGCAGGCAATCCTTCCGCATTGGCAATGAAAGCAAATGATTCGGTCCATTCTTCCTAGAATCCTCTGTTCTCATCAACTATCTTTCCCTTTATTCCTTTGGGATGCATGGCCCAAGACACACATACTGATTTGTTTACAACAGCTCCCTGCCTGGCAAAGCATCGTGCTAAAACGTGTGTCGCAGGCTATGACGCAAATCTTTATTGACAGAAATGTTGAAATGTCGGATTAATATTTTTTTTGTACAAATTTTTAAAACCTTGGAAAACATTAAGAATGTTTGTCAGGCTTGTTCTCCTACAGAAACAAACAAAAAACCCTCCCCAGCTTTTTCCATTTTCATACATTTTTGAAAAAGCTCCAGGGAGCCAATAGGGTGGTGCTAAAGAGCCACATGCGGCTCTAGAGTCATGGGTTGCCGACCTCTGCATTAGAATAAACATTAGGGACCTTATTTAACATGCAACTAGTCCACGATTAATGACGACTCGAAGTCACGACGGCCTGTTAAAAATTGTCAAAAATTACCAAACATTTACTTTTAACGAGTCACAGCAGAAACAAAGCATCCAAGTTGTCAGTGTGTGCATATGTTCGCGCATACTCATGTCTGCAGCATCTCCCATCTCGCCTCCCTACTCGCACGCACAAACTCACTCACTACTCAGTCAGAAGTCTACCATGCTGCTAGGTAAGAGAGTTCAAGCGATTGCTAGCAGTTATGGCTTCTCACATTCAACGGTCTATACGTATGCAATACAGTAGCCTACTGTACAAATACAAACCAAGCAAAATGTCTACTAAAGCAGGGTTCGTTTAATGATGGAATCGCTTAACGACGGAGTCGACAGAATGTAACCCCGTCTTTAAGTGAGGACAAGCTGTACCTGGAAAGTGACTAGGTCTCTAAAGTTGAAATGAAATAAACCATTTGTTTACTCTTGAGTGTTAATAATTCCCACCATCTAATCCTGTGTTTGCACTGGGGCATGATATGAGCGATTTCCGTGAATTATGAGGATCGTCAGGCACAGGGGTGGGTGGGTGTCAATTTGTGGTAATCTTGAGGGAACTTGGTGGATTCGTGGTGACTATGCAAATCAAGGTAAAAGTTTTCACTGTCAAATGTTTTCACTGTTTTCACGATGTGGTACAATTTGATGCCAATCATGATCGAATGTGGGACGTGCAGCAGAGCTTAACAGGCCTTAATGAGCATTAACAGAGCATATACCATTGGGTCCTGCGGCCATGTGATTGTTATTGCAAGTAAACAGAGAACAGGTGGATAAGAGATCATAAGCCTGTGAGGAAACCTTTATTTTCATCCAGAATTAACTGATAATAGAAGATAAAACATAGCCGGTATCCACTAATGAATTTAAATTGGTGCTCAGTGCATGTATTAATGCAGATGAAAGTGTAATGAGGCTAATAAAGCACTTTAATGATGTTATGCTGTTTGTAACGACTATACAGTGTGTTCCTGCACAAAGTACAGGGATCCCTCACTACTTCGTGCTTAAATTCATGCGGCTTCAGTGAATTGCGTTTTATTTATTTCTTTTTAAATATTCATCTAATTAAAAAAATAAGGAAATTGGTAGAAAAAGTTAAGGAAAATGCCACAAAGTAAGGCCAATTATGCAAAAAGAAACTGAACAAATAAACGACTCAAAACCCCCCATCAAAACCACTTACATTTTTATGTGAGGTGCACATCGCATGTATGTATGTGTGTGTATTTATATTTTATTTATACCCTGTGCATTATTTTTGAATGTTTAATTGTTATTATAAGCATTTATAGTGTTGAAAATGTATTCATTGATATTATATACACATGTATATGTATGTATACGTCAGTTGGGGGGGTCAATCCCACTTCGCGGAATTCAGTGGTCGCACGGGATCTTGGTCCCAATTAACGGCGGAAAGAGAGGGATCCCTGTATTGTTAACACTTACAAATACAGAATGCAGAGATCCCTCGCAACTCCGCCGTTCAATTAATGCGGCTTCAGTGCATTGCGGTTTTTAAAAAATTAAATAAATATTCATCGAATTAAAAAAATAAGGAAATTAAGGAAGAATAGAGGAAAAAGTTATAGAAAATGTCACAAAAACAAGGCCAATTATGCAAAAAAAAAAACCTAAACAAACACAAAACCAAAAAACGATCCAAAATCTTGCATTAAAACTGGATACATTTTTGCATGTGTGTATGCACACGGGCGTATGTATATATGTATGTTGTATTCTTCATACCATCTGTATGTATGTGCACAGACGCTCCCCAGGTTCAGAATGGCCGTTCTTAGATGAATTTGTCTGGAAGTCGTTAAAGGGCATTGTTTACAGGGGAACATATGTTTAAACCTTGTATAAGTAATCTATACGAGTTTGTACTGTATTTTCTCTCTCTCTTTCTCTCCACATAATCATCTGTACATTATGTCCCGTGTTTAAACTCCTGGTTCCTCTCAAGCACAGCACAGCGGATCTGATCAGATTTACAGAGAGTTTCACTCTTATCCAGTTCATTATAATACTGGAGTCAATTTGTTTCTTCTTTGAAACTTTTGACAGGAGTTCAGAAATGTATCGGTTCTGCTTCTCTTTGGACCTCCGGTATAAAGCACGCCATGCCCCTCTGCGGAAGCCTAGTATTGAGTGTACCTCAGGATAATATTTAATCATATTTCATACTTATATTTATGATACATCTTACTATAGATTTTATTCCATTTATATTTCTACTTGTTCTTCAATTTCATTTCACTTTCGACCTTGGACACGAAGGTTGGTAAGTTGGAGAGCGTCTGTCCTGTATTTAGATTTTATTTATATCTTGCTATTCTTATGTTTAATTGTTATTGTAAGCATGTATAGCATTGAATATTTTTATCTTATCTACACATATACATGTACGTAAACATCAGTTGATGGGGTGGGGGATGATCCTACTTCGTGGAGAACTCGGTCCCAATTAACCGCGGAAAGTGAGGGATCTCTGTAATCCTATTTGTTGATATTTGAATTTTGACATAAATTTGAGAGAGAGAGAGACCAACAACCTTCAGACCCTATTTTTTCTGGGCCTATGAGGTGAAGTGCAGGTTTTTTTTTTTTTTTTAAGGCCTCATCTGAACAATAACAGGATTATGTTGTCAGAAGTTCTGTGAAAAAAAAAAAGGTCATAAAGAAGCACAAAGCAGGAAACGGTTCACATTAACAAGCCAGTCAGCTTATTTTTGTTTTCCATGGTGGTGGGAATATTTTTTTTTTCAAGCCATTGTAAAGATTAACACATTTGGATATTGAGGTGCTCTTCTGTTGTCCTATACTATATTCTTCTGTTTTGTTTCTGCTGTGGTTCTACTCGATTTATTGCATCCAAGGGTGTTGACAAAAACTATAATCTATTAACATGGGCTTCTGTGGTAACAGTAACCGATTACATAATCTACACCCATCACCTCACATTAATAAACTGGACGAGTGTTGGCTAATGCCAAACCAGTTTGTTTGCTTTTGTCCTTGCGCTGCTCCTGTGACACATTGTTAGACCGCAGAGCTTTGTGTGCTCTTGTTTGTGTGAAGTGAATGCAGAGCAGTTTGTGTGTTCAGCGCTGGACTCTTTCATTGTGGTTGAAGTATTTGTCTTACATCACTACATCACTACCTTTTTCCAGTTAACCCGAAAGATGGAGCTGTGATAAGATCTATGTGATCTTTAGAAATAGCTCTGCATATACTATAAACATGAGCCATGCACTGGAATCAAGAACACTAATGTATTTACAGACATGTTAAAGACCTTTCCTCAGGTTGTTTACAGCTTGCCTTTTGCTATATTTTTGTGGATTCAACCACGGACAAAAAAAAAAAAAAAAAGCTTTAAAATGAGGAAAGGAAGCCTTATAATTTTAACCACTGCGTTCACCATTTACTGGCTCGAGCTACATCAGATGATATAGGCCACACCCATTACCACCTAGAAAAAAAATCTGCAAAATATTTTGTGACTTCTATTCGTGTTTTTGCTCTTTCTGCATAACCTTTAGTTGAAGACTTGAAAACATTGCCAGAGTGACCCGAAAAGTTATCAAAATGTATATATTCCAGGTTCATTAATTATTAATGAACACATTTTTGTGCATACCTTGTATGTCTTGGCCATTGTGAGTTATACCCAACTCGGTAAAAAAAAAAACAACCATAACATCGCACACTTAAACATGTTGTAGTTCTGCCTTTCGCCCGACTTCCAGGCCATAATCATTGTTTCAACAAACCTAATCAACCTAACATTCATTTCCATCCAGTGTTATTCCGTTTCCTCGACGTCTTGAATTAATGATGGAGAAAACCGAGCCACTCCATAAAGTCGTCTCCAGCATATCCCAAACACTTTCAATAGGGTTAAGCTCGGGACTCTGGGGGACCAATACTTTGATGTATTTGGTTCGAATAAAAGTTGCTACAAATGTGATCAAGTTTAATGCTTTTAATTTGTATAACACCCTGTGGCCTGCCCCAACAATGGAGTTTTGCTCAAAGTGGGTGTGGCCTGTTACACTAGCAATTACAATGTTTAGAAGTTACCAGTTAGTGAATAACTTGAAATGTACAGCGTAGATAGACAATGCTTCGCAGACGAAACATTTCCCAGATGCAGAATGTAAAGGACTTCCTCCATACTGCTTTTTATTCACCAATTACATCAGCGCATGAACACTTGGGTGCAGCTTTTCAACTCTACTTGTGTGAACAGGATTCTAATTTGGCGACACGTTTTAACAACTCGATATGAAGAACCAGAAAGTTCTGTAAGCAGTAGATAAATAATCAGTATAAAGTTTAAAAACCTCCTCTTTGCCAACTCTGCCATTTGTACGGAACATTGATCAGGTTGAATTTTATTTATTTATTTTTTTTCCCAGACGATCCTTTTTACCATTCACGTCAAGTGTATTTCAGAACAGTGGGAAACAAATGTTTATTTTCACCTTCAATACCATTTCAGCTTATTTCGTGTGTTCATGGTGCAATTGAACACAATGCCTGGTAAACGACTGGCTGTTGATGAGGCAGGGAGCTGTTTGTTCATGTACAGTGATCCATCGCTACTTCGTGCTTCAGTTTCTGCGGCTTCAGTGCATTGCGGGATTTTCAAAAAATCTTCATCGAAATTAGGGAAAAATAGGGGAAAAGTTAAGAAAAATCCCACAAAACGAGTCCAATTATGCCAAAAAACGACCCAAAACCCCCCAACAAAACTACTTACATTTTTATGTGATGTGCGCACACGCGTCTGGGTGTTTGTATTTATATTTTATTTACATCTTATGCATTATTTTTTAATGTTTAATTGTTATAAGCATTTATAGCATTGAATATGTTTATATACATGTACGTGTACGTCAGTCAGGGGGGCCAATCCTACTTCGTGGAAATCGGCAGTCGTGGGAGGGATTCCTGTAGCCCAAATTTTGTATATTCGTTGTGTGCGTTTGTGGGGGTCGACATTTAAAGGAAATTTTAAAACAATTTTCTTATTGATGTCAATCAGGGTTGTGCTGATATGAGCCATCACTCCGCCTTCAGACTAGAACACATAATACGAGTTCTTGTTTTAGAATCAGCCGAACTGTGCAGTTCCTCTTTGCTATACAGTCCATTTTGAGTTTTTATGAAGGTTGCTAATGATTCTAAAGCACAGTTTGTTTCAAGAGTTCATTGACTGAATATGACTTTAGTAGTTGTACTTTAATAGTTCTTTAAGTTCCGTAGTCATACCGTATTTCGAAACTGACTAGTTTTAGTCACTTGGTTTTTGGTGGATCAGTTCTTTTCTGGACTCTGCCTCACATAACAGTTTTTATTTTCCGCAAAGAGCAGAAGATCCCAAATTCTCACCATCGAGATCAGCATGCCATGAGATTAGACCCTCATCCTCCTTTCTTTCCACAACTACCTTCTTTCAGCCTGAGTGACTGTAAAGCTTGAGAGAGTAAATACAGTGTACCCTGGTAGACACTCGGGCGTCTGGCTAGTTTGTGATGCATCAGTGATGTGATGTGTGTATTTTACATAAGCGCCACCATTCCAACATCTTATCCTTTGCACACATATAGTTTCTGCGTGTAGTAATAAAGTGCATGGAAATAATCAGATGCTCTTCCCTGTTGATGTTTGCCTATGGAAAATGGTTTTGGGAACTTGGTGTTTGATTGCATCTGTCAATCAATGGTACCTTTAAAACTGATTGGGTATCATTTGAATCACATGCTAAAGTTCAGCTCAGTTGAACTCTATGCCTGCACATTCTGCATCTCCTGTAAGAATTTCACCTCTTGTCTTTAATTTGGCAGGCATTCATTGACTTTACGCAGCAGGTCTTCGCTCATCCTTTCCTGTGTAGATGCAGCTTATTAAATGACTGTTAGTTTAGCAAGTAAACTTTGTTAGATTGAGATGGTTTGGACATGTACAGAGGAGGGATAGTGAGTATATTGATAGTAGGATGCTGAGGTTGGAACTACCAAGCAGAAGGCCTAGAGGAAGACCAAAGAGAAGATTTATGGATGTGGTGAAGGAGGACATGAAGGTAGTTGGAGTAAGAGTAGAAGATGCAGAGGATAGGCTGAGCTGGAGGCAGATGGTTTGCTGTGGCGACCCCGAAGGGAAAAGTCGAAAGGAAAAGAAGTAGTAGTAGTTTAGCAAGTAAACCAAGTTTTCAATCATGTCACACATTTTTCAGTCGTAACTGTGATGCAGAGACATGTATTTAAAAGCTGAGAATTAAAATCTTCTTACATGTTGTTGTATTCCGTAGCAAGTTTACTTCTATTTAATTGACTTAATTTAATTTTTTAATTGAGCGGAATACCCAACCTAGTTAATATAATAGAAATCCCTCAGCACTCTTGTCAATTTGGTGTAAAACCACAAGATTTTACTGAAGGTTCCATTCTGATTGTTAATGAAGTATTAGGCTGCGTGTACACACGGCAGTGTAGTGAAAATGACCTTTTGTTTCCATGGTTCTCTCTGTGGGAGGTAGTTTAGTCTCCAGTGAAATAGCTGACACATTAGTGTTCCTCTCTGACACGTTGCCTCCTGTAGCCTTCTGTTTGATTGCACATACAGTATAATGAATTCCAGATTGCTGACTGCATGTTGCGGAGAGAGCTGAGCTGCCTTACACGGTTCAATCACGTGATCAAATCATCCAGCAGAACAGCCACCAAACATTAACCATAAATCTGTGAACTTTTAATGACTGCCGTCTTGCAAAAAACTGCTTACAACACATTGTCCCTTGCATTCCGCAGGGTTGGCAGTGCTTGGTTGGCTAATAAGGAAGTAGTGCATTAAAAAAAAACTTTAAAACTCTTGTGCCGTCCCACGTGTACCAGTCTGCTGGTAAATATTAGATTGGGTCGAGTTGAAGGTTTGCATCAGTGAGTTTCCTGTAATTCACAAATTTACACAAACTTGGATGTCATCCCCTGAATTTTCAGTGACACTACATTTACTTTGAAAATATGCCCATGAACCGTTAGTGTCCAGCTTGATGCAAGAAGTCGATTTTCTACTAGCTTTAAGTTTTGTGGGAAAACATAAAGAAGCTAAATAGTGCCGGGTGTTTCAGAATGTGTGGGCTGTGTCACTACTTCTGTGTTGTTGAACAGTGCTTTTCTTCATGACATTTTAATTGTGAGGCTCTTTTGCACTACCTGTTTTGAGTGGCCAAGATATAACAGTGGCATGCTCATCTTGACACGTTAGGTCCATGACAAGTTACTGTTAGCATTAATTAAAGGGATATTTATGGCTTAAAATAGACAATATGATCAATTGTGTGTTAGATTGCTCGAAATGGAGCGCGGACGGTCGGATTAACCTGCTTGCAGAAGCTGTTGGCCTCTGGAAGGGCTAGAGGGATGAGATCAGGAAATATCAACAAACCCTCTTAAAAATTTTATAGAATTTCTCTCAGGTCTTATCAGTGTTGACAGGAAGAGAATTTTGATGGGTTTCTGTTTACACACAGCCTTGGAATGAATCTGAGGAATTTCTGACTGGCAGTGGTGACTTGGTGGTTAAGGCGATATGTTACTGATCTGAAGGCCAGTGGTTCAATCCCCACTGGCACAACTGTTGGGGCCCTTGTGCAAGGCCCTTAACCCGTAATTGCTCAGTTGTATGAAAAAAATATATATAATTTTAAGTCACTTAGGATAAGAGCGTCTGCCAACTGCTGTAAATGTTACATTTCTTTGTAACAATGTTTGATAGTTTATATATATATATATATATTTATATATATATATATATATATATATATATATATATATATATATATAAACACACATATATATATATATATATACATATACATACATATACATGCATTTTTTTTTTCCCCCAAACTTGCTCTGTATTGTCATTGGGTTGAACACAAATACGTTCAGTATGGTGTTTTGTTTTTAACAGATAAAGCGCATTATCTGCTTTCAACACAATATTTTTTCCCCCACAGTGACGAAAGTGCTTCGTCGGACTTGAAAAAGCTGCCCGTTTTCCCCACCACTGTTTTAAAGGAGCACCCTTCCTTGGCTTATTGGTAAGGAACTTGCCAACTTTTAAAGGGTCATTAAACAGTTTAAACCTCTTCTCACAGGTTTACTGTCAAACAGCTGAAACATTTTCCTCGAACAGCCCTGTAATTATCATTTCCAGTGTTTTAATTGTAGTCTGGAGGTGCAAAACTGCAGGCTTCAAGTTTCTTTAGTGCAGCCAGATGCAGTGGTGCAATGCTTAGGTCATGCATGAAGTAGTCCTGAGAGCCAAATGATCCTGGCTACTTGTGGTTATTACTGTGCAGAGAGACAATTTAGACTAGAGATTCTGATCTAGGTTTAATTTCATATTAATATTTTATGCTTCACCATAGCAGCTCATATGTTTTTAACACCTGTGTGCGCGCATGCGCAAAAACAACTGGGAAGGGTGTGTGTGTGTGTGTGTGTGTGTGTGTGTGTGTGTGTGTGATTAGAAGCACATATTAGAACTTTGGCAGGACAGTTGGCCAGATGGCATTTCATGGATGAGTGTGCTGAACTAGACTTCGACAAATGACACATTCATAGTTTGGTGTAGCATTCAATTACTGTCCATTTTGTATGTGCAGATTTTAAATCTCTCTCTCTCTCTCTCTCTCTCTCTCTCTCCCTCTCTCCACACACACACACGCTCTTGCTTCCTGTTGACCTTTAGTGAAAACAGGGTCATTGAGCATTACAGAACCCTTAAAGGACTCAGCCGGGGAAAGGCCATCATAGAGTAAGTGCTGAATGATTTCTTTCTAATGTGCCAGATTCAGAACAGAGTGCTATCTAGCTGTATGTGGGATCAGATTTAGGCTTTATTAAGTATAATGTGTAGACAAGCTTAATATTGTACTAGAAACTAAATATTGTGCAACTGATTTCTGCTTGAATATTTATTTTGTCCCCAGATATCTCTTGTTAGTGCAATCCTTACCTTCCTACGGCGTTCATTATTATGAAGTGAAGGTATACTAGCTTTTTTTATTATTATTATTGAACTTATTTTTCTGATCAAGCTGACCGAGGCATACATATGGTTTGTGAGTAAATCCACTCCCAACCAGTCCAGTCCCCAACCACTAAACTGCCTTTTTAAAAATTCCCTTTCACAGGACAAGCAGGGAATTCCATGGTGGTTGGGAATTAGCTACAAAGGCATTGCCCAATATGACCAACAAGACAAGTTAAAACCAAGGAAGGTAGGTTACAGTAAACAGCAGCGCAGGCTATGCCATTTTACCTTTTCAAAGCTTTTATCTATCCCCATAAGTTAATGTTTCACTAAACTACATCTGGGCCTACAACAAAACAAATCAGTAAGAGAATGTTCAGAGAAGGCAGAGAATATCTATCCATTTTCCACATCACATCCTCATATATACTGTTTTGATGAAGTAGACAAGTAACTGTCTGGTGTGTTCATAAGGTGAAATAGAACTCACTTGACACATTTTGCATAGAAATCAAACAGAGTACTGGATACTATGAGTTTGCACTCAAAATATCCAGAATGTAGCTGCACGGCTTGTTTTGAATCCTCCAAAATTTTCCGACACCACTGCTATGATCTCTACACTGGCTTCCTGTAGCTGCTCGCATTATATTAAAACCATTAATTCTTGCCCTCAAAGCCAAAAATGGACTTGCACCTTCCTACCTCAAAGTACTTTTAACACATACTACACTGCATTCTCTGAGATGTTTTAACTGGTCCCCCCCTTTACTAAGGGACAAGGGAAAAATGCATCTAAACTCCTCTCTGTTCTGGCTCCAAGGTGGTGGAATGAACTACTTCTGGACGTCCGGACAGCTGAGTCACTGGGTATCTGCATATGATGACTGAACCTACATTTGCCAGCAGTACTTGGATTAGCACTATACTGTGTGTGTGTGTGTGTGTGTGTGTGTGTCTGTGTGTGTGTGTAATATATAACACGCACACAGTACCCACCGACTGAGTTTGACTGATGCTATACAGACGCTCCCTGACTTACGTTCATCCGTTTTACGTTTTTTCGATTTTACTTTTTTTTTAGTCAAATTTTGAGTTTAGTCGTACCTACGTAGTACGCTAACGTAATGACGCTGCGTCCATTGTTTACAAACAAGACTGAACATGCCCCTCCTTCTTCCCAGTTCAGTTTTATAGCGTGTTATCCTTGTGTTAAGACGTCGTCTCTGTGATCTTTGTGTTTACACTGCTTTGCGGACTTTTGTAAACCTAAGCAAATATGGTTGGTCAGAAGTGTAAGCCTACTAGCAAGTCTCATATACAGGGATGAATTAACTATCTGCTCAGATCGGCACAATCGACCGTGCATACTCGGTTTAAGCAAAGAGAGTTGTAAAATGAATGAAAATCCAAATCCAGGAAAGAGCTCTCCGCTCTGCAGGCTCCACATCAGTGCAGGTTGTGTTCTAAACGAGTTCAACGGTACCCTTGCGCACTTGAAAGACTGGAAGTCCATATAACCCACAGCAAGTACATTACTTTCGCAAGTACACTACTTTCGGTATTGAGCGCTTCACATATTGGAAGCGTGATTGGCTGTTTTATGCTTCATGTAAAGTAACTTGGTATAAATAAGTGACTTATTTGAAATTAATGTTGATATTATTTGATATATTTGATATTATTTTACAAGGTTATGTTTATAATAATTAATTTAGGGGTGTTTTGAGATACGGGAATGGTATTTATGGATGTATAGTACAGTATGAGCGTCATACGTCACTGTAACAACTTGCGTTCACTTTCAACTTACGTTCGGCCGTCCGGAACCAATTAAAAACGTAAGTCGGGGAGCATCTGTACTTAGTCTCTGTGCTCTAACAAACCAGTACAAGATTATATTCACTGCTAGAGAATTTTAAAGCTCTTCTGTAAGTCGCTTTGGATAAGAGCTTCTGCCAAATGCTCTAAATATCCAAATAAAGCTACGCTTAAATCTATATTAGAATAAAGATGTATATCATACAGCTGATTTCTTTACCCTAGTTAGCTACGGTAGTACTGGAAGTATTCCGGGACCCATGTTTTCCCCCAGATGTGGGGAGAGACCATGTGAATTGTGGGCTCTTGTCCATTAATTTCTGTTTATGATGTTCGCGAGACTTGGCAAGAAGCGGGTTGATTGATTTTTGGTTTGTATTAATGGAAAGTTGTTTAGAAGTAAGAAAGTAAACAGACTAACAGTAATTGTAAGCTGTTTATAATGAGCACAGCCTGACTCGAAACCAGCCTTTTTACAAGTTACTGTGTTTATATTTTATGATAATTCTCCGACCAAGTCATCCACAACCAACTTTGCATATTAAGAATCGCAAGGTCTCATTGTGTCTTCTGCAGGTCAGGAGCTAGTTGTGATCATCTGATTCAGTGACAGACCAAGTATCAGGTCAGATATATCCATGTCTAGTGACCCTATTCTCCGAATGCGTGTTTTGGCATTCCCAAACCCCCCGGTGTGGTAAACTTACCAGGCAATAACTTGATGTACTGGTACAATATATGCTTGCCTGATATCCAGGGGGACTGGATCTATACAGAAGGTGTCTTGTCTCATTTAAATTGGTTTGGCTTTCCAATATTGTATCATATGGTGTTGTGTCTATGTAGAAAAACAATAGTGAGCAGTTGGTGAAAGCCGGGCGTGAATGTGTTGGAATGAGGTTGTATTAAGCAGATCGATTGTGATCGATCAACAATGAAACCTTATTATGGACATTCATGACAGTATGAAAACCTCGTGCTTTATGGTGCAGGTTGACAAAGGATAGAATGCTGGTGTTAAGAAGGTAGCATTGTAGTCGACCATGGTTTGGTACTGCACTGATCCATCGTCAGACCTGCCTTGGTGTGAGGCCAGCTTAAGGCACAGTTTGTTAGAATTATAGGGAGGAGTGAAAGACCAGTTTAAATGAAAAAACAATGTGGTGTTAACATAAACAGAAATGTGTGTGTGTGTGTGTGTGTGTTTCAGTGTGGTCCTCACAAAAGTTCTGTATTGTTATTTTGCCTGCTAGCAGAAAGCACCACACCTTGTCTATTTAAGAGACTGCAGGAGTATTCCATGGTGTGCTGCTGTAGAAATTTGGTTAATTAGATATTCTCTCTCTTTTCGCAATTTCAGAACTGATTTTGGTTTTCTGCCCTCAGATTTAAACCTTGCTCTTTTCCATTTTGTGGCTGTTCAATATATATAAATATATATAAATTTTTTTTTTTTTTTAGGCCCCATATCATTACAGGTTGGGATTTCTGGCATTCGTAAGCAGGGTGTGTCTGGTGGCATAGCATTCATGGGCATATCCCTGTCTGTAAACCCCAAATCTTTAGAGACATGGTGTAATTGTAGCACTTGAAGGCAGAGCAGGGAGTAATGCTGGCCCCATGCCAGCCAGAGACGGGGTTTCTGAAAGGGGTCTTGGCTCATTTGGTGCTTCCATGCCAACCTAGATTTCCTCCGGCAAAGCTGAGGTGTAGATAGAGGGTTGAGTGGAAATGGTCCAGGAGTATATCCTCTCGCCCACACCCCCCTTCCCAGTCTGCTGTTTTCCTGGCAATGTTATAGCAACGACATGTGAAGGAGGCAGTGGGGTGGGGGAGTTCCTCTGTCTTCTGTTCTGCTTTGCTTTCTGGCAGGTTTTCTGTACATTCTTTTTAAAAGAACCCCCTCAACGGGTTGTCAAAGTGCACCCCATCAGCCTGCCAGTATTGATTGTGCTCACTGTCAACACTGGCTGCCTTTGTATCTTCCCTGCCCACTACCAGCATACTGCTCTCATTATGCAAATCTACCCCAGTCATTGTGCTGTTCATTCAGCCCAAACAATTGATCATGCAATAAAGCACAATTAGTCTAGCAGGAGGGCAAAGAGAGGAGAGGATAGGACTTGTGGTTGGGTCTGCCTCACGTTCACAATCTGGGGGGGGAATCTGTCATCAGATTAAAACCGTTTTTTTTAAATGGTGTTTTCCTGCACTGTAATACCATGGCCTGGGAACACAACCACTGCACAATCAATATTTTTTCTGCTTGTGTAGAAAGTTCTATAATAACTTTGTTATACAGTCGGCCCTCTACTAACGAAACCCTCTGGGTATGAAAACTCCAGTTTACAAAAAACATTTTTCTAAATTTTTGTCTTTTTTACGAAAACACCCTCTTTACGAAAAGCGGCAAACGTGCCATTCAAAAATTCAAATGTGCCATTCAAAATTTAAACCATGCGTGAGTTGCTCTCTCATTGGCTGTCTCCCAACATCCCGCACGCTGGTCTCCCATTGGCCAGGAGGCAGCTGAACTGTACCTATCCCCATACTTCCTGTTTGTCACACGCATCAAGGAGCATTGAACAGGACTGTTGGCTTGTTTTGAGATCATTGCAGCGTTATATCTCGTTATCACCGAAACCCCTCTACAATTGGGGTGATATTGAAACAGAAGGAGACCTTAAAGCGGAAATACAGTGACGGAGGCAATTATTTCGGCACGATATTGAAGCAGAAGGAGCATGAGCAGAGTGCTATGTGGGAGAAGACCTCTGATCTCGCAAGGAAGCAAGTTAAGATTGAATCAGGACCGCTGATCTTTCAAACCGGTGTAATTAAATACAACATCCCGTCCATTTAAACATTTAAATTGTTCCTTCAGCTGCACGTTGCGTGTGGTCGGAGCCCACATTCGGCAAAAAACACCATAGAGACAGAGTTTTTTTTTTTTTTTGTGTGTGTGTGTGTGTGAGAGAGAGAGAGAGAGAGAGAGAGAGAGAGAGACACACACAGAGAGAGTGTGTGTGTGTGTGTGTGTGCGCGCGCGTGAGAGAGAGAGAGAGAGACTGCCTACAGAGTCAGTCAGAGATGAAATGAGGCTTAACTCTCTTTTATCAGAGCACATTGCAGCTTATTTTTCGTTTTTTAAGTTGTTTCATTCAGTAAATGTTTAATAAATGTGGCGCACTCTGCCGAATGTGAGCAAAACGCGGCTCATCTGGACCTCCGATCCCTCAAGGAATCAAGTTACAGTTGAGTTTGGACCTCTGATCTGTCAAGCAGGGAATGCGCTTTGAATTCCCTGTCTTAAAATGCTCTGGAGTCCTGCGTGTGGGCGGAGCCCGCATTCAGCGAAGCGCGGTGTGTGTGTGAGAGAGAGAGACAGTGTTGTGTGTGTGTGTGTGTGTGTGTGTGTGCGTTAATAAAAATGTTTAATAATGGTTTAATTAATAAATATATTAATAAAATGGTTTAATATATTAATAAAATGTTTAAATGGTTTAATAAATAATTTTCTTTTACTTTTAATACATATTTCATACAAAATTGGTGTACTTTTATAATTTTTAAAGGGTTTATGGGGTAGTCTTGGGAGCCTTGGAACGAATTACACGTTTTACATGTAAAATGCACCTCTACTTACGAAACCTCCAGGCTCTGGAACAGATTTATTTCGTAAGTAGAGAGCCGACTGTATCTTGTTTATGAGTACACATATTAAATTTGTACAGTAAATAAGAAATGAAAAAGCATTTCTTGATTTGAAGTTTGACTTAAAAAAAAAAAATCGGTGAATGGGAACTGCGCTCATGAACACTCACATGGCTTGTGCATTTTTATTACTTCTTTTTTTTCCAAAGTAATTTTAGAGTGAAACAGTAAAGACAAACATATTTCAGTATAATCCTGTCCCTAGCAGAAGTGTACCAATCAAAAAAGGCAAAAGGAAACATAAGTAAGTCTTATTTTTCACCATTAATATTATTTTTTTCATGGCGCTTCCATTTCGAGCCTCATAGTCATCGGATATAATTCTGGTGGTTGTCCCGTGTCCATGAGTTGATGCTGATTGCCTGTTATTGCTTATTTGCAATCACAGGCATTAATAAAAATAATAATATATTTATATATAATGAAACTGAAACCCTAAAAATAGTGGTCCATGCACCTGTGCTAAGACTCACACATGATAAACAACATTCACTCAAACTTCGGTAGGCAGACAAGCTTTTATCAAAGAAAACACAACCAATCATGAACAGAAGCACAGCACCCAAACTTGTTAAGTGGAGATTTATTTAATGTATCCATTTCTGATCTTGGTTCAGCCCTTAAAGGAGCCATACTACTCTTATAACTCTAGCTTCAGTAAACTATCAATTGAGATGTCTATCAGGATCACCTCCTTAAGGCAGTGCATGAATCTATATCTATTAACGTCTTATATTTGACACTCGACTGTAGAACTATTTAATCCTTTTATTGAATAAAACTTTTTGCTCTTTAGCTTATATAAAATTATGTACACACACAAAAATCCGAATTTATGGATGGGTTGTACCTGTTGCAGTATCGTTTTCTGTCCTATTACATTCTGGTACAGTCACCAACTGAGGCCGTTTATTATATTTGTTAGTCAGCATAAAAAAAAAAAAGAGCGGAGTTTAAAACAAGTTCATGACTAATACTGTAGTTAATGTTCTCTGATTGCTGTTGTGGTTTAATGGGTGTGTGATTTCCTGGCTTTGGGCCCAATAAAGAAAATCCTGTTCTAATCACTGCTCGTAACCATTCGCACACAAGGAAACTGTGTGTGTGTGCGGGCCGTGGTGGCTTAGTGGTTAAGACACCGGGTTACTGACTCGAAGGACAGTGGTTCAATCCCCACTGTCACCACTGTTTGGTCCTTCAGCAAGGCTCTTAACCCTCATTTGCTCAGATGTATAAAAGAACTGGATAATGGGAAGTGGCTCTGGATAAGAGTGTCTGTCAGATGCTGTAAATGTGCGTTTAAGTGGATTAAGCAGGGCATAGCCCTGAGCTATTTTGATGTCGTCTTCCCTGAAAATCTTGTAGTGACTTCTGGAATGTATGATGAGTGTGTGCAGGTGCTTTTTTTTGCTGATGCCCAGAACGTTTGTGGCCAAATATAATTAAATAAATCAGTAAAATGTCGCACTAGAGCAGCATTCACACCTGCCAGAATTTGCGTTGGCCCTGCATGCTCCAATTTCCTCGCACAATCCGAAAACATGTGGATTGGGTCAAGTAGCTACTCTAAATTGCCCATAGGTGTGATTGTGAGTGTTAATGGCTGTCTGTTTCTCTACATTATCCTCGCGATAGACCGGCAAGCTGTCCAGTCTGTATTTCGCTTCCTGACCTATGTGAGCTGGGATTATCTCCAACTCACCCTGTGACCCAATAAGCCGCATAAATAATGAACAAATGTGAAGCACTATATCATCTAGATAAACTTTTGCACTCATTCAGTTGATGAACTGCTTAATCTCGCTACTCGGGTTGTGAGGAGGCTCGAGCCTACCTCAACTGATACTTGGCTGTTCAGGGCCAGCACACACACTTGCACTCATACTGAAGGTTACTATGGAACAGCCAATCAGTCTAAAGTGTGCATGTCTTTGACTACGGGAGGAAAAATCCTTGGATGTGGAGGTTTCCTTTTCAGTGATATCGGGTAACTTTAACCTTTCTGTTCAGGTTATGTGTATTTTCCCAAGAGTTGAATATAATGGAGTTTACCTTTGCACTTGAAACTTTTCAGGAAAATGAAGTAATGCTGAACAGCAGTATAAAGGTGAAGTGAAAATACGTTTGTGCAAAGGAAAAGTAAAAAAGTTAATTTTGAAACGAATTCTTCTTTTCCTTTTGGCTGTTTCAGGCCTTCAGGGGTCGCCACAGCAAATTACCTGCTTCTATCTTCATGGAAGTCTTATTAATGATTCGCATGTTTGATTTGGCTAGGTTTTTACGTCAGATGCCCGTCCCGACACAACCCATAGGTTTTTACGTAGGATGCCCTTCCTGACACATGGGGGGGAGAGGGGCAGAAACACGCTGGCAGCTATTCAGCTACTCTTTACAAAAGTCAGTAATGTGTTTTTTTTTTTAACATGAACCTCTCACCATAGACAGTGAGAGACATGGCTGTCCTTTGATAACCCAGTTAGCTGCACTGGGGGGAAGGGGGGGCAGCAGCAATGGAGAGTGGGGGCTTGAACCCCCAACCTTAGGATTCAGCACCTTTTACCACCAGGCCACCACTGCCCCCACCAGGCCACCACTACCCTAATTTTGAAACGAATTAAACACCATTAAAGTACCGTTAAAATGTATTCTAAAAGCCTTGGATATTTTCCCCTCACTGTTTCACACCAGTTGTTTTTCCACATATTAACACCCATCTACTTGAGTCACCCTTTAGAAATTACAAGAGCCCTGTTGATTCCTGGTTGCAGAAAGTTGTATAATAGTTTATTCATGGTATAATCTTACTTGTACCAATGCTTCAGCTACAAGTTTTATTTTCGTGATTAGAGTAAAGTTGCACTTTAATTAAATTACACGTGATTATCCTGTAATTACAGCCAGGCTGCTGGACAAAGACCTTTAATTGGTTAAACCTTAGATCTTTGACACGAAGTGGTGCTGTGAAGTGATCTGGGGGTCCTTCTGACTCAGTAATTTAGGTGCACTGGAAGTGGTGGGAAATTTGCAAATGTACTGTTGCACCTCCTCTCCAGCGCCTCACTCTTTTATACTGAAACTCTTTAGAAGATTCTATAGAAGAATCGCATGACAGGTGTGTGTGTGTGTGTGTGTGTGTGTGTACTGTATTGTAAATGTATGGTGGTTTTTTTGGGGTTTTTTTTGCTTCCCTCTCCCCTCGTTTCAGCAACACATGATACGAGCTCGAACAGACTGGAGTTCAATACGAAATCAGGTTTCATCCCCTATGTGCATTGAGTCCACCTTTTTCCTTCTGTAGTGACGATACATACATTCTATCTATTGTGGTATCTGGTAGAGATAGGTCTACTAAGGTGAAAATATTTTGTTGTCAGCCCGAGCAGTAGTGGGGGGGGGGGGTCTTGTGTGGTGGGGTTTTTTTTTTTCTCTCTCCCCACTTCCCCTGAGGTTAGAAGTGCCATGGTCAGTGATTAATCATTAAGTACATGCGAGTAGGAGATATGATTCAGGTTTGTCCTGGGAGGCATTGGGAGTGTTGGGGAGTTGCTGCACTGGACCTGCTGAATCTGGGGAAAAGTAACACAAACATCAAAAAATTAAGCGTAAGGTTTAATGAGCGGCTCCAGAAGCGTGCACTAAATCTGCTGTGTGCTTTAAAAACCACAGGATCTTAAGTCCGACTGTAAGCAGTAAAGGTTTAAAGCTGTTACTTGCCTGTGTGTAACCAGTAAATCAGGTTTCAGGGAGAAGTTGAAGTCAAAACTAGGAGAGGGAGCGGTAGACATGTTGAAAGAATGACTGTAGGCTTAGTCAGTCTGAGCCAGAGAGAAGAGGAAAGGGAGGGGCAGAAAGTGTGTATTCTGCTAGGAGTCCTCAACCTGCCCTAAATGGGCTTCAGGGTTAAAGTGAGAATTTAGTGATGTCACACGGGGGAGGAGTAGATGGGCGGGGCCTGATGTGCTGAAACTCTTGCAACACCTTTTTGCTTTTTCTGAGAGAAGACAAGAGAGTATTGTTCAAGGAAGCCTCAACCCTGTGGGAAACTTGAGTATTGGGCTTCACAGAACCTGTTCGATGCACCAGGGACTTCTTGCAGTTTTTTTCCACCTCCCTGATGAGAGCTTCAACTGGATCTCGCTAACTTGCAGCGCAGCACAGATTTGCTGGAAAGGTATTCCGCCAGGTGTATCCGAGATTGTTTTATTGGAAATGTTAGCTGAATTAAGTAAATGGTGTTTTATATTTGGCTTCTCAAAAGTGAACAGTGGCAGAACTTTTAATCAAAGTCTAAAGTTTTCCAACATTATATTCCGTTTCAGCTTCTTCATTTAATGTCCCTCGTTCAGTGCATGTATTTGAAAGTGCTGAAGTATGTTTCCCGGTTGTCCACTAGCACTTCCTCTCTTTTCTGTTTCATCTTTCATCATGATATTGTACACTCTATAGATGTGGTTCTGTTGATGTTTGGACTCTAGTAGAGCCAGAGCTGCATTCTCAGGAAATGTGTAGAAGCACGCCGTGGCTATCGGCAGCAGATGTTTTGCTGGGACCATAGCCGTTGCCTTGTTTTTGAGTTCCCTTCCTTAAGAGCACATAGGGTTCCAAGCTGTCGCTCATCTCCTGGAAGTTCATTTTAACAGCAGTGGTATGAAAATGACCTTGCAGTAGATGCTTTTGTTGTCTGTTTCTAGATAAGGGTATTGATACAACACCCAGTCTTCTTTATGTTAACAGTGCTGTAGTTTTTTAAACACAACTCTCTGTCTTGTGACCTGATACAATGCCTGTTTTTATTTTACCTTCGATTACAGGGCAGAATTGACAAAGCATTCTGGTTGTTTCTATCTATTCTGTCCTCTTACACTGTATGAGCAGGAATTTCATATCTGTGCCATCAGGAAATATGAAGTCCATTGACTGCATAAACTGGTCTTTCAGTACTTTTCATTTTTTTCCCCGCACATAATGTTGCTGAGCCTCGGCTTGACTGGAGGAGCAGCACCACAGCACAGCAATTACACACTGCATTCCACCAAAATACGTTTGCGCCTTTTTTTTGGGGGGGGGGGGGGGAGTTTATACAGTCCATGGTTTTCTGAAATGTTCAATATATGTCAAAACATGTTGTGTTTTTTTTTATCTACTGATTCCTCAAGTCAGTCATCTCAAACTATCTTTTGTAGGTCTTTTACTGGAAGCAGTTAGAGAACTTGTATTTCCGTGAGAAGAAGTTTGCAGTTGAAGTCAACGACCCTCCCAGGTAAAACCAGGGGAAAGTTAACACACATGAGCCTTGGCACTTTTTTTTTTTTTTATCTTGTGCACCCTCATTAACTCTGCAATAATCACATAGTTTCAATGCTCTGCATTCATTGGAGAGTGGCATGTCAACATGGATAAGAATGTTTCTACGCTTTAAGCATACAACACTTGAACAATCTTATCTGTATGTGCCTCACTGCACTGAAAAGAAAGCCTTCCAAAAAGACTTTCCTGTTACACTGAACATCTGAGTATTTTCATCATCAAGTGGTTTTTATTTATACAAAATTGTGTAGAAGAATCGGTTCCAAGAAGGCGCGATGACAGCAATAATAACAGTATACTGATATTAATCTAACAGATCAGATGTGAACTTCTGAATAAATTAAGGCACATTTACACATAATACTAATGTTACCTTTCTGTACATCGCAGAGTATGTACCAGTGTGTAACTTGAATGCACGGTACAGTGGTGTGTTCTTGTAGGAGACATTTTGGCAGCAACTGCTACTTGAACATCACTTCTACCCTGCTTTTGCGAGAACAATCATCCAGCATATAATGTTGTAGTAATATAGTGCTTTGATGGGCATGAACATGGGATATTTGTGCAAGTTTTTATTGAAGTTGGGTTGAATTTTACTTTAATGGTAATCACTAATGCATGGATGCTGATTGCCGTTGTGGGGGCTTTTTAAGCTGTGCACTGTCTGCGGAGTAACCACAAAGAAGGGAATGTTTAGTTAAAACATTTTACGTAAGTCTTCACAGCATCGAGGTTGGTAAAGTACCTGATATGTAATGGGAGCTTGAGTTGTTGGTTTTTGTACTGCCGGAGTTTCATAATGTTTGATTTAATGTGTATTCGGATTAATCCTCAGGAGAACATCATCAAAGTCCACTTTTGGCCAGTCGAGACAAGCTATCCACACGTGGTATGCCAGTCACTCACTGATCAAAACCATCTGGGCGATGGCCATCAGCCAGCACCAGTTCTACCTGGATTGCAAGGAGACCAAAGTGAGTCTTTTTGTTATGATTTAGAATACGGGTGACCAACCAGAGACCAAGAGCCACATTTTTTACCCTGTTACTGCAAAGAGCCACATCATCCACAATGACGCACATAAACACCACCCATCCCTTTCTCACACACACACACACACACACACACACACACACCTATGCTCAGCCAGATTTCTTGTAAATTCACACACCAACATGATAAAATCGTCACATCTTTGACGGTCAGAGTGTAGCTGTGTTAATATCCGATATTCTGTGTTCAGCAGTGTGGCGGGACAGTTGGATGTTTGATACCACGTGTTTTAGTTTGTCGTTTTCAGGAGACAAGATCTCAACAACCTCACTCGAGCATTTTTTTTTAACAAACTCTCCTTCGTTGTATGACTTTTTTGGCCCGTGCAATGCTCCAAGCCAGTCGATACGATGCAAGTGTTACGGTCTCTGAGCACTTTGTAAATTTTTGTAAAAACTGCATCTGCTTTTCTTCCTGACCATTCAAAGTGAACAACTTGTGCTTGTGAAGTTCAGTCCCTTTTTGGAAATTCCTGTTCGAAGTTAGCATGCAGTGAGCTGAAGTGGTGCTGAAAATTTGAAGCTCTGAAATGCGCCAATGACAGCTGACGTATAATGCAGAATACCTTTCCATGACGTGCAACACAAAAAAATCTAAACTCTCCTACTCTGATAAAAATGTCCTGTTCATATTTTCGTTTTGGTGTGCATTTTTTCCTCTGCCATTGTAAGACTGAACTTGACACGGGTTATTTACTTAAATGATGTTGCTCGTACTGTGAAGCTTTGCGGTATTTTTATTCCATCACTCCGTATCAAACTCGAGCGAAGCGAAGACGTATGTTAAAAATTCACAAACATAAGAGCTCATCATTTCACCAGATCAAACCATGGTATGGCTTACATGATAGTGTAGTGGTCGTGGCCCTCCTCACAGCAGGAAGGGCCTGGGTTCGAATCCAGGGCTCAGATGTTTGTGTAGAGTTTACAGGTCCTCACCCTCAAGTGGGTTTCTTTCAGGTATTCCAGGTTTTCCCCAGGGTACAAAGACATGCTTATTAGGCTAATTAGCTGTTCCAGATTACCCCAAGGTGTGGATGGGCACGTAAATGGTCCGGTGAGTTGTTCAGAGTGTACCTCAGCTACGATAGGCTCCGCAACCACAGCAGGATTAAGCAGCTTGCCAAATGAGTGGCCTCTGCTGGGTACAGTACTGTTTCCAGTAAGATGGAGGCGGGGCGCATAATGCAGTTGCTCGTGACAGTTTTAGGATCCAATTGAATTAACAGGAGATCACTGGCTCGAATGCTTTTCATTGATTAAGTATTAAAACCCCCACTGACATTAATCACCTATTGCATTGATTTTCGACCAAAAATAAAAATGTCTCAGCTTTTGGATGGACTAATTCCACCCAATTGCACAGGTGAAATTCAACGAGCGTTTTGTTGTTACTTGTCTTGTGTTGAGCAAGTAATCTTTCTAGTCTCCTAGCTGACCTTCATATTTTCATATATTTTATATTTAAAGTCTAAAACAGCCACATCTAAGCATTTGGGGAACATCGCCATGGATCTTACAGGAACTGGAGCTTCCCGAGTCAACAAGATGATAAGCGGAGACAGCAAAGACCAGCTGATCATGGCCAGTAATGGAAGCTTGGCCTCTGCAGGTGATGAATCAAAGAAATAATTAATCTCGCTCTTTTTTTTTGATTTATTTATTTATTTATTTTTTAATAATCTTTCCTTATTGTGTTATTAGTTGTAGTGAGATGAAGTTTCAGCCTGTAAATACATATGTACACGCACACACACACACACACACACATACATACATACATGCATATATACACACCTATACATACACACACATAAATTCATATACACACATACATACACACACACACATACTGTACAGGGATCTCTTGCTACTTCGTGCTTCAATTCATGCGGCTTCGGTGCATCGCTTTTTTTTTTTTTTTTTTTTTTTTTTAAATCAAATTCTAAACATAAGGAAATTACCGCAAAACAAGGCTAATTATGCAAAAAAAAAAAAAAAAAAAAACACCCAAAACCCCACATCAAAACTTCTTACATTTTTATGTGAGATGCGCATCTGTGTGTGTGTGTGTGTGTGTGTTTATTTTATTTACATCTTATGCACTATTTTTGAACGTTTACTTATAATACGCATTAATAACATTGAATATGGATTTATTGATATTATGTATACATGTACCTGCAGAATACATGTGTATGAATGACAAGGACCCAAGAGGAACGGCGAGGTTACAGGGGCAGAGATAAAGAAGGTGGAGGATTTTAAGTATTTAGGCTCAACAATCCAGAGCAGTGGAGAGTGTGGAAAAGAGGTGAAGAAGCGTGTGCAGTCAGGTTGGAATGGTTGGAGAAAAGTAACCGGTGTGATGTGTGATAGGAAGGTATCGGCAAGAATGAAAGGAAAAGTGTACAAGACGGTGATGAGGCCAGCGATGTTGTATGGTTTAGAGACAGTGGCCCTGGGGAAAAGACAGGAGGCAGAGTTGGAGGTAGCAGAGATGAAAATGTTGAGGTTCTCTTTGGGAGTAACGAGGATGGATAGGATCAGGATTGAGTACATCAGAGTGACAGCACATGTAAGATGTTTTGGAGACAAAGTCAGAGAGGCTAGATTGAGATGGTTTGGACATGTACAGAGGAGGGATAGTGAGTATATTGATAGTAGGAAGCTGAGGTTGGAACTACCAGGCAGAAAGTCTAGAGGAAGACCAAAGAGACGATTCATGGACGTGGTGAAGGAGGACATGAAGGTAGTTGGTGTAAGAGAAGAAAATGCAGAGGATAGGGTGAGATGGAGGCAGATGATTCGCTGTGGCGACCCCTGAAGGGAAACGGTGAAAGGAAAAGAAGATGATATACATGTACGTATACGTCAGTCGGGGGGGTCGATCCTACTTCGTGAAATTCAGTAGTCGTGGGGGGATCTTGGTCTTAATTAACCGCAGAAAGTGAGGAATCTCTGTATGTATGTATGTATGTGTAGTATATATTTAAAATATATATATATAATGTGTGTATTCAGGTTCTGCAGATTCTGAGGTGAATGAAGAGCTGAGGAAAGAGAAGATTGCTGAGCTGAAGATAAAGGAGAAAAGCCTTCAGGATCTTCTCACTCAGAAACTGAATGAACTTAAGAAGATCTGCCTCCGAGAAGCAGTTAGTCTTTTATTTTTAATCCTAGTTTCTGGAATAGATTACTGTTTTTCAGCTTGGATTACTTTTAAAAAAATTCTCTTTCCCGTAGGAACTGACAGGCGAGTTGCCGAAAGAGTACCCTTTAGCATCAGGAGAGAAACCTCCCACTGTAAGAAGACGTGTAGGAGCTGCTTTTAAACTGGACGATCTTTTCCCGTATAATGCGGTATGTCACGTCCGTCTTTATTTGCTTTACCTCAGCAACACAGCACCCACAACTATGACCATTAGTGTCCCGTCCGAGTGTGCCTCTTTAAGCATGTATGGTTCGTCTTCTTGATGGTCGAGACAGTCTTTGTATTTAATGAAATGTTTTTTGTTTTTTTTTTCCTTCTTGGTTGCCCTCAGGACCCTCAGTTAAGGAACTTAGAAAGCCGGTTTGCTCTCCAGCGAAAGATTGTAGAAGCAGCAAAGAAGCTTGCCAATGAAACGGATATCTGTAAAACTGTGAAGAGGAAACGGCGGCGGAACTTTGATGATGCTATGAAAAGGCTTCAGATGGTCGAGAATGAAATTAATGACTACAGGGTGAAAATGGGCAAAAAACCCACGCAAAGGGCTTCCCTGATTCTCACCGGTAAATTCAACAGAGTGATCCGAAAAGAGTTTGAGAATGGTGTGCGTGTGGGCGTGACGCCATTTATGGTGGTTTGAGTGTGTTGCAGTCGCTTGTACTGTCTGTAGTGTCAGCTTTATAAATCCAGTTATTTTCTTAATTCTTTAGTGTAGTTGAGTTTGGGGATCAGTCGGAGCTATAATCACGACTGTCTACGTTTCTTCACAGATGATCTGAATGCAGCCGAGCTCAGCTCACTATCTGACAGCTTAAATCTGGATGACGGTAAGTTTTTAAACCAGATGTGTCTGTCTGATGTTTTGGTGATATGAAACTGAAAACCTCCCACTGCCAGTTAATCTGATTATATTTTCGATTTTCCCTTTGGTCTCACCGCAGATGAGACGTTTGTAGTGCAGCGGCAGCGTTCCCGCTCGGTTCAGTATTCACTACAGCCTTCAGACAGTCTCAGCATTCCCCCGTTCAATCACAAGGGCTCCGAAGAACCGCACAGCACCGACAGGTCAGACTCCGTAACAGTGTTCATTCTCTCTATCTGTCTCTCTCTCTCTCTCTCTCTCTCTCTCTCTCTCTCTCTCTCTCTGTTTGTCTTTCTTGGTCCTTCTCTCGGTCTGCCTCTCTGTGTGTCTGCCTCTCTGTGTGTCTGCCTCTCTGTGTGTCTGCCTCTCTCTGTGTGTCTGCCTCTCTCTGTGTGTCTGCCTCTCTCGCTCTGTCTGTCTGTCTCTCGGTCTGTCTGTCTCTCGGTCTGTTTCGGTCTTTCTGTCTGTCTCTTTCTCTCTCTCTCTGTCTGTCTCTTTCTCTCTCTCTCTCTCTGTCTGTCTCTTTCTCTCTCTCTCTCTCTCTCTGTCTCTGTCTGTCTCTCTCTCTCTCTCTGTCTCTCTGTCTGTCTCTCTCTATCTCTTTCTGTCTCTCAGTGGGGGTTTTTCTGTGACTGTGTGGCACCGGCTGGTTGAGACCTGCTAAATCATGTTAAGGCCTGTGAGAAACCAGACGAACATTCTTGCCCAGGTTTCTCCCTCTATCAGTACTTCTTATCGTATCAAGCATGCTCAGTGGGTTAAAAATAGGGCAAGACAAGCTTGTTCCTGAATAACTGCTAGTGTCTGGAGAACAGCCTGAAAGGCAGAAAACAAGGTGTAGTGTTCCATCGAAAGTTCTCCGAGTTTAATTTCCTTCAAGCACAGCAGCGTTTCACCAGTGATTTCACTTTTACAACAGATAAAACACCAACAGTTCCATGTTTGGTAAAATGATGGTCTGCAGTAGTTTGGATTCAGAAGTTTGATCAACTGATTACTAATCCTGTTTGTATCATGACGATCATTTGTTCCTTTTTCCTTTTTTTGGCTTTTACGGATTTTGTTTCCATGTTGATAACTCTTCAGAAGTCGTCATCGTTGTAAAATCAGTCGTCTTTTCTGCATTACAGATTAATCCATGCGGAAGTCCAAGAGCCTTACCCCTATATCCACCAAGATTCTCTATCACCTCATAGTAGCCCCTATTACACGCCCTCCAGCCAAGCCGGGAACTCGCGGAGCATGCCTCCCACACCCCAGCTGACCCGCAATGCCTTCAGCAGCATCCAGCTCAGGTACCTCTCATCCCAACACCGTCCAGGTTTTCCTGTCCCCGCCTTCCAACGTGTCTTCGTCTGTCTCACTTGATACACAGTACTGCGCAAAAGTCTTGCACAGCCTTGTCAAATGTTTTAATCTTGTGATTTCTACATTATCAGATCAGTGCAAAAGTATTTAAAGTTTCCAAACATCTAGTTTTACAGCCAGCCTGGTGGTGTTGGGGTTCGCACTGTTAACTCGCAGAAGGAAAGTTCTGGGTCTGAAGTTCACAGCCAACTAGAACCTTTCTGTATAGAGTTTGCTCGCTCTTGCCGTGAACATTATGGGAATATGGGATTATACAGGATATGCGATTCCTTCAGATATGTAGATGTTCTCGTCTAGTCCAAAGTCGTGCACATCAGGCCGATTGGCTACTCTCAGTTGCCCCGAGCTGTGAATGTGACTGTCAGTGGTTGTTTGTGCTTGTGATAGCCCTGCAATAGATTGGTGACCTGCGCAGGATGTACCCGGTCTCTTACCCAAAATGAGTTGGAATTTGCTCTGGAAAAGTGTTATGAGTGGAAAAAATGTTTGTGCGTCAATAACAAACAAAGCAATAGTATGCAAGAAACCAGTGAACTTTACATGCAATAACGAGACGCACACAGAATTCGAGATGCCTCTGCTCCCCACAGTAAAACATGGACTTTGGGACTGCTCTGTAAGGGAGTTGCCAATTATTCCACAACATTTCCATCTGCAAATAATTTTAATGAAACTAGAACAGAATCTGTAACAATCTGATTGCACCCGTTATTTTTATTTTCTTTTTTTCACTGCTTGTGGAAATGAGTCGTGTGGGCAACAAATCTTTCTTGAAGATTCTTTCCTGTTGAAAACATTTAAAAAGTCTTTAATTTTTTTTTATTTTTTTTTTATTGTTAAATACTGTAAAGAGCAGCATCAGCGTCGAGCCTTTTGGTGTATAATTTGAGAACGTTTCTAAGTGAATGTATTCATTGCGTTGAGCATCTTCGAGAACCAAAAAGTTCTTTTTGAGCGTTTGACTCAGACTTGCTTCTTGTTTTGCATATAGAACCCAATAGCCAGCTTGTTTTTGTCTGAGTGTTTCTTGTGACGTGTTTCTGCTCGCACACGTGTTCTGTCTCAGTCTCTCTTGTGCTGGGAAGCTAATGTTTGGGAAACTGAAATGTTTTGTGAAACGAGGTTATTCAATCATCTGTCTATAATCTCAGCCCTATCTTGCCAGAACTCATGGATTTTGGATCCACACTGCTGGAGTAAAGCACAAACATTTGTAATATTGTCCCACAAACATTTTTAACAGTGAAAACCATCCAGCTACAATAAAAATAAAATTTAGTTTTGCCAGTGTCGTCAGCTGGAATGTGTTTTTTTTTTTTTTTTTTTTTTTTTTTTTTTATAAATCATTATAGCTTTCTCGCTCTGTATTTCAGGTGTGTTTAAGAATGATTATGACTCATTTGTTATGCATATATATATATATATATATATATATATAAATATATAAATAATATACACACAGGTGTGAGGATGACCCCCCGGAGCACTTCCGCCAGCGTAGTGGCAGTCTGGAGTCTCAGTCACTCTTTGCTTCTGAGTGCGATGGCCCTGAGCCTGTGTTCACCATCACCCCGGCTGCCCGACGCAGTAGCAGCACTGAGGTACTTGATGATGTCTCATCGCACACTAGTCAGTCAAGCGCGGAGTACTATGGCCATTCACGTGCCCGAAACCGACATCGTCGCCTGAGGGATTATGTCTACGCTAATACAGGCAGCATGCCCAACCTCGCACAGAATGAGTCTCACTGCCACGGCTATAAAGCACCGCCGAGGCCTACCACGACAGCCTACTACGTCACTGGATACTATGCGGATCCATACACTAATGGAAGCTGTGTGTATGAGGATGATACAGCGGGGCATTATAGTGTAAATTCTTCCTACCAGTCAATGTGTTACCACCCACAGGATACATACTGTGACTACGGTCACACTGAGATGGACAGCATGAGCCAGAATCCATATGCTACACTAAGGCAAGCCAGGAGTCGTCCACCGTCGCGGAACGAACAGCTAATGAGGAATGAACACCAAACGAGGAACGTGCAGAAGGCTATAGTGGCTGAACACTTACGCGGCTGGTATAACCGGAACGCGGCACACAAGCCGATGCCATATGAATTCGAAAGAGAGTCCCAGCAAAGCATGGCCTACAGGATGCCACCACATGCGTATGGTTATAATGACCACAGCTCTCCATATGCTTCAGGTTAGGCATTTCTGCTTTAGATTTGATATGAACCCATAACATGTCCTCTCCTTTCTTTGAGTGTGAGTAGCTGTGTAACTAATTCTGTGTAGCAAATAAGATGTCACAATCTGAAGGTCGGTGGTTCAAGCCCCACTTGAAGCCCCCCCCCCCTCCCCCTCCCCCCCCATCCCACTGCAGCTACCTTGGTGATCGAAGACCGGCCATGTTTCTCACCGTCTGAGGTGACAGATTCATGTAAAACAGTCATTGCTGACTTTCGTAGAGAGTAGTTGCATAGCTGTTAGGGTGTTTCTGCTTTCCTGAGCTGTCGATGGCGGCTGAGATGAACGCCAGCCTCTCGGTGACCTTAATTAGGATTAAGTGCTTCAGAAAATGAATGAGTGAATTAAATATATCTATCTGGTGGGGCACTCATTGTCACAAATTGATAATTATAACTTTCCATGGTTATAATGAAATGTCTCCCTTTAGTGGGTGTTTGATGACATGATCCTGATCCAGAATCATGATGGACCCGTACGCCATCTCTCCAACAAATCTGCTGAAAATTGGTGCAGCTTTTTTTTTATTTTATTATTATTACTTTTTATTTATTTATTTATTTTTTGCATAATCTTAATAACAGGCCATCAGACAGATCAGTTCAGTTCATTTTCTGTAACCGCTTCATCCTAATTAGGGTTGCAGGGAGGCTGGTGCCCATCCCAGCCAACTCAGGGCGAGGGCAGAGTACACCCTGGACAGCTCGCCAGGCCATCGCAGGGCGGAAACACGCCGACGGCTTTGCAGCCTACTCTTGTCGAATGTCAGCAATGGTTCTTTTACATGCCTCACACCATAGACAGTGAGAGACATGGCCGGCCTTTGATAACCCAGTTAGCTGCACTGGGGCATCAGACAGATGCTGGTAAATAAATAATCTTGGCAAAGGCAATAAAATGTTTATTATGGGACAGGTTATTTATTAATTTTTTTGACACGTCCTTTTATAAGTGCATCCAAAACATTTAAAGGAACTTGTCCTGTTCCAGTTATACACCAGCAGGCTTCAGAAATATAGAATGTAATAAGAGGCAGTACATCAGATACTCATGAATATACAGAGATTCTTCGCTACTTCGCGCTTCAATTCATGTGGCTTCAGTGCATTACATTTGTGTTTTTTTTTTAATATTTATCAAATTAAAAGAATAAGGGGGGAAAGGTTAAGGAAAATGCTGCAAAAACGAGGCCAATTATGCAACAAAAAAGCCCTAAACAAACAAAAAACAACCCAAAATCTCCCATCAAAACTACTACAGGTGCAAATCTGAGTGTGTGTGTATGTGTTTTAATGTTTAATTATTATAAGCATTTATAGCATTGAATATGTATACATGTACATATATGTCAGTGGGTGGGTGGGGGGGTCCTACTTTGTGGAATTCAGCGGTTGTGTGGGGATCTCGGGCCCAATTAACCACGGAAAGTGAGGGATCCTTGTGTTTTTGTGTGTGTGTGTGTGTATGTTTTATATATACACACACACAAACATTTTTTTTTAGTTATAGGCATATAATTAATTATATTACTTGAAAAAAACTGAAATCTACTGTATGTGTATGATGTAGTGTTGTAAATACGTTTTGTCTGAAATCTAAAAAAGATCTCTGCAAAATAGACTTAATACATCGTCACTGCGGTTGGTGTGTGTGTGTGTGTGTGTGTGTGTGTGTGTGTGTGTGTGTGTGTTTAATACAGTTATTAGGATACATACATATCCTATGACTCAATGATTTGAATTGTATTGTTCTTGATGTCCAGTTGCTCCAGCGCCTAACCCAGGGAACTGGCATGATCACTTGTCTGTGGGCTTATCGGAATACAGCATGAGCTTTCACGGGCAACACACTTACCGCTACAGTCCGGTCCCACAGAATCACCTTCCACAGAGCAGGTAAGACTGTCGAGACCCTTCTAATAGTATTCATATTAATTATTTTAAGTACAATGTCATTCAGCTTGTGCCTCAGTCAGGAATGCACTCAGTTCAACACTGAGCCGTGCAGTGTTCATCCCTCAATACACGTTATGTACACGCCATAGGTCTGTTAGTGTTTAATTAATTTATTGAGCCATTGTATGATTCAAGTTCCCCATTCATGACTGAAAATCCTGTCTGTGTTTTATCTTCTATTATCAGTTCATTCTGGATGAATATAAATGTTTCCTGGTGGAACCGCCACAGCTCACAGACTTGGTGTCTCTAATTCATTTGTTCTGCATCTTGTTTTGGTTCTGTATCTGTTTGCAAAAACGATGCGGCACGATATCGCGATCCTGCGTACGTGCAATAATTTGGCGGTGCAACAGCGATCGGTTGAAAGTAGAATAGTCTGTGATGAAGTGTTCGGAAACAGAAGGGAAACGATTTCAGGAGAAAATAATAAAGATTTTGTTGTTATTAATATCACGGCGGCCGGCTCAGGGCTCATTAACACTCGCGTACAGGACGAAACTAATGGTGTCAGAGATGTTGTGGATCCGACGCCGTTTTATTTCCAAACGATTCCACTTTATTTCATATACCTGAAACTGAATGGAAGCTTTAATGCAAATTATCAAAATTTTCTCGATCATGATTAATTGTTTCGCTGTAGCAGGGAGGTTTTTTTTTTTTTTTTTTTTTTTTTTTTTTTTTTTTTTTTTCAAATATAAACCCAAGGGAGGAATGAATGCTGAGGGTGTTAACTGGTTCCAGTGCAGCTCCCTTTCCCTCCAGTCTCCTTTTCGGTGTGTCTGACTGATGTGGAGAGGAGGGTGGAGGGGGATTTAGCAGATTGCATTTGAACAGCGACCTACATTCTTAGCTTTCCTTTCTTCTTTTTTATTAATTGATTATAAATGGAACGGAAGGAAAAACAAAGAAACAGGAGGGGAAAAAAAATCTTGATTGGTTTCCCGAGTGCATGAGACAGTATTTATTTGGTTGAGCACGAGATGGACCATTCCATACATTTCAGTCTGCTATGTATATAAATGGAGCTATGTGGCGCAGTCGAGCTCTATCTTAGCCGTGCACTTGTCCATAAAGACCTGGCAGCTTTGCTTGTCTGGCGTCACTGTTATGTCGACACAATGAATGACACGAAGCGAGTTTAAGTCTCGTGGTCGGTTTCAGCGCAGTGGATCCACCAAGCTTTCCGTCACCTGATCACTTTACATCATTACAGTGATGCCGGACAAGCAAAGCTGCATTGTCTTCAAGTCCAGGGTTAAAATACAGTGCAGTTAAGCCGCGTGTTTGCGTTTATATAAATAACTGTATAACTGACTGAAATGCATGGAATGGTATATCTCGTGCGCACAAGAAACTTTATATTCTTACTTCTGCCTCCCCTTAGAGACGCCGTAGAATAGTTGCAAGCATTAGTCGTTATGCATTGTGGGTTCTGGGGCAACACATCATCTAATGAAAAAGGTGTTTGTGGCAAGTGTAAAAAGGAATAAAGTTGCACACACTGCTTTATTGGAGGAGCTTTAGGCTCGACTTCACCATGACACTGTCGTGCCACTCGGTCAGGTTGAGGCTCGCAAACATAATGTGCTAATAAAATGGTGTCTGAATGAGCAGCAGGTTATACCAGCAACGCAGTTTATCTTCTCTGAAAAATTGGGGATCCTATAGTGAACGAGTGGTTCAGGGAGCATGAATGTTTTTTTTTTTTTGTTTGTTTGTTTTTACATATTACACACCCGAGAGTACTCACCTTAGCCCTTATAAAAGCTTTCAGGATGTGCTGGTGAAGACTTTATTAAAACGTCAGGTTTTTTATCATTAATTCAAGACGTTTGTGAGAAATGAACCAACACCGGATGGAAATAAATGTGATGCTTAAACAATGTCACGGTGCCTTTATGGTGCAATAACAGTGTGGGACATGTGTTGGGATCGGGCAGTTTATACACCGCCTGTCAAAAGTTTTAGAACACCCATTTTTCTCGGTTTTATTGAAATATTAGCAATTCAAGTCCAGTGAATGCCTTGAAAAGCAATAACGGTGATCGGAATATCAGAGCTACCTGGGGGGGGGGGGGGGGTAGCGTTAGGATTCAAATCCTGGACCGGTCCCAGCACAGCCTCTAGACTTAATGAGATTGATTAGAAATGAGGTGAACAGAGGGGACTGAAGCAGCAACAACAAGCTCAACACGTTTATAGAAACGTTTATAGTGTCGGCAAGCAACTTCCTCAAAAATGATTGGATTTCCACCATGGACAGAATTGCGCGAGTGCATTCAGCTGGAATGTCTGTAAAAAGGAGCCGACAGCCATCAGTCAAGATTTTCGCATCCACAACTTATTTACTTGCTAATGTTTTAGGTCTTGTGCTTTAATTTCTCACAACACCGAGACATTAAACCTGCATATGGTTTGTTAAAATTCTGAAAAAGTGGGTGTTCCAAAAGTTTTGGCTCGTAGTGTTTATCGGTACAATTACCGCATAGCTGCAAAAAGTCATTCTCATTCAGAGTTATGACACAGAATATATATATATATATATATATATATATATATGTGTGTGTGTATATATATATATATATATATATATATATATATAAATATATATATATATATATATATATATATATATATATATATATGTATGTACAGGGATCCCTCACTTTCCGTGGTTAATTGGGACTGAGATTCCGCAAAGTAGGATGGACCCCACCCCACCCCCCTCAACTGACGTATACTTATGTTTATGTGTATATAATATCAATAAATACATATTCAATGCTATAAATGCTTATAATAACAATTAAATATTCAAAAATAATGCATGAGATGTAAATAAAATATAAATACATATAACAGACACGCACCTCAAATAAAAATGTAAGTACACTCATGCCTCGGTTTAACGGACTAATAGGGGGGAAACACTGGTCCGAAGAACCCGATTATCCGAAGTTTCCGATTTCATATATTTCAACGATTACGTCACAAAAAACTTAAGCACACTATGTAATCTGCAAATGTAAATACTGTATACTCTGTAAATGTACACCATAAGATCAGGGGTCTTTCTTAACAAAATAACGAATACATAATTTCACCGTCATTTAAATAAAGATACAAAAAAAGCCATCAAGTAAAACAAAAACAGATGAATAAATCTTGCGCATTTAAATCTATTCATCTATTTTCAATGCCACATCACTGTGGTGCGAAGCGGAGAGCCAATCCTTTCTGTATACGATACAGTAGGCCCTTGATTATTCGCAGTTTTGCACCCACGGTTTGAGTATTTGCTGACTGCCGAGCAACCGGCACGTGATTCAAATTCAGCCAATGGCTGTCCTCCTTTCTTCTGATTGGTTGAGCTGATGTCATGCCCCTTTTTCCTCATTCGCTCACAAGTTGTCAATGAGCCTCTTTTTTTTTTGTGTGTTTTTTAATTACCGGTTAAGCTCTGATACCACTCAAACGCTATGTGTCTTCTCTGGCTAAGCGATAGAAAACGCTGGATGTCTCTTCTGAAGAAATAAGACTTTCTCCTGAGAAACGACGGTTTTCTCTGAACCGTTGTATTAACATCTTTTTAAGATAAGATAAGATAAGATACAGCTTTATTAATCTCACAATGGAGAAATTCACTGTTACAGGCTCTTGAGGTACCATCAGTAGGGGGTGCAAAAATAGATACATATACAAACATACACACATACATATATATTATATGAGTAAATAAATAAATAGATACATAAATAGTATAAATTACTAAACAATAAAAGTAATAATAATAATAATAATTTTCAATTATTATTCCAGTGCAGTACCCAAGTTCATGTTTATGCGTGAGATTTTATGTTCTGTTGCATGTTTAACAAACGATACCAAAAGGATAAACTTTATTACAGTACTCTTCATGTCCTTTTACACTGAAGTTGGAGTGACGTCTCCCAGATGGCGCTGCCCAGAGGGCGACGTCGCGGAGTTCTCAGAGTCAACAGTGGGGCGTACAGAAAGGATTGGCACTCTGCTGCGCTGTATGTGGGCGGGTCCGATACCTTCAAACTCTAATTTTATCAGATTATAACAACAACCACAGACTGTGTGTGTTGTTTTTGAGGAAACACATACATTTCCCTCGTTTTGACCGTCTCATTTCCACAAAACCAAGCACAGCTGGCAAGCAAACAGCAAACCAGCTGATTGTCAAAACTTGGGACGCGCTTCCTGTCACATAAACACTGCAGCGTGTGAGTCCAATAAAATTAAGAGTTTCAAGGTATCGCATACAGAAAGGATTGGCTCACCGCTTTGTGCCACTGTGACGTGGCATTGAAAATAGATGAATAGATTTAAACGTGCGAGATTTCTTCAAGCCAGTCCAGTCATCTGGCGGTCAGTTTCGGAAACAACGGCCCATGTCGAGACGATCGGGACTAGTTGAAAGCCACAGATTTTGTCCGTTGCATCCGAAATCCGTTAAAGTGAAGTCCGTAAAACCGAGGCACGGGTGTAGTTTTGTTGGGTGGGTTTTTTTTTTTTTTTTTTTTTTTTTTTTTTTAATTTTATTAATTTAAATTTTTTTTTTTTGAATAATTGACCTTGTTTTGCAGCATTTTCCTTAACTTTTTCCCCTATTCTTCCTTAATTTCCTTTTTTTTTTTTTTAATTAGATGAATATTTAAAAAAAAAAAAAAATGCGATGAATGGAAGCGTGGAGTAGCGAGGGATCCCTGTATTAATACCCACCCAGTCGAAGCTTATTTTTATTTATATGATTGTGTTGTCAGTGTAACGGAGTTTGTAGCGCAGTAGAGTTCAGGACTGTATTCAATGTACTATGTTCTCTACAATACCTGCATTGCCCCTCCTTCTCCTTTTCTCCCGTCCTCTTTCTCATAGACATGTCTTCAGTCCACACCCCGCACCCTCCTGGCACTACCCGCCTCCTTCCTTCAAACCTAGTATTTGTTCTTCATCTTCTTACTTCTCCCTCCCTCCACCTCCTTCTTCCCGTTATCGGGTGGAGCGGTCGGGGGGTGACGGTTCCAAAACTGACACGGTTAATAACGCCGCCTTGCTAAATGTAGCCCTTGATAGTAAGTAAACCTGTGCTAGTTCTGTGTTGTGTTCTTGTGTTTTTCTGTGTGTGATGTCATGACCGGAGGTATTGATGATGTCACTGGTTATTTGTGCTCCATGTTGCTGCGGTCTGTGTGGACCTACTGGGTTTGTCCTCCCACGATAGAAAATTTGCATGGCTTTTAAGTATCTGTGTTTCTCCTGACAGAAAGGTCAGAACATCATGTCTTTGACTGACCCATTCCGAGTGATGTGTGGAAAGAGCACACACGGGTTTCTGCTTTATCTGACTAACCACCATCCCTTTCATGCCAGCCGCCAGCCCCATCTTCTAGCTCCACCCCCAGGCCTCAGCGCTCCATGTCCGTTTGCTAGGAGGAGCCCAGTTCCAGGAACTTTAGACATGCCTGGTGCTGTTGCCAGAGGTTATGGCCAGGACTTTTATTACACTCAGTGCTAGTGCAACTCGCAGCACTTAACAATGTGGTGAGCTGCATATGAACCCCTCAGTGCTTCTCTAACCTGTGTGTTTAATTACCTGCTGTCACGCCGAACAATAATCTTCCTGATGCACCGAACCTATCCGGCGGCGCGGCCTCTTCACGGCACGCCGCTGGAGAGGTTTGTGTGGTCAGTGGTGGTGGGTTGGTCCTGTGGGTCGGGTATCACACTTGTGCGGGTGGATAAATATGTCACATGTCTTGTGTTGATTGCTGTGAGTTTTTACTTGTGATTTGTGCACGTTTCTGATCAGCTATATGAATTTTTTAACCCCATGTTGAACAAAAAGTCATAAATTATCTGTGTACATCTACGAATTGGAGGATTTTGTGCTTCTCGCACACCATCATGATTCTCTTTGGCCTTCTGTTTCCTCTGATTGAATGTGGACGAGCAGGGGTTAAAATTTTCCTAAATATTGACCAAGTGTTTGGATTTCCTGCTTATTTCTTGTCAACTCTTATTTTTCAGATCATACATGGATGTAAACCAAATGGATTCGCAGCTGATCGGCCCAATGCACAGTTTTGATGCCGAGGATCGGAGAATTTACTGGCACGAAGACTCCAAGCCTGGCACGATAGTGTAGAACATTACGTAGACTTCTCCATGCTTTGTGCCTTTTTCAAAACCCCTCTTGGTTGTGTTGTTGTTTCTGCGAGGGACAAATTCAAAGCATCAGTGTTTTAAGGAATGTTACCAGGCGAGGACTGCACGCGATTGCGCTGACCCGGCTCAGAGAATACCAGCGTAGTTCCTTTTGTAACAGAATCGAAACTAGTTTTTGGGAAGCTCTGAGCAGGATATTCTGTGTGTGTGTGTCTGTGTCTGTGTGTCTGTGTGTCTGTGTCTGTGTGTCTGTGTCTGTGTGGCTGTGTGTGTGTGTGTCTGTGTCTGTGTCTGTGTGTGTGTGTGGTGCTAGCACTTGCGAGACTTGGCCTGGCCTGATGAATGCCTGCTGTGGAATTTCTTTGGGATTTGTTAATACGTTCAAAGCGGTCGGGCTGGGGAAGGTGGGGTTCGAGCCAAATAGCCTGGACCATTCTATTGCTACGGGAAGATATTGCAATCATAAATCCTCTGCATGGACACACAAACTATTTCATATGAAGGACTAAACTCGGCTGGTTTCTGTTGTGAAAAGTCTCCAATAGATTTTGCCGGGTTTTTTTGTTTGTTTGTTTGTTTGTTTGTTTTTAATAACTTGAGGCATTAACCTTTTACATTGCTATTAAAGTTAACTCTCTCTGAGGGGGGGTTGTTTTTTAAAAAATATTTTATTCACAAGCACGCCTGTATAAACACTGGATTCATAAGGGGTTTGGCTATGCAAGCAAAGAAAGCTGATCTCAGTATTTTTTATTTTTCTTTAATTCCCCCAGATTGCCCCGCTCCAGCAGGTGGTGCGTGTGTGTGTGCGTGCGTGTGCGTGCGTGTGTGTGCTTTTGATTATGTATTTACTTGCTGAATTATTTACGTTCATTATTTAAAACACACCGTGGAGTTTTTGTCCATCTGCTGTATGTAGATCTTATGAAAAGAGCAGAAATCTGTATCGTGGTAATGAAGATGTATGTGATGTCATATATCATGAGAAGATAAAACACTACCTTGGAAGGGTGCACGAAAAACACGGAGCAGTAACCAGCCTCGCCGATGACCATTTGCTCACGACGTGAATGCGACGACGTGAATGCAACGGTCCTTCCCTGGAATATTATCCAGTACTCATCACGAAGTATTGGAAGGTAAATCCTCCTTCCAAATTACTTGTTGGTGCTGAGAACCCAAATGGATTTCCTTCACTTTAAGTTTAGCGTTAATAATGCGGTTGAATTGATAATTAGTTGTGCAGCTTTTTTTTTTTTTTTTTTCTGACTTTATTCAATAACAGAAACCAAGTCTTTGTGTTTGATATCTTTCTTCTCTCACCAGCACAGAATTGTTTATGTAAATTCTGTATATAGAGTTTATTTTTTGTCACTTAAATAGACTTTGTTTCTGCCTTCTTTTGTTTGTCACTTGTTTGGTGTTTGTTTTTTTTTGAAAAATGTGTAATATATAGTATTCAGAATTGTTAAGCTGGTTCTTAGTGATTTCTAGCAATGAAATTTCTTTGAATTAAAAAAAAAAAATCAGAGTAAATTGTCATTCAAAACCCGAACAGCTTCTGAAATTTGATCAGTGATGATGATAAACGAAGCAGAGGCAAACCATTCACATTTTTAAAAAGTCACGCCTAGTTTATTTGGAGCTCTTTCATCCGTAAGTGTCCTTAATTTGGATTACAATACTGTAGAATAAAACTGGATCTACACCGTAGTGCTAACATTGAGGAGAAAGTGTGATGAGCACATCACTGACTGGAAATGTTTTTTTTTTTTCCCTTGTTATTCTACAGCAAACTTAAACTTATGAATAATTTTCACCAAAGAAAAGATTTAATTTCT
>CM045741.1:42595015-42655015 GCA_024760905.1 Plotosus lineatus
TAAGCGCATTAAACATTCATTCATCCATTTTCTGTAACCGCGTAATCCTAATTAGGGTCGCGGGGAGGCTGGAGCCCATCCCAGCTGACTCCGGGCAAAGGCGCAGAGTACACTCTAGAACAGGGATCACCAACGTGGTGCCCGTGGGCACCAGGTCGCTCGCAAGGACAATATGAGTTGCCCGCGGACCTGTTCACTGCTATTTTTAGGACGGGCCCACGGCTCCATAGCGCCACTCTCCATTGAGCTGCATCTAATTTTTTTTAATATATTTCTAAATCAAATCAATATCTTCACATCGATGAACATCATTAATTATTAACAATAACATATAATTAAAGGTAAATTGAGCAAATTTGTAATTTCAGAGGTGTGTATCGGACTAGTATCCCTTCGCATTAATTGGCACCCAAGAAGTAGCTCTCGGTTTCAAAAAGGTTGGCGACCCCTGGTCTAGACGGCTACCCAGGCCATCGCGGCTCAGAAGCACCCTGACGACTATGCAGTTACTCTCGCTGAAGGTCATCAATGGTTCTTCTACATCAACCTCTCACCATAGACAGTGAGAGACACGGCCGGCCTTTCATAACCCAGTTAGTGCACTGGGGGGACAGTGACAACCTGTTGAATGAGGGGCTTGAACCCCCAATCTAGGTGGTCAGTGGGCTGCCTTGCATTGCAGCACCCAGAGAGCAGCTGAGCGTTAGGTGTCTTGCTCAAGGGCACTTCAGCCATGAAGGTAGAGTAAGGGAAGATGCAGCGCACTCCCCCACCACCACACATTTTTTTTCTGCTGGTTCGGAAATCAAACCAGTGACCATTCAGTCCCAAAGCTGCTTCTCTAACCATTAAGCTACAACTATCATCAAATCTAATCAGTCAAATCTCTATCCAAAGTTTATTTTGTATGAACGTTGGCTAAATCCGCAACTGTAATCTATTCCTCTCACTGCACACCTTGTACAGTGCTGAAGCTTGGACTGGGTCCTACATTGTGAGGGGTTGCATGGTGGCGTACTGGTCCAAGAAGATCCTGGGTTCAAGTCCCGGGCTTGTCAAGGGCATTTCTGTATGGGCTCTGTGTGGCCCATGTTTTTCTGGACACTCTGCTTTCCTCCCATGGTCCACAGGTATGTACGGAAATTGTTCAGTTCGGTTCATGTTCTGTAACCGCTTAATCCTAATTAGGGTCGCAGGGAGGCTGGCGCCCATCCCAGCCAACTTTGGGCGAGGACAGAGTACACCCTGCCATCGCAGGGCGAAAACACGCTGACGGAAAGACGATTTGCGGCTACTCTCGTCGAAAGTCAGCAATTGAGAGACATGGCCGGCCTTTGATAACCCAGTTGGCTGCACTTGGGGGACAATGACAACTTTGTGGAGAGTGGGAATCGAACCCTCAACCTTTGGATCAGCGATCCAGCGCCCTATACCACTAGACCACCACTGCCCTGGTACATAATTGGCGGTTCCAAATTGCGTGGTTGTGTGTTGACCCTGTGATGGTCTGGCAAGCCATTCAGAGTGTACCCCACATTCATCCAGCATTTGCCGAGATTCTGTGACCCTAATAGGATTAAGCGAGTCAGTAAATGAACGAATGAGTGATTTTTGGAGACGGGTTTATTGCAAAGCAGTTAATCTGAAGCAGTGGTGGATGATGCAATTTTTATTGTTTTGGCTTTTCAATGTATTTTTGGGGGAGCTTGTTTTTATTTTTCCTTTTAAGTGCGATCAACCATTCCATCTTTTATTGTGTGCAGCTGTTGGAGACGAGATCTTCCTGCATGAACTGGACAGCTAAACAGAGAGGAATAGCGGCACAGCATGAAGCATTGCTGCCTCACACACAACCGAGCTCAGATTGCTGTCTATTCCACATGTTTATCTCACGTCGCTGTTCAGGTCCTTTCCTCTCAATGTTCAGACCTCAGCTATGCTTGTGGGTTTTGTCATTCACAGTAGAACCTATTAGCTACTGTGACCCTGACCAAGATATGACAGGTTCTGTAGGAGGCTAACAAATCAACCAGCTGAATCAGGTTTAATAAATGAAGTTCCAGATGTTTAGGCATGTGTGTATCATTCATACTGAATGCAAAACAATGTGAATAAAGAGGTCAGACCACTTATCAGGAACTAAAGTATGGCAGCCCAGTCATTTCGGGTCAAACTACAGCACATGCACACAGCTGTTAAAGTTCTGTTTGGAGAGTTTCCCGAAAAAGCGTCTGCGCTCATTCTGAGTCATTGCTACATCCATGCAGAACGAATACTACTTACTCATGCTGTCTAATTGTCATCAGCCTTCGGAACAAACACTTTAATACATTCTCTTTCTTGTGATTGCTTAAATTCAAGTATAATATTCAATATAAAACAATTTAAACAAGACAGTGTGATCTCGCGGTTTGGAAAGTTCTATGGAAAAACTTACTATCAGTCTCAGAGACAGGTCACATAGCGGTGGCAGTGGTGGCCTGGTGGGGGCGGTGGTGGCCTGGTGGGGGCAGTGGTGGCCTGGTGGTAAAAGGTGCTGGATCGCTGATCCTAAGGTTGGGGATTTGAGTCCCACTCTCCACAAGGTCGTCACTGCCCCTCCCCCCCCCCCCCCCCCCCAGTGCAGCTAACTGAGTTATCAAAGGCGGGCCATGTCTCTCACTGTCTATGGTGAGAGGTTGATGTAAAAGAACCATTGCTGACTTTCGTAAAAAGAGGAGTTGCAAAGCCGTCAGCGTGTTTCTGCCCCTTTCTAAAGGGTTGTGTCAGGAAGGGCATCCGACGTAAAAACCTATGCCAAAATCAAACGTGCGAATCAGATGATTCGCTGTGGCGACCCCTGAAAAAGGGGAAAAGCCGAAAGGAAAAGAGGAAGACATGTCACATAGCACCATATTTACAGTATATTACTGAAAACAATGTATATTCAACCTGAAAAATCTGCCTTGTGTTATACGTGATTTAATGCATGTTAATACATATACGTACTACATTAGAACAGAGCAATCTGATTGGTTTGCTTTCTCAGGATAATAAGCACAAGGCAAGAAACATGGGGAAAGGGCCACAGCTGAAAGCAACAAATCCCCCCCCCCCCGAGATCTGGCTAATTCTCCATATCATATGAAAACAAATCAAATAATGGTTTTGTTACCCATTCAAAACACAGGGATCCCTCGCTACTTCGCGCTTCAATTCGTGCGGCTTCAGTGCATCGTGTTTTTTTTTTTTAATATTCATCGAATTTAAAAATAAGGAAATTAAGAAAGAATAGGGGGAAAGGTTAAGGAAAATGCCACAAAACAAGGCCAATTATGCAAAAAAAACCCACAAACAACAACAACAACAACAACAAAACCCAACCCAATACCTCCCAACAAAACTATTTACATTTTTATGTGAGGTGCGCGTCTGTATGTATGTGAATTTATATTTTATTTCCATCTTATGCATTATTTTTTAATGTTTAATTGTTGTTATTATAAGCATTTATAGCTTTGAATATGTATTTTTTGATATGATATACTCACATACATGTACGTATACGTCAGTCAGGGGGGGGGTTGATCCTACTTCATGGAATTCAGCAGTAACGGGGTGGGGGGGGGTCTCAGTCCCAATTAACTGTGGAAAGTGAGGGATCCCTGTATTTTCTATTCAGACAGTCATGTTTCTCTGAATGTATACAGCACTATGGTATGGTACAATGGAAGGTATAACGTTGTCATTGGGGGTCGGCCAAAAGTGCCGCTAACTATTCAGCATGCTATTCTTCTGATGCCATTTCCATTTCTAATACCTTTACTGTAGAAAAATCCCATGAGAAGCAACAAAGTCCCCCGACCTGCAGGGAAAATGTGTGGCAGTGCGGGAGTGAGCTCCACCATCCCTTCCTCCACCTTCATGGCTGAAGTGTCCTTGAGAGGCACCTAACCCCCAACTGCCCTCCAGGTGCAAACTTATCCAGGTGTGTGTGTGTGTAAATGGGTGTGGGCCTGTGTGCTCGCTTTAGAGGGGTTAAATGCAAAGGCAATAATTTCCTTATATTACAGTGTGTGTGTGTGTGCGTGTGTGTGTGTGTGTGTGTGTGTGTGTATGGTGAGCTTTCTCTGACATTTAACATGACAAGACTGCCAAAGCTGTATTGCGGACATTTACCTTTTAAGAACATTGAATGAAAACCCATCTCTATGAAAATTTCAACCCAGCCCTCTGAGAGACCGTCTCTCATGTTGGGGATATGGAAAGTGAAGGTCCATGGGTTCACGAGTACACACAGATGAATCGGTGTAGCGGTTATAAGTGGCCTGCACTAATCGGTTGTGGTAAAAAGGAGCTGAGCCGAAAGTAACATTTTCTTTTTTTTTTTTTTTTTTTTTTAATTTATCAGTGCATTTTCGGGGGCAGTGGTGGTCTAGTGGTATAGTGCGCTGGATCGCTGATCCAAAGGCTGGGGGTTCGAGTCCCACTCTCCACAAGGTTGTCACTGTCCCCCCCCAGTGCAGCTAACTGGGTTATCAAAGGCGGGCCATGTCTGTTACTGTCTATGGTGAGAGGTTGATGTAAAAGAACAATTGCTGACTTTCGTAAAGAGGAGCTGCAAAGTCGTCAGCGTGTTTCTGTCCCTTGCTAAAAAGGGTTGTGACAGGAAGGGCATCCGACGTAAAAACCTCTGCCAAATCAAACGTGCGCATCAGATGATTCGCTGTGGCGACTCCTGAGTAAAAGGGAAAAAGCCGAAAGGAAGACAGACAGTGCATTTTCGATGGGTGTAACTAAAACAACAAGACAACAGACAGAGTGTGCTTTAAGTTCTATCCTGGACCTCTTCTCTTCCGCTAAGCTAGGATTTGGACTTTTGTTTCACTGTATATTTGCTTCATTTGGACTGGGTTGTTGCCACTAATATTTTTAAGCAGAGGAGTCTAAGCTGGTTCTGTCGTGCTGACTCAGCAGTAGTTTGGGGCCTCCTTAGGGTGTGAATTATGGGCGGGACCAAGAAAGTATGTGTAAGCCTCCATCAGTCCTGAAGGACTATGGCTGCGCTCTGGCTGGTATCCCGGCTGGTGATACTCTCCAGTGCGCAGAGCCAGGGTAGGGAGTAATGAGGACAGGCTGTTACCCAAGCAGCAAGTCTCCCTCTCTTGGCGCCACCAGAATGATCCAATGGAACAGCAAGTGCCGATACGACTGGATTCCGGTGCCGCTGCAGGAGTTTGCAGAACGTTACTGTGAACGAACTGTCTCCGACTCCCGATTAGAAACACGCTGACGGCTTTGCAGCCTACTCTTGTCTAAAGTCAGCAATGGTTCTTTTACATGCCTCACACCATAGACAGTGAGAGACATGGCCGGCCTTTGATAACCCAGTTAGCTGCACTGGGGGGGACAGTGGCAACCTTGTGGAGACTCGAACCCCCAACCTTAGGATCAGCGATCCTGTGCCCTAACCACTCGACCACCACTGACCCCCAGAAAGTATATATTGAAGGTATCCCCCTCTACAAACGTTTGTAGTGAGTAGGAACACAGACAATTTATTAAAACAAGTCCTTTGAATAGTGGAAATTCAATAATTTTCTTGGCTTTGTTAAAGTCGAACTATCAAGTCTAAGGTCTCGAATATGAACCAGATTATAGTCATGTGCCTTAAACCCATTCGTGTCCTCAATTCTCTGAGACCCAGAAGATCATACCAACAAACCAGAGAACATAGTCTCAGCAATCGACCCTCCACTGCTGTCATAGTCTCAGACGAGGGAGACTGGAGGACTCTGGAACTGTCAATCTGCTGTGAAAATGGCTGATTTCATCTCTTCCATTTCTTCTCACTACTCACTTCTCAAGACTCTCTTGACTTTCGTGCACTAACTGAAACCTGAATTTCCTCACACAACTCCACTGCACCAGCAGCTCTGTCCTCTGCTGATGTTTCTCTCATACCCCACTCCAACCTGAAGAAGTGGAACAGGTTTCCTCCTGTCTCGAAGTTGGTGCTTCACACCACTTTCTCTATCTCAACTCACTGTCTACTCCTTTGAACTTCATTCAATAAAAGTCTGCTCTCCAATCAACCTCCTCATTATTGTTATCTTCCGCCCTCCTGGACCCCTAGGGCACTTTCTAGAAGAAACGGACACACTCCTCAGTACGTTCCACACTGACAACGCCCTTCTCACTCTTCTGGGAGACTTTAATCTCCTCTCTAACAAGCTCCAGTCCTCCTGCCTTCTCATAGTTCTTCTCTCCTTTTCTTTAACTTCTAACAACTGCTGTCCAACACACAATGGAGGGAATCACCTGGATCTTGTTTTCAGTCGTCCCTCTCCAGTCACAGGCATAAATTCCACTCCACTACACATCTCTGACCACCATTTGGTTTCCTTTACTATCGACTTACCTATTCTAACATTAACTTTCAATTTTCTTCCCGAACCCAACAAACCTCCACACTGTGTCTCCTTCATCTGTTGCTTCCTGTACTTTAGCTTATCTTCCGAACCCAGTCTCCTTTTCTTCCCTAACACTAAGAATCTGCTACTGACACTTTTCTCTCTTCACACTCTGTTTCTTTGGCTCTCCTTTGCACTTTGTTGACAAAAGTCGAGAAAACGTCTTGTTCTGTTCCCTGGCTCTCGGAGGTAATTGTAAACGACTCTGAGCAGCTGAAAGAAAGTGGAAAAAATCTCAATTTGAATCAGATCTGGCTTCCTACCATGCTCTCCTATCCATTTTCATCTGATGTGACTTCTGCTTCTACAAGAAAAAGTTGGACAATGCTGCACAAGACCCACGCAAACCTCACAATATCTTTTCATTATTACTCAATCCATCTGCTCCATCTGGCCCATCCTCCTGAACCGCTGAAGACTTTGCTGACTTCTTTGATGGGAAGATCAAACAAATCTGTGAGAAATTTACTCCCGCCCCAACTCCTGCACTACATTCCACTTTCCCTTCCCTTGCACAGCTTTCCAGTCTCACATGTGAAGACATCCAGCAAGTCATTTCATCATGTAATCCTACTACCTGCTCACTGGATCCAATTCCATCCTCAATACTCCAGGCTATCTCTCAAGACCTTCTTACATTTACATCCACTATAACAATAACTCCATATCATCTGGTCAGGTACAAATAGCATTCAAAAGAGCCAGGGTTTTACCCATCTTAAAGAAACCCTCCCTAGATCCATCGAACATCAGAAACTACAGACCAGCATCACTTCTTTCTTTTCTATAATTCTTGAAAATACTGTTTACAACCAAATGTCTTGCTATCTTTTGCAGAATAACTTCCTTGACCCAAATCAATAAGACTTCAAAGCAGCACATTCCACAGAGGCTGCACTCTTGGCTGTTATGGTGAAGCTACATGCTGCAAGATCAGTCAAGATGCCATCAGTCCTCATCTTGCTCAACCTTTCAGCAGCATTCAACAACAAGACTCTCTTGTCTATCCTTAAGAGTCTAGGAATTTGTGGTGTAGCGTGGCAGTGGTTTGCTTCCTACCTGGAATGTGACTCATATGAGGTTATATGGAGGAGATCCACATCCTCTCCATGCTGACTTTCCAGTGATGTTCCCCAAGGTTCAGTTCTTGGACCACTTCTGTTCTCTCTTTATACAAAGTCCCTTGGTGATGTCATATCCTCACATGGGTTCTCCTACCACTGCTATGCAGATGACACTCAACTTGTTCCACGTTTTCCTCCCTCAGACACTGATGTTTGTGCCTGGATCTTTGCATGCCTAGCGTGTATCTTCTCATGGATGGCAGCTCACCAGCTGAAGCTTATACCCCCATTTCAATGGAGTGCGGCAGACTCATGGAAGGAAAAAAGTCGTCATCCTCCAACGTTCCTCAGTCATTCCGTCATCTTCTGTGTCCTTCCGTATGATTCCGAATGTATTCCTCCACTTCCGGCAGGCCAAAATCTTCCACGAACATGAAAACGAATGTTCACAGAACAATCTTCCGACAACGTTCCCTTAGATTCCGCAGTCCTTCCGCAAACGTTCCGTGATCATTCCTTTTATTCCGCCAGTGTTCATTGACCATTCCAAAAGCCTTTCCCCTCTTCCAGATGGTCAAAAGCAGTCACGGAACGTTTGCGTTCATCCACGTAGCCCCACAGAATACTCACGGAAGGTTTGCGTAATACATGCGGAACATTTGCAGAATGGTTGCGGATAACACGGAAGACTTGAGGAACACTCACAGAAGTCACTTCCACTATAAATATTAAATTATTCCAGTTCATTCACTTTATTTTTTTCTGTTTTCCTGTTCATGTAATAAAGTTTTAAAGTTATAATCACTGTGGTTTGGACTTGTGTGCACGGTTTTTAGTCTGGAATGAGTTATTGAGCTGCAAATAAAAGGAACGTGTTGACATTATTGATATTAAACATATTAACATATGTTAAATTTTAAATTTATTGTAAATTATAAACATTTTGCACATTAGACACATATGGTAAATTACAAACATATGTTAAAATTTAAATTTATTCTTCTTCTTTTACTTTTGGCTGCTCCCTTCAGGGGTCGCCACAGCAAATCATCCGCCTCCATCTCACCCTGTCCTCTGCATCTCCTTTTCTGACTCCAACGACCTTCATGTCTTCCTTCACCACATCCATAAAACTCTTCTTTGGTCTTCCTCGAGGCCTTCTGCCTGGTAGTTCCAACCTCAGCATCCTACTGCCAATAAAATTTAAATTTATTGTCCATTATAAATAGAAACATATAGTACTTTATAAACATCTTGTGAATTATAAACATATAGTACATTTTAAACATATTGTGAATTATAAACATATTGTACATTCCAAACATATGTTAAATTTTAAATTTATTGTACTTTAGAAACATCACAAATTCTAAACATATAGTACTTTATAAACATCTTGTAAATTCTAAACATGTGTAAAATTTTACATTTATTACAAATTAGAAACATGTTCTAAATTATAAACCTATTGTAAATTATAAACATATTGACATATTGATATTAAAAATGTAAAAAGACTTTAATACAAACAAGAGTCAATAACAACACAATTATCTCAACAACAACAGAAACCAGCATATAATACAGTACTTCAATTAAAGAATGAGCTTCCTTGGTCAAATCCGCGTATTTGTAGGCGGAATCAGGAGGAAATCCTTTGATCTTTGCCGATTTTTCCGCGTTGAAACGTGGTTACGCCGGATATACCTCAGTCATTCCTCAGTCATTCCATGTTGAACATAAACGTTTAGCTTTCATTCCGCGTGTTCTGCAATCTTAGGTCTTCCTTCTAAAATGGAGTAGTGTCGTGGTCGTTCCTTGAATGTTCCGTGCTTTCCGTGAATGTTCCGTGAATTATCTGAAGGTCTTCCTTTGCAATCCGCACTGGTTCTGAAGGTAATCCGTGCGCTTTTACGCATGTATTCCGACATTGTACCGTGGTCTTTCCGTTTCTGTTCCGCGCATTCCGTGAATGTTCCGAAGGTGCAATTTTCCATAGGTGTTTGACCCATTTTCCGTGTAAAAATGCCAAAGCTACTCCGTAGAGTGTGTTCCGTGCCTTTCCGCCACGATCATTTCATTCCACGCTCAAGTGAAATTGGGGCATTAATCCCAGCAAGACTGAATTGCTGTTCATCCCAGCTAACTCATCCCCACATCAGGATCTTCCAATCCCCTTGTACAATGTTGTGATTGCACTGCACATAGTCTTGGAGTAACCATAGATAAGTTCCTGTCCTTCTCTTATCACCAATCTTTCTCGATTAAGTCGATTTTTTATCTTTAATATATGACGGATTCATCCATTTCATTTCAGGAAGGCTACTCAGATACTTGTTCCATCCCTTGTCATCTCAAGACTAGATTACTGCAACTCAATCCTGGCAGGTTTGAGCACTATTCAACCTCTGTAAATGATCCAGAGTGCAGAAGGCTTGTTTTCAACCTTCCCAAATTTTCCTACACCACACCAATTCTACAATCTCTCCACTGGCTTCCTGTAGCTGCTCGAATTCAATTTAAAACACTAATGCTTGCCATCAAAACCAAAAATGGACCTGCACTTTCCTATCTCAAACCACTTATCACACCTTGCACTGCCCCAGGTGCTCTCAGATTCTTTACCACTGTGAGACTGATCCCTCACTCTACCAAGGGGCAAGGGAAAAATGCATCGAAACTCTTCTCTGTTCTGGCTCCAAAGTGGTGGAACGAACTTCTTCTGGACATCCGGACAGCTGAGTCACTAGGTGTCTTCAAACAACAGCGGAAAACCTACTCTTTTCAGCAGTAATTAGAGTAAGCACTATGCTGTATACAAACACACACACACACACACACACACACACACACACACACAAAAAAGCTTTTTTGTAAGTTGCTCTGGATATGAGTATATGTGTGTGAGTATTCTGAGTTCCCTTTAACATGGGAAAGACAAAGGAACACGACATTCAAGGAAGGCAGATGGTGTCGACCTTCACAACTCAGGCAACGGCTACAAGAAAATCGCCCCTCACCTGCAGCTGCCCCCATATCTACTGTCAGAGGAATCATTAAGAAGTTTAAAACAACCGGAACAGTGGTAAACAAGCCTGGACGAGGACGTGAGGTTATTTTGTCACCATGCACAGTGAGGAGAATGCTAAGAGAAATAAAAAGTTCTCCAAAGCTCACTGTTAAAGAATTGTCAGCCAACATGCGACCCCTAATTAGGATTCAGTGGTTCAGAAAATGAATGATTGGTATGTAAACAACCCCCCCCCCCCCCCAAAAAAAAAAAAAAAAAAAAAAAAACTCGACAGAACAGGCACAGGGAGAACATGCAAACTCCACACAGAAACACCCGAGCTGGGAATCAAACCCAGGACCTTTTTTTCTGAGACATTACAGTTATCAACTTCTAGGTGGCGTCTTCTTTAACATGAATCTGCTTTTATTTATTCATCCATTTTCTGAACCACTTGATCCTAATTAGGGTCGCAGGGAGGCTGGTGCCCATCTCATCCGACTCTGAGCAACTCGCCAATCTATGGCAGGGCCAACACTCACACCTCGGGGTGATTTGGAACAGCCAATTAACCTACTGTGCATGTTTTTGGACTATGGAAGGAAACTCATAAGCACGGGGAAAACATGCAAACTCCACACAGACACACCCGAGCTGGGAATCGATCCCAGGACCCTTTTTCCTGTGAGGCAGATTTGCTAACCACTACTCCACACCGTGCCACCTAACCTGCTTTTATATGTAATAATAATCGTTTTGGGCTCCTGAGGAACAAAGCAGCATTAATGATCTCATGGGGAGTGCAGCTTGGAAATGGAAGCACATCATGCAAGCTGTTGCTCATTCAGCAATGCAGAAGAGCTGCCACATGAGTGACTGCAGATGCTCAACCTTTAACCAGATCCTGTAATTTACTGCACCTACTGATGGTGTCACAGGGGTCCGTTATCTTGTATTTATGAGAGAATAGGGTGGGTGGGCATGTATGGAGTGGGTAATACTCCAAATACTCCACACACAGCTGTTGTTCACAACAATGATGTTGTTCATGATGAAGCATGACAAAAATGCACTGTAGAAAAAATATTTTTTTTATTTGAGTCGATATTATTCTGGAGTGTTTTTGTCTTAAACAATGAACTTTTGAGATATATTCTGATTTCAAGAAAATACTTTTCATTCTTAAATATGCAACACTTTGGTATTTGAATGGTGTAACAAATGCCACGCAAAAAATAAACAAATACTTTTTTCTGCGATCCACGCCAGTTCAAGTTTGATGTACAGGCATGAGATTGGTGAAGAAAAAAGACTGAAAAATATGTGGGCACATGTGAGCAGGAGGTAAACCGATTTGTCAATTTTTTTTAATCACAATCTACTGGCGACCCAACGGACAGATAATGCATTTTTATATATATATATATATATATATATATACACACACACACACACACACACACAGTGATACCTCAGCTAATGAATTTAATCCGTTCCGAGGGCGAGCTTGAAAGCCGAGAAGTTCGTTAAATGAAACAATTATTCCCATAAGAAATAACAGAAAACCAATTAATCCATTCCACCCCCTCCCAAACTCATATAACCTGCCACAAACATGTATATTTCACCTAATATATTAAAGATAACCATGTAAAACAATAAACATTTCATAATAATAATAATAATTAATAATAATAAAAGAATAATAAACAATGTCAACTAACCCTTCTGATCACGAACTGTGGCGAAGATGTCACGTGGGCAGGCAGGAGGTAGTGCGTAACAGAGGAGGAGAATTTTGTGCGTGTACACACTACGAACACCAGAGAGGAAAACACTCGTGGTGAACTCCCGTATGACTATGAGGAACATGCATTTTTTGCCATACTGTACTAGAATTAAGTGTAATTACACATCCACTACAGTAGTTGGCAATGGCGCTCTCATTGTTGTACTATGGTGTCGAGGAAAAAGCACCAAGCTAACGATATGAAGTGCAGTAAACACTATTTATGGGTGCTGGGGAGGGGGTTCCTTCCTAGAGGGGGTGTCACAGAAAATAATTGAGAAGCACTGCACAAGGCATTCTCGGAGCACAAAGGAACAAATGCGGAAAAATATGAGACTAAGCGGCTCGGAAAAGCCATTTCGAGGAGAGCTCGTAAAGTGAATTTTTGCTCCTTGGATGGAGTGGATGTTTGGTAGATATCATGGAAGAATCGTTATAAGGGACACTTGTCAGATGAGGTACCACTGTGTGTGTATGTATATATATATATATATATATATATATTGGATATTGACAGAGAGAATAAAAAGGATATAAATTTGCCAACAGCTGGAAAAAATCTTATGCCTGAATGTACATTCAAATGCAATAAATTCACATAAAACAATAACACCCACATACTTCATTTTATCATAGATTGAATAAAGATCTCACGATCTCACACCCATGAGAAGTTTCTTTTCCAGTTATATTCAGAGCCCATTCACTAGTGACCATCTGATAAGTTTTATTTTCCCTAATCAGTTCTATGAACATAAAGGTTCCTGGTGAAACTAACCAAGCTCAGGGGTGAGTAGCTCTTGTTCGCCTGTTGCATATTTTGTTCTGATAGTGGGTCTGTTTACAATAACAAGACCATGTGACTAGAGGGGTAATCATCTGCAGTGATTTTTCACTGCTTTTGTTCTCCATGTCTGTGCTTACAGCCACCATTTCTGCTATGAGGATAATCCTGCACATTTAGCATCATGGCTAATTGACATTAGCATACAGAAGTAAGCAAATGATTTTATGATGTCATTGTGGCCGATTGCATTTTATTTCCCAGAGATAACACTGTATAATCATGTTTAATTAATACACCCAGGAAGCGAATGGGTCCGTTTGAAGGTACGTGAGCCAAGAAGCCAATTTCATAAGACACTTTACACATCTGGCACCAGGATGAAGAGGAACTCGTCATGACTAATCAACATGTTAGCAATATTCCAGTTATACATCTCATAATAGTTCTCATAATGCTTGACACTTTCAAAAAAAAAAAAAAAAAAAAGCCTTCAAGAGAAAGAAAATTGAAAAATTGATTCATAGAAAAAAATATTGTGCTTTTTATCATTTCTTAATGCCCTGGCCATGTCACTTGATGGACATCTCACTCCAGGTAGTAAAGCATATTCTCACACATCATTTGGAGATTGAAACCGAGAAAACTCTGAGAAATTTTATTCTTTCAACTTGATCTCCAGGAAGTCTTGGATCTTGTTTAAATTCTCTTCTTGTTGGCCGAGTGCTTCCAGTAGAATGCCCATGGGTGACTTTTTTAGCCCTGCGTTCTCCATCTTATTCTCCAACTTGTTCTTCATGTTACGCAGACGCAGTGAAGCGTGAGCAAAGATCACTGCAACACAAAAAGTTCCAGATTGAACCACACTGAGACGCTCCATACCTTGAAGTCTTTGCCATACTGTACTAGAATTAAGTGTAATTACGCATCCACTACAGTATTTAGTAATTCTGTCAATACCTGCAGTGAATGCTGGGTAACAGTATGTTAGAGGGGTAGATTTTAGATTTGAAGATATGAACCTAAATCAGCATCTCTACATTAATGTGACAGCTCCGCTCCTGAACGATAGCAGTGTTACTGGGAGCTTAACCCATCGTGACCAAAAAAAAAAGTCAAGTGCTGGATTTAATATTTATATTTATTAAATTTGGAATTTTTTTTTTTAAACTCTAATTTATACAACTGAGCTGATGAGGGTTAAGGGCCCAACAGCGCCAGCTTGGTGTACTGACCACTGACCTGGTCAGTCACCCACAGCCTTGACCACTGACACACCACTGGATTTAAATGAGCAAACAGGTTAAAATTAATAGGTTTCAGCCGGGAACGCATGATTTAAACTGAACTGATATAGCGAGTAGTGAGTACCTTCACATTTTTAAGCAACCATGTCAGTGGATGTAGCTTGCAGTAGCAGAACAGATATTTCAGGAGGGTGGAGCCAGATCGACAAATTGAAGGGATTGAGCAAATAACTAATATTTGGTCAAGAACTCAAGACGTTATTAAAACATGGAAGAGTCATGTTGAACTATCAACCTAACAAGAAACGTGGACAAAAACGTCCTCACTGACCATAAATGCTTGGTGTTGCAAAATTCTATGAGAAAGTGGGAAAGGACAGCAGAACGCACAACCTCTTTTGGATTCCCCATCATTTTCTCTCCAATTTTGTCGTATCCAATTCCCAGCCATCAGGTATTATGTTCCCCATCACACACGCACTATTGACTGACGAGGAGTGAAAGCATGTGCATGTCCCCTCGGTCACATGCAAGGCTAGCCACGCACCTCTTTTCGAACTGTGGGGGTCATGTGTATATTTTGGGCTAACACACTGTAAAAGCGCTAGCCCCATCAAACAAATGAGCTCACAGATGCCCATGATTGACTGGCAATCACTGTGAGCGACAGTGAAGTGAGCGTATGTCATCCCTCCTTCCCATGAGAGCTCGGCAAATTAGTTCCCATGGACTCCCACGGATGGCTGTGGCATTAAACCAGATTCGAACTTGCCGATGCGCCACTCAGGAGTCCACTCACAGCCATTTTTAACAGTGAACATAAATACATCTCTACACTCTCTCTCTACGTCTACATCCGATTCCGAGGAATGGACGTCGATCCCTGAAGCTTGAATGATGCTCATACAGTGATTGTCAAGGCTGTGATCACAATGATCTACCGTATGGTTCGCCAAGCCATATACAGACTCGCTCAAACCTACAGGTAATTTGGAATGGCTAATTAACCTACGGTGCATGTTTTTGGACTGTGGGAGGAAACCGGAGTATCCGGAGGAATCCCACGCAAACATGGGGAGAACATGCAAACAAACTCTACACAGAAACACCCAGGCCCGGAATCGAACCCAGGCCTTCTTACTGTGAGGCGGACGTGCTAACCACTATGCCCCCCCCCCCCCCCATGTGCTCGCAACATAAAAATCGTACTCGGGAGCAATGGGAAAAGGTCACATGATCTGATGAGACCAAACAATATTCCATGAGTGTGGTAGGGGAAGTAGAATGTGCAAAGCGATCTACTCATTAGGGTGCATCAATTCTCTCAATATTTCCAGAGTTCTTGTTCCCTTGCCTAAAAGTGCTCCACTTAATTGTAAAATTATTATATTTAATATACAGACGCGCCCCGACTTTTGGGGAAAAAAAAAAAAAAAAAAAGTCAAATTTTGAGTTTAGATGTACCTACGTAGTGCGCTGACATAATGACGCAGCATTCACTGTGTACAAACTACACACTGAGTGTGTGTACATCATATATCTATATAGCCATCTATCTATCTATCTATCTATAGATATCCATCTATCTATATCTATATATCTATCTATATCTATATATACATATCTATATTGTCTTCCTTTCGGCTTTTTCCCTTTTACTCGGGAGTCGCCACAGCGAATCATCTGATTCGCATGTTTGATTTGGCAGAGGTTTTTACGTCGGATGCCCTTCCTGTCACAACCCTTTTTAGCAAGGGACAGAAACACGCTGACGACTTTGCAGCTCCTCTTTACAAAAGTCAGCAATGGTTCTTTTACATGCCTCTCACCATAGACAGTGACAGACATGGCCCGCCTTTGATAACCCAGTTAGCCACACTGGGGGGGACAGTGACAACCCTGTGGAGAGTGGGACTCGAACCCCCAACCTTTGGATAAGCAATCCAGCGCCCTATACCACTAGATCACCACTGCCCCATATCTATCTATATCTATATACATACATAATATATATATATATATATAAATAATCAGTTATATAGCGTGTTACCCTTGTGTTAAGACGTCGTCTCTGTGATCTTTGTGTTTACACTGTTTGGTGGACTTTTGTAACCCAAAGCAAATCTGGTTGGTCAGAAGCCTACTAGCATGGGTGCAAGTCTCAGACACAAACATGAATTAACTATCTGCTCAGATCGGCACAATCTTTATATTTATTATCTTTTAGCAGAATCCTAAGAGTGTATACTTATTTTTATATTAATATTCATTAGGATTTGTACTTGTTCTTTGTATGCATCTCTTGAATAAAGTTTACTTACTTATACAAAAGAAAGAACTCTCCGCTTTGCTGGGAGACTGCATCAGTGCAGGCTGTGTTCTAAACGAGTTCAACAGCACCCTTGTACACTTGAAAGACTGGAAGTCCGTATAACCCACAGCAAGTACACTACTTTTGCAAGTACACTACTTTCGGTATTGAGCGTTTCATATATTGTAAGCGTTGATTGGCTGTTTTAAGCTTCATGTAAAGTAACTCGGTATAAATAAGTGACTTATTTGAAATTAATGTTGATATTATTTTACAATGTTATGTTTATAATAATTGATTTAGGGGTGTTTTATGAGATACGGTAATGATATTTATGGATGTATAGTACAGTATGAGCGTCATACGTCACACGTCACTGTAACAACTTACGTTCACTTTCAACTTGCATTCGGCCATCCAAAACCAATTAAAAATGTAAGTTGGGGAGCATCTGTAATCAGCATTACATTGGCAAAACATTTTATAATTACAGCAGAGTCGGCTGGGATGGGCTCCAGCTTCCCTGCAACTCTAATTAGGATTATACAGCTTCGAAAATCTATGAATGGACAGTTCATGGGGCAGAAGGAATCACTTGCACGTGTAACCTGACACCACGATGTCCTGACCTTAACCCTACCTGAGTGTTTGCGATGTGCTGGAAAATACTTTAAATGGTTCTACACTCCCATCCTCAACCAACCAATTCAACAACCATTAATACACCGTGAAAGCTGTGACACTGTTCTCCATCCTAGTTTGAAACTGATGAACACTTCTGGTATTGGCTGTTACAGTCCAAGCGTACAGTGCTTTCTCAATCAGCGGAACATCAATCACAATACACGAACAAATCCGACTCACAGATTAACGGGAGTTTAATCCCCAACAAGAGGACCATGACTCCACCAAACAGGGACATGAGGAGGTAGCTGGCAAGCATCACCAAAAAGACGAACAGTGCAGGGTTGTCCTTCTTAAAGTTCTTGATTACAACCTTGTTGTCTCCAGCCCACACAGCACCAAGGAACACTGCTACGAAGACTGCTGCTCCGGTGAACATACCAATGGGGTTCGTGAACCTGAGGATGGAGATCAACAGACAAAGGCAGATCGTTTTATTATTACATTTAAAATGTATAGTATTTGAGAATGGCGACATCTAGTGATGGACTGAGAAAGCAAGGAAATATCAGGCAGATATACAAAACACACCTCTATTTAGATCAGAGACTGAACATTTTAACTATTCTTCATTACTTCCTCACTCATTTACCAAACTGCTCGATCCTTTTAAGGTCGCATGGAGGGCGGAGATTATCTCAGGTGTCTCTAGGCCAAGGTGGGGTACACACCAGTTCATCACAGAGCCAACACACTCAATGATTTACAGTTTCACTCGGGGCAACTTAGAACAGTCGGCATAATGTGCACGTTTATAGACTGTGGGAGGAAACTACCTACCTGCTGAGAAACAGACACAACAGACACACTAACCTCTATAACCACCATTTCTCATCATCACAGAACAACATTCTAGCACTGGGCTACTCAAGTGGTGGCCAAGACACGTTGCACTGGGCCTTTAACTTGGCTACTCTATTTTTTTTTTTTTTTTTTTTTTTAAATATATACTTACATACATACACACACACATACACATATATATATATATATATATATATATATATATATATATATATATATATATATATATACACACACACACACACAGACAACACACTGATCCCTTGCTCTACTTCGTGCTTCAGTTTCTGCGACTTCAGTGCATTGCGGAAAAAAAAAATTATGGAAAAATAGGGGAAATTTAAGAAAAATGCCACAAAACATGGCCAATTATGCAAAAAAAAAACCCCAAAAAACAACCCAAACCCCCCTAACAAAACTACTTACATTTTTATGTGAGCTGCGCGTCTGTATGTGTGTGTATTTGTATTTTATTTACTTCTCATGCATTATTTTTGAATGCTTAATTGTTATTATAAGCATTTATAGCGTTGAATATGTATTTTTGATATTAAATATGGCGGCACGGTGGCGTAGTGGTGAGCACGTCTGCCTCACAGCAAGAAGGCCTGGGTTCGATTCCCGGCCTGGGTGTTTCTGTGTGGAGTTTGCATGTTCTCCCCGTGCTTGTGCGGGTTTCCTCCGGGTGCTCCGGTTTCCTCCCGCAGTCCATAGACGTGCACTGTAGGTTAATTGGCCGTTCTAAATTGACCGTAGATTCTCTCCTGCAGCGGCACTGGAACCCAGTCGTATCGGCATTTGCCCTTCCATTGGATCCTTCCGGTGGCACCGAGACAGGGGGGGGACTTGCTGCTTGGGTAACAGCCTGTCCCTCATTACTCCCTACCCAGGCTCTGCGCACTGGGGGGTATCACCAGCTGGGGTACCAGCCAGAGCGCAGCCATAGTCCTTCGGGACTGAGGGAGGCCTACCAAATACACATATACATGCACGTGTAATGGGCAGTGGTGGCCTGGTGGTAAACGGTACTGGATCGCTGATCCTAAGGTTGAGGGTTCGAGTCCCACTCTCCACAAGGTTGTCACTCTCCACCCCAGTGCAGCTAACTGGGTTATCAAAAGCCAGCCGTGTCTCTCACTGTCTATGGTGAGAGGTTCATGTAAAAGAACCATTGCTGACTTTCGTAAAGAGGAGCTGCAAAGCCGTCAGTGTGTTTCTGTCCCTTCCTAAAGGGTTGTGTCAGGAAGGGCATCCGACGTAAAAAACCTATACCAAATCAAATGTGTGAATCAGATGATTCGCTGTGGTGACCCCTGAAAAAGGGAAAAAGCCAAAAGGAAAAGATCATGGGGCTTAAATATGCATTAAAACAAGAAAAAACGTGAATTCACAATTCTAGCGATGATGTTGATGACGTGTACAAAGGAAAAAAAAAAAAAAAAAAAAAAAAAAAGGTGTACACATCATCTGCAACCAATCAGCAGGAGGGAGAAACAAAAGCTCTCAGCCACTGGCTAAATTTAAATCATGTGCCAGTAACTTCCGGATTTGCTGCTAATCTGCGGGGCTGCGAATGCTGATAGGGAGTCCTCGGTTTACACCGGTCCCGACTTACACCGTTTCGTGGTTACAAACGCGCCCCCATAAAAATATAAAAAATAATATTACACATCATTACGTCTTTCACGGTTACGTAAACAAACGCGAAGTAGTTTCAGGCGCGCGAGGCGGAAGAATACGCTGTGTTGTGGTTGTGGGCCGAGGAAGATGGCATCGCTTCCCTTCACTCAGTCTCGGTACTGTAATATTACGCGTCATTACGTCTTACGCTGTTACGTAAACAAACACAAACTAGTTTCGGGTGCGTGAGATGCAGCAAGCGTTGGCAACTGTTGAGGCTCATGATCCCAACTTGGAAAGGTTCACTAGGGTTTCTAGAGGCATCATGGATTTGATGCAATGCTAGAAGGAGATCTTGGATGAGAAGAGGTTGCTCTGTGTCCAGTCTAACCTGGAGCAGTATTTTAAGAAGGTAGAGAGGCCTGCAAAAGATCCTGTACCCTCTACCTCAGCTGCATCTACTACTCCAGGCTCACCTGCCCCAGCTTCTCCAGCACAATACGCCTGTCTCTGTATTTCATTCTTGTGGTAAGGAATTGTTTTCTCCTTTTTTAATACTTTATGTCATTAACTGTTACATTTTATTATAGCACTGTACGTACAGTACTTTTCAGTATATTTTATGTTATGTTCCGACTTACACTGAAATTCGGGTTACATCACATCTTAAAAACGGATCAGCGTCGTAAACCGAGGACTCCCTATATTATATATATATATATATATATATATATATATATACACACACAGCATTTAGCAGACACTGTTATCCACATTGACACTTAAGTCTATTTTATAAAAAAAAATGTGTATTAAATAATGAATTAAAAATAATTGAGGTTAATATATTTTGGATAATTGTGTACCACAACTGTCTGAAGCCAGTGTATCTGCTGTGTGGTGAGAGATGGTAAATCATGCATGTAAACAATATAAATACAGAAGGCATTTTAAGATTCCCATGCTAACGCTAACATGATCATCCCACTGGGTTCTGATGCCTCCCCAGAACATTTTGGTACTCAGGCTTTGGTTCACACATGAACACCATTAAAACTAATAATCGTGCGTCTGTTGCTCTGACAACGTAAACACCTGACTCCAATGTTCTTACTAAATAAAAACATGTAATTTCTCTCATTACATGAAATGTATGAGATAAGGGAAATGTTGGGGATTAAATCAATAATGTAACAGTTCTGTTCATTAAATTAGTAATTCGGATTGATTTATGAAGCGGTTCAATGTTGCAGTTAAATTATTATATCTGTGTTGATCTTTTTCTTTTCTATTATAAATTTTAAAGTGAAATCTTATATACAGTGATGCGTCGATACTTCATGCTTCAGTTTCTGCAGCTTCAGTACATTGTGGGTTTTTCAAAAATATTCATCGAAAATTTAAAAAATAAGGAAATTTAGGAAAAAAAATAGCGAAAAAAGTTACGTAAAATGCCACAAAACAAGGCAAATTGTGCAAAACAAACAAAAACACCCCAACAAAACTGCTTACATTTTTATGTGAGGTGTGCATCGGTGTGTGCACGCACGTCTGTATGTGTGTATTTATATTTTATTTACATCTTATGCATTATTTTTGCATGTTAATTATAAGCATTTATAGTGTTGAATATGTATTTATTGATATATACACATATACATGTACGTATACGTTAGTCAGGTTGCGGGTGGGTGGTGATCCTACTTCGCGGATTTCAATGGTCATGTGGGGATCTCAGTCCCAATTAACCGCGGAAAGTGAGGGATCCCTGTAATACAATGCACCAATTTTATTATCACAAAATACAACCTATGCACTGCGATGTTGTTATACTTTACTATATCTGGCGCTTTTATTTATTTTTTGGATTTGTCCCCATTTTCTCTTTAATTTTAGTCATATCCAATGCTCACCCATCAGGTATTGTCTTCCCTATCTCACGCCCACCACCAATCAGGGAGCGGTGAAAGCATGCACATGCTCCTTCAGTGACATGCAATGCTATCCACTCACCTGCAAGCGTACTTGGGCATGGTATAACACATTCTGAGGGAAAGCACTATCAGCCCCATAGTACGAATGAGCTCAGATGCCCAGATGGCTGGTGATCCCTGCGAGTGACAAAGAAGTGAGCGTATGCTGTCCCCCTCCCGTGAGAGCTCAGCCAATTATCTCCCATTCACTCCTGGCCACAGATGGCTGTGGCATTATCCAATTTTAAACTTGTAAATTCTGGGTTAATAGTCACGCACATTGTCGATGCTCCACTCAGGAGCCTCTGCTACTTTTAATGTGATTACTCATTTTTCAGGCCATATTTCTTTGTCCCCCCCCATTTGGGACTGTTTTCATGACCCAGCCCCCATGCCAAATTAATTGAATAGCTCTGTTCTAATACATAGTGTAATATTGTACATAAACTACATCTACAAAGAACATAAGTGGATGAAGTCAAGGCTGGGTGAGTGTGTTAAATGTGACACAAACACGCCATCAGTACGTTATCAGTAACCAACGCAAACGCTCATTTAAATCAGTTAAATATTGGACTGATTATTATAGAACAGAGCTTCCTGAACTGATGATCCTGTTACTATAACTTCATCCTGTGAGATATCAAAATTTCTTTTTAACTTATTTTACTTGGATATATGGAAAGGCATATTCACCATTGTATCTGGGTCTGATCACGAAACTGATACATTTTCAACTACCCAATTTCAAACTAGAATAAATACTTCCATGTCAAAGTTTATTTGTGAGTCAATGCATCAGCATCTTTAGTACATGCCTGGGAAATAATATCATATCAAAATATGTACAGATGGTGAATACAGTTTTTGAAATTAAATGTGTTCATTCCCAGTTTAAGCCTTTTTCACACACAATTTTGTGACAAGTCCACATTACTTTCGCATACCGCTGAGCCTCTGCTAAGGTCTCCACAGGTCCAATAACAACATAAACCAGAGCACAGATGATCTGGTGATGTAGTGGTCAGCTCATCTACCAGAGTGTCACCTTAGAATTATTGGATGGTCGAAATTGCCCAAGTGTGAATGGTTGTGTGCTTGTGCATGATCCAACTGAGATGTTGTGGAAGAACCCGAACTGATCACACCAACATCCCAGAGCTAAAGCTGTTCTCTATGGAGAAATCGGCCAAAACTTCTCCACGCCGATGTGCACAACTGACCAACAATTATGAGAAATATTTAGTTGCGGTTATTGTCGCCATCAGATACTGAAATCAAAAATTCGTATGCAGTCGGCCCTCTACTTACGAAAGCTTCTGAATACGAAAAAAATCCAGGTTACTAAAAACATTTTCCTAAATTTTTGTCCTCTTTTTACGAAAAGCGCCAAACGCGCCATTCACAAATTCAAGATTCATGCGAGAGATCTCCCAACATCCCACCCCGCTGGCCTCCCATTTGCCAGGAGGCAGCTGAACTGTACCCATACTTCCTGTTTGTCACACGCGTGAGAGAGGAGAGTTGAACAGGAATGTTGGCTTGTGAGTTTTTTTTGAGAGATCATTGCAGTGTTATATTTCATTATCCACCATGGACCCGGAAAATACAGAAAAGCGGAGATACAGTGACGGAGGCGATTATTTCAGCACGATATTGAAGCAGAAGGAGCATGAACAGAGTGCTCCATGGGACAAGACCTCCGATCTCGCAAGGAAGCAAGTTAATATTGAATCAGGACCTCTGATCTTTCAAACAGGTACTGTAATTCCGCTTTAAATACAACATCCCGTCCATTTAAACACAATTGCTCCTTCGGCTGCAAGTGGGCGGAGCCCGCATTCGGCAAAACACACCAGAGAGATTGAGAGAGAAAGTTTTGTGTGTGTATGTGCGCGCGCGAGAGAAACAGAGTGAGAGAGAGACTGTTGAGTATGTGCGTGAATAAAAAATGTTTAATAATGGTTTAATTAATAAATGTCAATAAAATGGTTTAATGTCTGTCTTCCTTTCGGCTTTTCCCCTTTTACTCGGGAGTCGCCACAGCGAATTATCTGATTCGCACGTTTGATTTGACAGAGGTTTTTACGTCGGATGCCCTTCCTGTCACAACCCTTTTAGCAAGGGACAGAAACACGCTGACGGCGTTGCAGCTCCTCTTTACGAAAGTCAGCAATGGTTCTTTTACATGAACCTCTCACCATAGACAGTGAGATACATAGCCCGCCTTTGATAACCCAGTTAGCTGCACTGGGGGAGGGGGACAGTGACAACCTTGTGGAGAGTGGGACTCAAACTCCCAACCTTTGGATCAGCGATCCAGCGCCCTATACCACTAGACCACCACTGCCCCAATAAAATGGTTTAATATGTTAATAAAATGTTTAAAAGGTTTAATAAATAGTTTTCTTTTACTTTTAACACATATTTCATGCATATTTCATACAAAATTGTTGTACTTTTATCATTTTCAAAGGGTTTATGGGGTAGTTTTGGGAGCCTTGGAACGAATCACACGCTTTACATCTAAAATGCACCTCTATTTACGAAAACTCCAGGTTACCAAAAATGCTTTGGAACGGATTCATTTCATAAGTAGAGGGCCGACTGAACATTACTTTTGCCACTCAGACCATTGCCCTCAATAAATAAACGACCAGGTAAAATATTTGTGTGTCATTTCTTTTTAACTGGATTTTCTTTGTCTATTTTTGGGACTTGTGTGAAAATCTGATGATTTTTAAGGGTTCACAAACTTTCACGTATCATAGTAGATCAACATCGACTTTGAAAACCCACCCAGATAACATGTTTTGCAGATGAAAGCTGTGACTGGACGAGCATGCTAGGAGAGAGTCACATGAACATTGCTCCTTCTTGGGACTTGAGCTGGACGTCATTCACAAACTCTACCGAGTTCATGTGCATCTGGCATTAAGCCGGTCAGCAGTTTATAGCCATCATGTCACCAGCGTCAGCCATCACTGTGAGCAGCTATATTTATATCACACGATTCGCTCATGTTTCCATACTGGCAGGAAACCATGCAGCTCTTTACCAAAGCTGATGTGCATGTGGCAACATGGAGTCTTTTACTCAGCACTCTGATCTTTGTAGGTTGAAGATTTCGGACTGTCCATCTATTTGCCAAACTGCTTAGATCGGTTCTACTAAGGTCATCGAAAGGCTGGAGCCCATCTCCGCCAACTTTGGGAGAAAGCAAGGCACATTCTGAACAGCTCTCTGGGGCAACATACCCAACCATTCATACTCTCACTCATACCAAGGGGCAATTTGGAACAGCCAATTAGCCTAATGTGCATTTCGTTGGCCCATGGGAGGAAACAAGAGCGCCTGGAGGAAGCCTGGAGAGAACATGCAAAGCCTGGGACTCAACCCCAGGCCATAGTTCTTCTCTGAGACATACTTACTCACCACTACATTACCCTGCTGCTCATGTCACATATTAATGAGTCAACGTTCATTTTAAGATGGAAAATAAAGCATGACGTCACACATCGGGTGGTACTCTAAAAGGTACAGTACTTGGAAGCAGGATGTCTCCTAAATCTTCACACAGGCTGGAAATACTTTTAGAACATTAACGGTCACACAAAAACAGAATCAAATATTAATAAGTAAAATGTAATCTGAAGTGAGAATAAATTCCCTTCAGCCCCTGTGAAGTGTCGAAGAGAGATTGTTGTTGGTTTTGATTCTCACCCAACTATCAGAAACACGACCACAGCCAGCATCAGGTAATTGGTCTGATAGTAAAGAAGGTTGCTGACGACCCTGTTGTTCCATTTTGCTAAGTCCCGGATGTCTGGTTTAGCAAATCGTTCGGATCCTGGGAGGAAATCATCCCATGGTCGGAGTGGTGTGAACTCTACTTTAGCCATTCCGTCCCGTTGTAAACTTGTTGACGGCGAGTGAACGCTGCACATCTTATCACAGGGTCTCGGAAAATCTCGCGAGACCTTAGCAGCGCTTTGTAGAAACTGTCCTGCATCCTTTTTAGTGCAAAAACGTTAATTTATATCACAAGATAAACGTTTTTATTTAACTAAGAAAAAGGCTATAATTTAAATAATCATGAAAGTAAGTCAAGAAAGAAAGAAATATATGTGATACGATTATTGTTACACTAAAAGCATCACCTCTTTGCTAGCAACGAACAATTAGTTTTAAATGGTTGAATTACAATCGCCCCATTACTTGTACAAAGTGCACTATTTTTAATATATAATAGTGTGTCTTTCATCTAGTGTATCTTCAGGTTATTTGTGTTAGATATTTAGGATTTTCCCATTAACTCGTCTCTTAATCCTATTGGCTGGTCAAAGTCTGTGTATGACGTTGTACACACACTTGTGCTCCTTCTCAGTTGTCATGGTTGACCGACGGCATGTAGCAAACTCCCACACAGGGGGATATTGACCTTAGTTTTTTCAGGTAATACTTTTTATTTTATTTATTTACATTTCTTTTCTTGTATAACTCAACACACGGTGCATAAAATGTCGAAAAAATTCAGCTAAGACATTAAAAGTATCCCGAGACAGCACCGTTAAAACAGGCTAAAAAAGCTAGCATTACAGTCAACATCAGAGAAACTCGTGTGAGAGTGAGATCGAGAAAGTGTGTCCTGTGTTTTAGAGAGTGAGAGAGAGCGAGAGACAGAAAGAAAGTGTGTCCTGTATTCCTGTGTTTTAGAAAGAGAGAGAGAGTGTGTGTCCTGTGTTTTAGAGAGAGAGAGAGAGTGTGTCCTGTGTTTTAGAGAGAGAGAGAGAGAGTGTCCTGTGTTTTAGAGAGAGAGAGTGTCCTGTGTTTTAGAGAGAGAGAGTGTCCTGTGTTTTAGAGAGAGAGAGTGTCCTGTGTTTTAGAGAGAGAGAGTGTCCTGTGTTTTAGAGAGAGAGTGTCCTGTGTTTTAGAGAGAGAGAGTGTCCTGTGTTTTAGAGAGAGAGTGTGTCCTGTGTTTTAGAGAGAGAGAGAGAGTGTCATCAAAGGCGGGCCATGTCTGTCACTGTCTATGGTGAGAGGCATGTAAAAGAACCATTGCTGACTTTCGTAAAGAGTAGCTGCAAAGCCGTCAGTGTGTTTCTGTCCCTTGCTAAAAGGGTTGTGACAGGAAGGGCATCCGACGTAAAAACCTCTGCCAAATCAAATGTGCGAATCAGATGATTCGCTGTGGCGACTCCCGAGTAAAAGGGAAAAAGCTGAAAGGAAGACAGACAGTGTCCTGTGTTTTAGAGAGAGAGAGAGAGAGTGTCCTGCGTTTTAGAGAGAGAGAGAGAGACAGTGTGTACTGTGTTTTAGAGAGAGAGAGAGAGAGAGGAGAGTCCTGTGTTTTAGAGAGAGAGAGAGAGAGAGAGAGAGGAGAGTCCTGTGTTTTAGAGAGAGAGAGGAGAGTCCTGTGTTTTAGAGAGAGAGGAGAGTCCTGTGTTTTAGAGAGATAGAGGAGAGTCCTGTGTTTTAGAGAGATAGAGGAGAGTCCTGTGTTTTAGAGAGATAGAGGAGAGTCCTGTGTTTTAGAGAGAGAGAGGAGAGTCCTGTGTTTTAGAGAGAGAGAGAGGAGAGTCCTGTGTTTTAGAGAGAGAGAGGAGAGTCCTGTGTTTTAGAGAGAGAGAGGAGAGTCCTGTGTTTTAGAGAGAGAGAGGAGAGTCCTGTGTTTTAGAGAGAGAGAGGAGAGTCCTGTGTTTTAGAGAGAGAGAGGAGAGTCCTGTGTTTTAGAGAGAGGAGGGTCCTGTGGTTTAGAGAGAGAGAGGAGAGTCCTGTGTTTTAGAGAGAGGAGAGTCCTGTGTTTTAGAGAGAGGAGAGTCCTGTGTTTTAGAGAGAGGAGAGTCCTGTGTTTTAGAGAGAGGAGAGTCCTGTGTTTTAGAAAGAGAGAGAGAGAGAGAGAGAGAGAGTGTCCTGTGTTTTAGAGAGAGAGAGAGAGATGTGTCCTGTGTTTTAGAGAGAGAGAGAGAGTGTCCTGTGTTTTAGAGAGAGAGAGAGAGAGAGAGAGAGAGTGTCCTGTGTTTTAGAGAGAGAGAGAGAGAGTGTCCTGTGTTTTTAGAGAGCGAGAGAGAGAGAGAGTATCCTGTGTTTTAGAGAGAGAGTGTCCTGTGTTTTAGAGAGAGAGTGTCCTGTGTTTTAGAGAGAGAGTGTCCTGTGTTTTAGAGAGAGAGTGTCCTGTGTTTTAGAGAGAGAGAGTGTCCTGTGTTTTAGAGAGAGAGTGTCCTGTGTTTTAGAGAGAGAGTGTCCTGTGTTTTAGAGAGAGTGTCCTGTGTTTTAGAGAGAGAGAGAGAGAGAGAGTGTCCCGTGTTTTAGAGAGAGAGAGAGAGAGACAGTGTGTACTGTGTGTTAGAGAGAGAGAGAGAGAGAGTGTCCTGTGTTTTAGAGAGAGAGAGAGAGGAGAGTCCTGTGTTTTAGAGAGAGGAGAGTCCTGTGTTTTAGAGAGAGAGAGTGTCCTGTGTTTTAGAGAGAGAGGAGAGTCCTGTGTTTTAGAGAGAGAGAGGAGAGTCCTGTGTTTTAGAGAGAGAGAGAGTCCTGTGTTTTAGAGAGAGAGGAGAGTCCTGTGTTTTAGAGAGAGGAGAGCCCTGTGTTTTAGAGAGAGGAGAGTCCTGTGTTTTAGAGAGAGAGAGAGAGTGTCCTGTGTTTTAGAGAGAGAGAGAGATGTGTCCTGTGTTTTAGAGAGAGAGAGAGTGTCCTGTGTTTTAGAGCGAGAGAGAGAGAGAGAGAGAGAGTGTCCTGTGTTTTAGAGAGAGAGAGAGTATCCTGTGTTTTAGAGAGAGAGAGAGAGAGAGTGTCCTGTGTTTTAGAGAGAGAGAGAGAGAGTATCCTGTGTTTTAGAGAGAGAGAGAGAGAGAGTGTCCTGTGTTTTAGAGAGAGAGAGGGAGAGAGTGTCCTGTGTTTTAGAGAGAGAGTGTCCTGTGTTTTAGAGAGAGAGAGGGAGAGAGTGTCCTGTGTTTTAGAGAGAGAGTGTCCTGTGTTTTTAGAGAGAGAGTGTCCTGTGTTTTAGAGAGAGAGTGTCCTGTGTTTTAGAGAGAGAGTGTCCTGTGTTTTAGAGAGAGAGAGAGAGAGAGAGAGTGTCCCGTGTTTTAGAGAGAGAGAGAGAGAGAGTGTCCTGTGTTTTAGAGAGAGAGAGAGAGTGTCCTGTGTTTTAGAGAGAGAGAGTGTCCTGTGTTTTAGAGAGAGAGAGTGTCCTGTGTTTTAGAGAGAGAGAGAGAGAGAGAGAGGAGAGTCCTGTGTTTTAGAGAGAGAGAGGAGAGTCCTGTGTTTTAGAGAGAGAGAGGAGAGTCCTGTGTTTTAGAGAGAGAGAGGAGAGTCCTGTGTTTTAGAGAGAGGAGAGTCCTGTGTTTTAGAGAGAGGAGAGTCCTGTGTTTTAGAGAGAGGAGAGTCCTGTGTTTTAGAGAGAGAGAGAGATGTGTCCTGTGTTTTAGAGAGAGAGAGAGAGAGAGAGAGAGAGAGAGAGAGAGTGTCCTGTGTTTTAGAGAGAGAGAGAGAGAGTGTCCTGTGTTTTAGAGAGAGAGTGTCCTGTGTTTTAGAGAGAGATGTGTCCTGTGTTTTAGAGAGAGAGAGAGAGAGAGAGAGAGAGAGGGTGTCCTGTGTTTTAGAGAGAGAGAGAGAGAGTGTCCTATGTTTTAGAGAGAGAGAGAGAGAGAGAGTGTCCTGTGTTTTAGAGAGAGAGAGAGTGTGTGTCCTGTGTTTTAGAGAGAGAGAGTGTCCTGTGTTTTAGAGAGAGAGAGAGAGAGAGAGAGTGTCCTGTGTTTTAGAGAGAGAGAGAGATGTGTCCTGTGTTTTAGAGAGAGAGAGAGAGAGAGTGTCCTGTGTTTTAGAGAGAGAGAGAGAGAGGAGAGTCCTGTGTTTTAGAGAGAGGAGAGTCCTGTGTTTTAGAGAGAGAGAGTGTCCTGTGTTTTAGAGAGAGAGAGAGTGGCCTGTGTTTTAGAGAGAGAGAGAGAGAGGGTCCTGTGTTTTAGAGAGAGAGAGTGTCCTGTGTTTTAGAGAGAGAGAGTGTCCTGTGTTTTAGAGAGAGAGTGTCCTGTGTTTTAGAGAGAGAGAGTGTCCTGTGTTTTAGAGAGAGAGTGTCCTGTGTTTTAGAGAGAGAGAGAGAGTGTGTCCTGTGTTTTAGAGAGAGAGAGTGTCCTGTGTTTTAGAGAGAGAGAGTGTCCTGTGTTTTAGAGAGAGAGAGTGTCCTGTGTTTTAGAGAGAGAGAGTGTCCTGTGTTTTAGAGAGAGAGAGTGTCCTGTGTTTTAGAGAGAGAGAGTGTCCTGTGTTTTAGAGAGAGAGAGTGTCCTGTGTGTTTAGAGAGAGTGTCCTGTGTTTTAGAGAGAGAGTGTCCTGTGTTTTAGAGAGAGAGTGTCCTGTGTTTTAGAGAGAGTGTCCTGTGTTTTAGAGAGAGAGTGTCCTGTGTTTTAGAGAGAGAGTGTCCTGTGTTTTAGAGAGAGAGTGTCCTGTGTTTTAGAGAGAGTGTCCTGTGTTTTAGAGAGAGAGAGTGTCCTGTGTTTTAGAGAGAGAGAGTGTCCTGTGTTTTAGAGAGAGAGAGTGTCCTGTGTTTTAGAGAGAGAGAGTGTCCTGTGTTTTTAGAGAGACAGAGTGTCCTGTGTTTTAGAGAGAGAGTGTCCTGTGTGTTGGAGAGAGAGAGTGTCCTGTGTTTTAGAGAGAGAGAGTGTCCTGTGTTTTAGAGAGAGAGAGTGTCCTGTGTTTTTAGAGAGAGAGAGTGTCCTGTGTTTTTAGAGAGAGAGAGTGTCCTGTGTTTTTAGAGAGAGAGAGTGTCCTGTGTTTTTAGAGAGAGAGAGTGTCCTGTGTTTTTAGAGAGAGAGAGTGTCCTGTGTTTTTAGAGAGAGAGAGTGTCCTGTGTTTTTAGAGAGAGAGTGTGTCCTGTGTTTTTAGAGAGCGAGAGAGAGAGTGTCCTGTGTTTTTAGAGAGAGAGAGTGTCCTGTGTTTTTAGAGAGAGAGAGTGTCCTGTGTTTTTAGAGAGAGAGTGTGTCCTGTGGTTTTAGAGAGCGAGAGAGAGCGCCCTGTGTTTAGAGAGCGAGAGAGAGCGTCCTGTGTTTGAGAGCGAGAGAGAGCGTCCTGTGTTTGGAGAGCGAGAGAGCGTCCTGTGTTTGAGAGCGAGAGAGAGCGTCCTGTGTTTGAGAGCGAGAGAGAGCGTCCTGTGTTTGAGAGCGAGAGAGCGTCCTGTGTTTGAGAGCGAGAGAGAGCGTCCTGTGTTTGAGAGCGAGAGAGCGTCCTGTGTTTGAGAGCGAGAGAGCGTCCTGTGTTTGAGAGCGAGAGAGCGTCCTGTGTTTGAGAGCGAGAGAGAGCGTCCTGTGTTTGAGAGCGAGAGAGAGCGTCCTGTGTTTGAGAGCGAGAGAGAGCGTCCTGTGTTTGAGAGCGAGAGAGAGCGTCCTGTGTTTGAGAGCGAGAGAGAGCGTCCTGTGTTTTAGAGAGAGAGAGAGTGTCCTGTGTTTTAGAGAGAGAGAGAGAGTGTCCTGTGTTTTAGAGAGAGAGAGAGAGTGTCCTGTGTTTTAGAGAGAGAGAGAGAGTGTCCTGTGTTTTAGAGAGAGAGAGAGAGTGTCCTGTGTTTTAGAGAGAGAGAGAGTGTCCTGTGTTTTTAGAGAGGGAGAGAGTGTCCCGTGTTTTAGAGAGAGAGTGTCCCGTGTTTTAGAGAGAGAGTGTCCTGTGTTTTAGAGAGAGAGTGTCCTGTGTTTTAGAGAGAGAGTGTCCTGTGTTTTAGAGAGAGAGAGTGTCCTGTGTTTTAGAGAGAGAGAGTGTCCTGTGTTTTAGAGAGAGAGAGTGTCCTGTGTTTTAGAGAGAGAGAGTGTCCTGTGTTTTAGAGAGAGAGAGTGTCCTGTGTTTTATATATAGAGAGAGAGAGTGTCCTGTGTTTTAGAGAGAGAGAGTGTCCTGTGTTTTAGAGAGAGAGAGTGTCCTGTGTTTGAGAGCGAGAGGGAGCGTCCTGTGTTTGAGAGAGAGAGTGTCCTGTGTTTTACAGAGAGAGAGTGTCCTGTGTTTTAGAGAGAGAGAGTGTCCTGTGTTTTAGAGAGAGAGAGTGTCCTGTGTTTTAGAGAGAGAGAGTGTCCTGTGTTTTAGAGAGAGAGAGTGTCCTGTGTTTTAGAGAGAGAGAGTGTCCTGTGTTTTAGAGAGAGAGAGTGTCCTGTGTTTTTAGAGAGCGAGAGAGAGAGTGTCCTGTGTTTTTAGAGAGCGAGAGAGAGAGTGTCCTGTGTTTTTAGAGAGCGAGAGAGAGAGTGTCCTGTGTTTTTAGAGAGCGAGAGAGAGAGTGTCCTGTGTTTTAGAGAGCGAGAGAGAGTGTCCTGTGTTTTGAGAGCGAGAGAGAGCGCCCTGTGTTTGAGAGCGAGAGAGAGCGTCCTGTGTTTGAGAGCGAGAGAGAGCGTCCTGTGTTTGAGAGCGAGAGAGAGCGCCCTGTGTTTGAGAGCGAGAGAGAGCGTCCTGTGTTTGAGAGCGAGAGAGAGCGTCCTGTGTTTGAGAGCGAGAGAGAGCGTCCTGTGTTTGAGAGCGAGAGAGAGCGTCCTGTGTTTGAGAGCGAGAGAGAGCGGCCTGTGTCTGTGAGCGAGAGAGAGCGTCCTGTGTTTGAGAGCGAGAGAGAGCCCTGTGTTTGAGAGCGAGAGAGAGCGTCCTGTGTTTGAGAGCGAGAGAGAGTGTCCTGTGTTTTAGAGAGAGAGAGTGTCCTGTGTTTTAGAGAGAGAGAGTGTCCTGTGTTTGAGAGCGAGAGAGAGCGTCCTGTGTTTGAGAGCGAGAGAGAGCGTCCTGTGTTTGAGAGCGAGAGAGAGCGTCCTGTGTTTGAGAGCGAGAGAGAGCGTCCTGTGTTTGAGAGCGAGAGAGAGCGTCCTGTGTTTGAGAGCGAGAGAGAGCGCCCTGTGTTTAGAGAGCGAGAGAGAGCGTCCTGTGTTTTAGAGAGCGAGAGAGAGCGTCCTGTGTTTTAGAGAGCGAGAGAGAGCGTCCTGTGTTTTTAGAGAGCGAGAGAGAGCGTCCTGTGTTTTTAGAGAGCGAGAGAGAGCGTCCTGTGTTTTTAGAGAGCGAGAGAGAGCGTCCTGTGTTTTTAGAGAGCGAGAGAGAGCGTCCTGTGTTTTTAGAGAGCGAGAGAGAGCGTCCTGTGTTTTTAGAGAGCGAGAGAGAGCGTCCTGTGTTTTTAGAGAGCGAGAGAGAGCGTCCTGTGTTTTAGAGAGCGAGAGAGAGCGTCCTGTGTTTTAGCGAGCGAGAGAGCGTCTTGTGTTTTTAGAGAGCGAGAGAGAGCGTCCTGTGTTTTTAGAGAGCGAGAGAGAGCGTCCTGTGTTTTTAGAGAGCGAGAGAGAGCGTCCTGTGTTTTTAGAGAGCGAGAGAGAGAGTGTGTCCTGTGTTTTTAGAGCGAGAGAGAGAGTGTCCTGTGTTTTTAGAGAGCGAGAGAGAGAGTGTCCTGTGTTTTTAGAGAGCGAGAGAGAGCGTCCTGTGTTTTAGAGAGCGAGAGAGAGCGTCCTGTGTTTGAGAGCGAGAGAGAGCGTCCTGTGTTTGAGAGCGAGAGAGAGCGTCCTGTGTTTGAGAGAGAGAGAGCGTCCTGTGTTTTAGAGAGAGAGAGAGTGTCCTGTGTTTTAGAGAGAGAGAGAGTGTCCTGTGTTTTAGAGAGAGAGAGAGTGTCCTGTGTTTTAGAGCGAGAGAGAGTGTCCTGTGTTTTAGAGAGAGAGAGCGTCCTGTGTTTTAGAGCGAGAGAGAGCGTCCTGTGTTTTAGAGAGAGAGAGCGTCCTGTGTTTTAGAGAGAGAGAGTGTCCTGTGTTTTAGAGAGAGAGTGTCCTGTGTTTGAGAGAGAGAGCGTCCTGTGTTTTAGAGAGAGAGCGTCCTGTGTTTTAGAGAGAGCGTCCTGGAGAGAGCGTCCTGTGTTTAGAGAGAGAGAGCGTCCTGTGTTTTAGAGAGAGAGAGTGTCCTGTGTTTTAGAGAGAGAGAGTGTCCTGTGTTTTAGAGAGAGAGAGTGTCCTGTGTTTTAGAGAGCGAGAGAGAGTGCCCTGTGTTTTTAGAGAGAGAGTGTCCTGTGTTTTTAGAGAGAGAGTGTCCTGTGTTTTTAGAGAGAGAGTGTCCTGTGTTTTTAGAGAGAGAGAGTGTCCTGTGTTTTTAGAGAGCGAGAGAGAGTCCTGTGTTTTAGAGAGAGAGAGTGTCCTGTGTTTTTAGAGAGCGAGAGAGAGCGTCCTGTGTTTTTAGAGAGCGAGAGAGAGTGTCCTGTGTTTTTAGAGAGCGAGAGAGAGAGTGTCCTGTGTTTTTAGAGAGCGAGAGAGAGTGTCCTGTGTTTTAGAGAGCGAGAGAGAGCGTCCTGTGTTTTAGAGAGCGAGAGAGAGCGCCCTGTGTTTTTAGAGAGCGAGAGAGAGCGTCCTGTGTTTTTAGAGAGCGAGAGAGCGTCCTGTGTTTGAGAGCGAGAGAGAGCGCCCTGTGTTTGAGAGCGAGAGAGAGCGTCCTGTGTTTTAGAGAGCGAGAGAGAGCGCCCTGTGTTTTTGGAGAGCGAGAGAGAGCGCCCTGTGTTTGACAGCGAGAGAGTGCGTCCTGTGTTTGAGAGCGAGAGAGAGCGTCCTGTGTTTTAGAGAGCGAGAGAGAGCGTCCTGTGTTTTAGAGAGCGAGAGAGAGCGTCCTGTGTTTTAGAGAGCGAGAGAGAGAGCGTCCTGTGTTTTTAGAGAGCGAGAGAGAGCGTCCTGTGTTTTTAGAGAGCGAGAGAGAGCGTCCTGTGTTTTAGAGAGAGAGAGAGTGTCCTGTGTTTTAGAGAGAGAGAGAGTGTCCTGTGTTTTAGAGAGAGAGAGAGTGTCCTGTGTTTTAGAGAGAGAGAGAGAGTGTCCTGTGTTTTAGAGAGAGAGAGAGAGTGTCCTGTGTTTTAGAGAGAGAGAGAGTGTCCTGTGTTTTAGAGAGAGAGAGAGTGTCCTGTGTTTTAGAGAGAGAGAGAGTGTCCTGTGTTTTAGAGAGAGAGAGAGTGTCCTGTGTTTTAGAGAGCGAGAGAGAGCGTCCTGTGTTTTAGAGAGAGAGAGAGAGTGTCCTGTGTTTTAGAGAGAGAGAGAGAGAGAGACAGTGTGTACTGTGTTTTAGAGAGAGAGAGAGTGTCCTGTGTTTTAGAGAGAGAGAGTGTCCTGTGTTTTAGAGAGAGAGAGAGTGTCCTGTGTTTTAGAGAGAGAGAGAGTGTCCTGTGTTTTAGAGAGAGAGAGTGTCCTGTGTTTTACAGAGAGAGAGTGTCCTGTGTTTTAGAGAGAGAGAGTGTCCTGTGTTTTAGAGAGAGAGAGAGTGTCCTGTGTTTTAGAGAGAGAGAGTGTCCTGTGTTTTAGAGAGAGAGAGTGTCCTGTGTTTTAGAGAGAGAGAGTGTCCTGTGTTTTAGAGAGAGAGAGTGTCCTGTGTTTTAGAGAGAGAGAGTGTCCTGTGTTTTAGAGAGAGAGAGTGTCCTGTGTTTTTAGAGAGCGAGAGTGTCCTGTGTTTTTAGAGAGCGAGAGAGAGAGTGTCCTGTGTTTTTAGAGAGCGAGAGAGAGAGTGTCCTGTGTTTTTAGAGAGCGAGAGAGAGAGTGTCCTGTGTTTTTAGAGAGCGAGAGAGAGAGTGTGTCCTGTGTTTTTAGAGAGCGAGAGAGAGTGTCCTGTGTTTTTAGAGAGCGAGAGAGAGCGTCCTGTGTTTTAGAGAGCGAGAGAGAGCGTCCTGTGTTTGATAGCGAGAGAGAGCGTCCTGTGTTTGAGAGCGAGAGAGAGCGTCCTGTGTTTGAGAGCGAGAGAGAGCGTCCTGTGTTTGAGAGCGAAGAGAGAGCGTCCTGTGTTTGAGAGCGAGAGAGAGCGTCCTGTGTTTGAGAGCGAGAGAGAGCGTCCTGTGTTTGAGAGCGAGAGAGAGCGTCCTGTGTTTGAGAGCGAGAGAGAGCGTCCTGTGTTTGAGAGCGAGAGAGAGCGTCCTGTGTTTGAGAGCGAGAGAGAGCGTCCTGTGTTTGAGAGCGAGAGAGAGCGTCCTGTGTTTTAGAGAGCGAGAGAGAGCGTCCTGTGTTTGAGAGCGAGAGAGAGCGTCCTGTGTTTGAGAGCGAGAGAGAGCGTCCTGTGTTTGAGAGCGAGAGAGAGCGTCCTGTGTTTGAGAGCGAGAGAGAGCGTCCTGTGTTTGAGAGCGAGAGAGAGCGTCCTGTGTTTGAGAGCGAGAGAGAGCGTCCTGTGTTTTAGAGAGCGAGAGAGAGCGTCCTGTGTTTTAGAGAGCGAGAGAGAGCGTCCTGTGTTTTAGAGAGCGAGAGAGAGCGTCCTGTGTTTTAGAGAGCGAGAGAGAGCGTCCTGTGTTTTAGAGAGCGAGACAGAGAGCGTCCTGTGTTTTTAGAGAGCGAGACAGAGAGCGTCCTGTGTTTTTAGAGAGCGAGAGAGAGCGTCCTGTGTTTTTAGAGAGCGAGAGAGAGCGTCCTGTGTTTTTAGAGAGCGAGAGAGAGCGTCCTGTGTTTTTAGAGAGCGAGAGAGAGCGTCCTGTGTTTTTAGAGAGCGAGAGAGAGCGCCCTGTGTTTTTAGAGAGCGAGAGAGAGCGTCCTGTGTTTTTAGAGAGCGAGAGAGAGCGTCCTGTGTTTTTAGAGAGCGAGAGAGAGCGTCCTGTGTTTTTAGAGAGCGAGAGAGAGCGTCCTGTGTTTTAGAGAGCGAGAGAGAGCGTCCTGTGTTTTAGAGAGCGAGAGAGAGAGCGTCCTGTGTTTTTAGAGAGCGAGAGAGAGCGTCCTGTGTTTTTAGAGAGCGAGAGAGAGCGTCCTGTGTTTTTAGAGAGCGAGAGAGAGCGTCCTGTGTTTTTAGAGAGCGAGAGAGAGCGTCCTGTGTTTTTAGAGAGCGAGAGAGAGCGTCCTGTGTTTTTAGAGAGCGAGAGAGAGCGGCCTGTGTTTTTAGAGAGCGAGAGAGAGCGTCCTGTGTTTTTAGAGAGCGAGAGAGAGCGTCCTGTGTTTTTAGAGAGCGAGAGAGAGCGTCCTGTGTTTTTAGAGAGCGAGAGAGAGCGTCCTGTGTTTTTAGAGAGCGAGAGAGAGCGTCCTGTGTTTTTAGAGAGCGAGAGAGAGCGTCCTGTGTTTTTAGAGAGCGAAGAGAGCGCCCTGTGTTTTTAGAGAGCGAGAGAGAGCGTCCTGTGTTTTTAGAGAGCGAGAGAGAGCGTCCTGTGTTTTTAGAGAGCGAGAGAGAGCGTCCTGTGTTTTTAGAGAGCGAGAGAGAGCGTCCTGTGTTTTTAGAGAGCGAGAGAGAGCGTCCTGTGTTTTTAGAGAGCGAGAGAGAGCGTCCTGTGTTTTTAGAGAGCGAGAGAGAGCGCCCTGTGTTTTTAGAGAGCGAGAGAGAGCGTCCTGTGTTTTTAGAGAGCGAGAGAGAGCGTCCTGTGTTTTAGAGAGCGAGAGAGAGCGTCCTGTGTTTTAGCGAGCGAGAGAGTGTGTCCTGTGTTTTAGAGAGAGAGAGAGAGTGTGTCCTGCGTTTTAGAGAGAGAGAGAGTGTGTCCTGTGATTGAGAGAGAGAGAGAGAGAGAGATAGAGACAGTGTGTCCTGTGTTTTAGAGAGAGAGAGAGTGTCCTGTGTTTTAGAGAGAGAGAGAGTGTCCTGTGTTTTAGAGAGAGAGAGAGTGTCCTGTGTTTTAGAGAGCGAGAGAGAGCGTCCTGTGTTTTAGCGAGCGAGAGAGAGCGTCCTGTGTTTTAGCGAGCGAGAGAGTGTCCTGTGTTTTAGAGAGAGAGAGAGTGTCCTGTGTTTTAGAGAGCGAGAGAGAGCGTCCTGTGTTTTAGAGAGCGAGAGAGAGCGTCCTGTGTTTTAGCGAGCGAGAGAGAGCGTCCTGTGTTTTAGCGAGCGAGAGAGAGTGTCCTGTGTTTTAGAGAGCGAGAGAGAGAGTGTGTCCTGCGTTTTAGAGAGCGAGAGAGAGCGTCCTGTGTTTTAGAGAGCGAGAGAGAGCGTCCCGTGTTTTAGCGAGCGAGAGAGAGCGTCCCGTGTTTTAGCGAGCGAGAGAGAGCGTCCTGTGTTTTAGCGAGCGAGAGAGAGCGTCCTGTGTTTTAGCGAGCGAGAGAGAGCGTCCTGTGTTTTAGCGAGCGAGAGAGAGCGTCCTGTGTTTTAGAGAGCGAGAGAGAGCGTCCTGTGTTTTAGAGAGCGAGAGAGAGCGTCCTGTGTTTTAGAGAGCGAGAGAGAGCGTCCTGTGTTTTAGCGAGCGAGAGAGAGCGTCCTGTGTTTTAGCGAGCGAGAGAGAGCGTCCTGTGTTTTAGCGAGCGAGAGAGAGCGTCCTGTGTTTTTAGCGAGCAGAGAGAGTGTCCTGTGTTTTAGAGAGAGAGAGAGAGTGTGTCCTGCGTTTTAGAGAGAGAGAGAGTGTGTCCTGTGATTGAGAGAGAGAGAGAGAGAGAGACAGAGATAGAGACAGTGTGTCCTGTGTTTTAGAGAGAGAGAGTGAGTGTCCTGTGTTTTAGAGAGAGAGAGAGTGTCCTGTGTTTGAGAGAGAGAGAGAGTGTCCTGTGTTTTAGAGAGAGAGAGAGTGTCGTGTGTTTTGGAGAGAGAGAGAGAGTGTCCTGTGTTTTAGAGAGAGAGAGAGAGTGTCCTGTGTTTTAGAGAGAGAGAGAGTGTCCTGTGTTTTAGAGAGAGAGAGAGTGTCCTGTGTTTTAGAGAGAGAGAGAGAGAGTGTCCTGTGTTTTAGAGAGAGAGAGAGAGTGTCCTGTGTTTTATAGAGAGAGAGAGAGTGTGTCCCTGCGTTTTAGAGAGAGAGAGTGTGTCCTGTGATTGAGAGAGAGAGAGAGAGAGAGACAGAGATAGAGACAGTGTGTCCTGTGTTTTAGAGAGAGAGAGAGTGTCCTGTGTTTTCGAGAGAGAGAGAGTGTCCTGTGTTTTAGAGAGAGAGAGAGTGTCCTGTGTTTTAGAGAGAGAGAGAGAGAGTGTCCTGTGTTTTAGAGAGAGAGAGAGTGTCCTGTGTTTTAGAGAGAGAGAGAGAGTGTCCTGTGTTTTAGAGAGAGAGAGAGAGTGTCCTGTGTTTTAGAGAGAGAGAGAGTGTCCTGTGTTTTAGAGAGAGAGAGAGTGTCCTGTGTTTTTAGAGAGCGAGAGAGGGAGAGAGTGTCCCGTGTTTTAGAGAGAGAGAGAGAGTGTCCTGTGTTTTATAGAGAGAGAGAGAGAGTGTCCTGTGTTTTAGAGAGAGAGAGAGAGAGTGTCCTGTGTTTTAGAGAGAGAGAGAGAGTGTCCTGTGTTTTAGAGAGAGAGAGAGAGAGTGTCCTTTGTTTTAGAGAGAGAGAGAGATGTGTCCTGTGTTTTAGAGAGAGAGCGAGAGAGTGTCCTGTGCTTTAGAGAGCGAGAGAGAGTGTCCTGTGTTTTAGAGAGAGAGAGCGAGAGATAGTGTCCTGTGTTTTAGAGAGCGAGAGATAGTGTCCTGTGTTTTAGAGAGCGAGAGAGAGTGTCCTGTGTTTTAGAGAGCGAGAGAGAGAGTGTCCTGTGTTTCAGAGAGAGAGAGAGAGAGGATAGTCCTGTGTTTTAGAGAGAGAGAGAGAGAGTCCTGTGTTTTAGAGAGAGAGAGAGAGAGAGAGTCTCCTGTGTTTTAGAGAGAGAGTGTCCTGTGTTTTAGAGAGAGAGAGAGAGAGTGTGTCCTGTGTTTTAGAGAGAGAGAGAGAGAGTGTCCTGTGTTTTAGAGAGAGAGAGAGAGTGTCCTGTGTTTTAGAGAGAGAGAGAGAGTGTCCTGTGTTTTAGAGAGAGACAGTGTGTCCTGTGTTTTTAGAGAGCGAGAGAGAGTCCTGTGTTTTTAGAGAGCGAGAGAGAGCGTCCTGTGTTTTTAGAGAGCGAGAGAGAGCGTCCTGTGTTTTAGAGAGCGAGAGAGAGCGTCCTGTGTTTTAGAGAGCGAGAGAGAGCGTCCTGTGTTTTAGAGAGCGAGCGTCCTGTGTTTTAGAGAGCGAGCGTCCTGTGTTTTAGAGAGCGAGCGTCCTGTGTTTTAGAGAGCGAGTGTCCTGTGTTTTAGAGAGAGAGAGAGAGAGGGAGAGACAGAGACAGAGTGTGTCCTGTGATTGAGAGAGAGAGAGAGAGAGAGAGAGAGAGAGAGACAGAGAGAGTGTTCTGTGTTTTAAAGAGAACGACAGTGTGTGTCCTGTGTTTTAAAGAGAGAGACGGAGAGTGTGTCCTGTGTTTTAAAGAGAAACGGAGAGTGTGTCCTGTGCTTTTAGAGAGACGGAGAGTGTGTCCTGTGTTTTAGAGAGAGAGAGAGAGAGACCTGTGTTTTAGAGAGAGAGAGAGAGAGTCCTGTGTTTTAGAGAGAGAGAGAGAGAGAGAGTCTCCTGTGTTTTAGAGAGAGAGAGTTTCGTGTGTTTTAGAGAGAGAGAGAGAGTGTCCTGTGTTTTCGAGAGAGAGAGAGAGAGTGTCCTGTGTTTTAGAGAGAGAGAGAGAGTGTCCTGTGTTTTAGAGAGAGAGAGCGAGAGATAGTGTCCTGTGTTTTAGAGAGCGAGAGAGAGTGTCCTGTGTTTTAAAGAGAGAGACGGAGAGTGTGTCCTGTGTTTTAAAGAGAAACGGAGAGTGTGTCCTGTGCTTTTAGAGAGACGGAGAGTGTGTCCTGTGTTTTAGAGAGAGAGAGAGAGTCCTGTGTTTTAGAGAGAGAGAGAGAGAGAGAGGCTCCTGTGTGTTAGAGAGAGAGTGTCCTGTGTTTTAGAGAGAGAGAGAGAGTGTCCTGTGTTTTAGAGAGAGAGAGAGAGAGAGTGTCCTGTGTTTTAGAGAGAGAGAGAGAGAGAGTGTCCTGTGTTTTAGAGAGAGAGAGAGAGTGTCCTGTGTTTTAGAGAGAGAGAGAGAGTGTCCTGTGTTTTAGAGAGAGACAGCGTGTCCTGTGTTTTTAGAGAGCGAGAGAGCGTCCTGTGTTTTTAGAGAGCGAGAGAGAGCGTCCTGTGTTTTTAGAGAGCGAGAGAGAGCGTCCTGTGTTTTAGAGAGCGAGAGAGAGCGTCCTGTGTTTTAGAGAGCGAGCGTCCTGTGTTTTAGAGAGCGAGCGTCCTGTGTTTTAGAGAGCGAGCGTCCTGTGTTTTAGAGAGCGAGCGTCCTGTGTTTTAGAGAGCGAGTGTCCTGTGTTTTAGAGAGAGAGAGAGAGAGGGAGAGACAGAGACAGAGTGTGTCCTGTGATAGAGAGAGAGAGAGAGAGAGAGAGAGAGACAGAGAGAGTGTTCTGTGTTTTAAAGAGAACGACAGAGTGTGTCCTGTGTTTTAAAGAGAGAGACGGAGAGTGTGTCCTGTGTTTTAAAGAGAAACGGAGAGTGTGTCCTGTGCTTTTACAGAGACGGAGAGTGTGTCCTGTGTTTTTAGAGAGATGGAGAGTGTGTCCTGTGTTTTAGAGAGAAGAGAGAGAGACAGAGTGTGTCCTGTGATTGAGAGAGAGAGACAGAGAGAGAGAGAGACAGAGTGTGTCCTGTGTTTTTAGAGAGACGGAGAGTGTGTCCTGTGTTTTTAGAGAGACGGAGAGTGCGTCCTGTGTTTTTAGAGAGACGGAGAGTGCGTCCTGCGTTTCTGGAGTGACGGAGGGTGCGTCCTGCGTTTCTCGAGAGACGGAGGGTGCGTCCTGCGTTTCTGGAGTGACGGAGGGTGCGTCCTGCGTTTCTCGAGAGACGGAGGGTGCGTCCTGCGTTTCTCGAGAGACGGAGGGTGCGTCCTGCGTTTCTCGAGAGACGGAGGGTGCGCCCCATGCTTCTCGAGAGACGGAGGGTGCGTCCTGCGTTTCTCGAGAGACGGAGGGTGCGTCCTGCGTTTCTCGAGAGACGGAGGGTGCGTCCTGCGTTTCTCGAGAGACGGAGGGTGCGTCCTGCGTTTCTCGAGAGAAGGAGGGTGCGTCCTGCGTTTCTCGAGAGACGGAGTCCTGTGTGAGAATTAAACAGTTGACTTAAAGACTAGATATTAACCAGTTAAAGATTACATTTGCTAATGTCACTGTTTCCAATTTACAGCTGTTTATGCGCTGCCAGATGTGGGGAAGAAGATTTCTTTCCCCCCAGGTGGTAAACATAGTTCGTCTCACGTGGACTCACAGACATTTCTTCACCATGCAACTGAAAACCAAAGAGTTCCGGTCATTATTCACTGATGGGCTGAATGCTCTGGCAGGTAAATTAGCGACGTGTACATTTATTTAAAAACCTGAAATTGAACAGTAACATTACGGCCTTGATCATGAACAGTCCTGCTGGGTTTAATAACGTTTCTTGCTGTGAGTATTTGATAGCTTTTGTGTTTATGGAAAGGTGTCTACAATTTTACAGTTTTTATCTGGTACTTTATTCTTGTCAGGGTATTGAATAGTACAAGCAGATAGTTACCCCTCTGGACTTATGAATGAGTTTGTGATGAAATAACATTGTGAAAGGAAATGAAGAAGGCAGGTTTCAGTGAATGGTAATGTTCCTGATGTGTTTTCTTCAGAGGTTTTCCGGAAACATGAGTTTGAGCTGAGGATTGCAGGAGGAGCCGTGCGGGATCTGCTGTCAGGAAAACAACCTCAAGATGTGGATTTTGCCACGACTGCGACACCTGACGAGATGAAGCACATGTTCCAGGCTGCGGGGATCAGAATGATCAACAATAAAGGGGAGAAACACGGTACCATCACAGCCAGGGTGAGAGGGCTTTCCCCCCACCAGTGCACTATCCAAATATCTATTTAACTGCTTTTCATTTCTTTCTTTGTTCATTTAAAAATATTTCTCAACATGGATGCATTGCATGCAAATGTTTGGGCAAACCCAGCTTACTTACACTGCCCTCCATAATTATTGGCACCCCTGATTAAGATGTCTTGTTTAAGGACCCCAATTTGGGGGAGGGGGGGGATAAAGAGGAAAATCCAACCTTTAATTCAAGTGGATTTATTTTGTGGAAAAAAATCCCACATTAAGAAATAATTATTTTAAGGGCGGTTCAACATTTTCAACATTTTCCCAAGCGTACAGAGAGTATGCTTTTTTTTGACCCCCCTCCAAAAGCGATGATCTCTTGGCAGGATTTTTAAATAAGATATTAAACAAAACAATGGTCAAACCTCTTTTATAAAATAAATTAAGGATGTATTTCCTTAATCAATACTTCTTTTATACACCAGTCAAATAATAATGAAATCAATAAAAATATATACTTTTAAAGAATTCTTTTTAATGACACCTGCTTTAATATTAAGACATTTGGTTTTAATAATAAAAATGACATTGCTTTTAATAATATTATTTTATATTAAAATATAATTCAAAATCTCTGCCTTTTTTATTGGTCATTGGTTTTTGGACGACCACACTTCAGTTTGGTGATCAGCAAGGGTGTAGGCTGGTCTGACCGTGGGGGGGGGGCACATCTCGCTTGACCGGAGCCGAAGCCTTAAAGGGGAAATGAAATGCCGAATAAATAAGTTGTCAGTAGCTTAAGTATAGTTTATTGAAGCGATTGTGGCTTAAATTTTATATCATAAATAAACCATTGCACACACAGCGGTTTTGTTTTATGTGCTTGTCGTTATCGACAAAAAAAGTTATCGACCCGAAAGCCGCCATTGCTAAGTGCCCGCCTACACAAAGTTACTGTGAAGTCACTGAGTTGATTCAAAGTACCACATAAAATATAGTGCATGCATGTCACAGCATATGATATAAACAACATGGAATCTCACGCCAACAACACGCACAGTTTTTCAGCAGAAGACGATTCATCTATTACTCTCAGAAGACGAATCAAATATTATAGTTCAACCAAATAAATATATTTCAAACTGCATCTGCAAGTACATGTGCTAAATACATTTACAAATTGAGCTAAAGTTATTTATCTATTTTAAGGCACAAACAAATATTAAAATATTAAATATAGGCCTGCAGATCCAGGCTGGATGGCTGATGATTATTATCGATTCATTCTCTGTGCGTCAATGTTTGTGTTCTAACACATGTGCAGGAGCCGGAGGCGGGACTAACAAACTGTGCTTTATTCCCACACTCGCACTTTGTTTGATTGACAGTGTTCAACTATTATTGCTTACTGATAATATTATGTTTGTTGATTGGTCAGCTCGGCGTGCACATGCGCAGTGCCCTTTACACATTAACTTTCAGTTTACTTCCTGACTATAGTCATGCAGAACTTATCTCCGACTTTCTCTTCAATAACAGTCATTAAGTTTATTTATAAGATTGTGAATACACATAATTTCTTGTCCAGCGGAACTCAACTCCTGCTGTGTGTGTGTGTGTGTGTGTGTGTGTGTGTGTGGGGTGGGGGTGGGGTGGGGGGCACCTGTGCACCCCCCCCCGCAGCCTACGCCCTTGATCAGCTGCCTTCTGATATTTGAGCAGCTGATACCGGGTTGGGTAGTATTCATTGCAGACTTTGCAGATATGCAACACCGCAGGTGGTTGGCGAATCGCGCATTGAGAGTTTCAAACGTACACGCACAAAAAAAAAAAAAAAAAAAAAAATCACGAGCGCATGTATTATTGTTGATCGACATTTTTATATTAAAAAGCATACACAGACATCTTACCCCCTCCCCCCTAGCGTACGTTTTGTACGCTAAGGAAAATGTTGAATGACCCCTTACATCAAATCATATGCGCAACAATTATGAGCCCCCTGATGTTAATGCTTTGTACCCACCTTTTACCAACGGAACAGCACCTAATCTTCTCCTATAATGTTTCACAAGATGGCAGAACACAGTGAGGATCTTGAACTGTTTCCTCTCTGCAAAATCTCTCTAAGTCATCCAGCGAGCTGGTCCTCTCCTCTGCAGTCTCCTCTTCAGCTCACTACACAGGGTTTCAATGGGGTTGAGGTCTGGGGACTTTGATGGCCATTTGAGGAGCTTGATTCTGTGTCTGATGAACCATTTCTATGTCGATTTGGCCACATGTTTAGGGTCATTATCTTGCTGAAAGACCCAATGATGACCCGTCTTCAGCTTTCAATCGGAGGCCACCAGAATTTGATTTAAAATGTCCTGGGTATTTCAAAGCGTTCATGATACCATGCACCCAAACAAGGGCCTCTGGGAAAGAAACAGGCCACAGCGATCCTCCTCCAAACTTGACAGTGGGCATGAGTTACTTTTCTGCATACTCATCTTTTGTGTTCCGCCAGACCTACTTAGAGTGGTTGTTGCCAAAAAGCTCTATCTTGGTCTCATCTGACCACAGCACACGGTCCCAGTTAAAAGTTCCAGTATCGCTTAGTGAACTCCAGATGTTTGTGTTTGTGATTGTGAGTGAAAAAAGGTTTTTCCCTGCATGTCTCCCAAACAGTGTGTTGGCATGTAGATGCCAACCCTGATGGTTGTTTTGGAGACTTTATGACCCCAAAATGCTTCCATTTGTTGTGATTCTTTATCAGTGAACTTCAGAGAATGTTTTATTTCCCGTATTCTCCTCCTCACTGTGTATGTTGGTAAAATAACCTTGTGTTTTCGTCCAGACTTGTTTACCACTTTTGAAGTTATTTTAATCTTTTTAATAATTCCTCTGACAGTAGATATGGGGGCAGGTGCAGGCAAGGGGCGAGGTCGACACACTCAGCCTTACTTGAATGGTGTGTTCCTTTGTCTTTCTCATGTTTAAGCGTGGATAAGAGAAATGGCCTCTGTGCCACATCATATTTATACCCCAGGGAAACAGGAAGTGATGAATTACCAATTAAATGTTGGGTACTCTGATCAACTTTAAATGGCTGTAGATAGGCATGTGATTCTTCCGCGAAATATCGGAATTCCGATTTTTTTCATTAGCCCAGTTTAAAAAAAAAAAAAGAAGCCAAATACAGTATGTCAAAATAATCTTTTCCCGCTTTTATTCCATTCCGAGTTTTGCATAAAATGACCTCTCTTGAGACCTTACTTAAGACCATGATGTTATGACCTTGCTTGAAACGTTACTGCTGATTGGCTGATGTTGATTGGCTCATGTTGAAACATGTACGTAGGCATATGCGTTGTGTACGTGGTGTAACGGCACTATCGACTACGGTGCTTTTAAGGCGTTTGACAGCCACGTGAAAAGCAAGAAACATGTCAAAAAACTGGAATTAAGGAAAACAAATTATTCAATTGCCGAAAAATTCCAGAACCCTACGGACTTAACCCTTGGTTTGCCGTTCGACCAGAAACTTCTGTGCAAAGAATCGACCCAGTAAAACAGCCAGTACCTGTCGCTGATCGAGTAGTTAATTCTGAGGTATGTTTGAGAATTTTCTTGTCTAGTTTCCGATTGTATTTTTCAAATTATTGTGAATGCATGCATGCATGCATGTTTTAGTTGTAGGATGTTCACGTGTTTACTCCGTGAACTGAATCAAATCAGCCAACTCTATGGTCACTGAATCATTTTTCTGCTGTTTAGAATAAATAAATTTTTGCCGCATTACCCGACCAGTTTTTTGTAACTAACTGATGTAAATAGGCATTGTTATTCAGTGTTTCTAAACAGCAGCGGGAGTGTGTGCTCGTGTAATTAGCTCAATAATATTGATTGATCTATATAAATAATATATAAAACTATGAATCTGAGACTCGACCGAAACGCCTCAGCATCCAGAAGGACAACAAACTTTCTAAGGCGGCCTCCAGAAGGACAGTTCAGGCTGCACAAAAGGAAACAAGAAAGTGCCATGCTAAAGCACTAAAGACAAAAAAACATCAATTCAAAAAACTTATGTCATGTATAGCATGTCATGTGTATAGTTTGTTTCCAGATTGTGTTTAAAGACAATGATTGTTGCTAATGGTGTTGTGAGGCAGGACATATCTATAAGAGTGACTATTTGATTTGTGACTGTGACAATTTATTAATGTTGGAATCCCACATGATAAACCCACAAGTTGAAGTACAGTATGCATATGGAGATTAGAAATTAAACTTTCTAGAGCACTTTCAGTGTCATGAAATAGCCTTTTTCCCCTTCTGAAATGCTTAAAATCTAGGAGCTTCTGGGGGGAAGGGGGGGTGGGGGGTGGGGGACACTGAATCAGAAAAATCAGACCCTGGCTGATTTTCAGATATTTTGGTGATGGTCAAATCACATGCTTGTGTAGAAATGACAGAAATAATTCAAGCATGGTTATTTTCTAGGAATTATTGGGGAGCCAATAATTGTGGAACAGGTAATTTTAGGAAAAGTAATTATTTCTTTGTCAGGGATTTTTTTCACCTTAAAATTCACTTGAGTTGAAGGGTAAACATTTGTACAATTTTCGTTGTGGAGAAGTTTCTGTAATAAAAATGGAATTAATTTTAAGGCTTTTAACACAGCTTAACCGGGGCGCCAATAATTGTGCAGAGTGGTGTACTGTATGAGATTTCCTTTCGGCTTTTTCCCCCGTCTTCAGGGGTCGCCACAGCGAATGATTCTGTATATCAGTTCAAAAATATAAGCACATAGAACAACTACTGTTTTAATCAAACTAGTAAACATAATAAAACCTACATTAAATATTCATGCATATTTACATGCTCAGCCTTCCAGTTGTAAAATCTCAGAAAATAAATCGTTAAAGTTTAAATTAACTAATACTTGTTACTGAGGACAAGAGTTCATTCGGAATAAGAAAGGCAGAGCCAACTTTTAATGAAATCTGCTGCTGTCACACTTTCCCCATTTTCTGGGCCTCAAGACGCACTGAATCATAAGGCGCACCACCAACGAACGGTGATTGAACGGTCTCTGTCCATACACAAGGTGTACCAGATTATAAGACGCATTAAGCAAAACAAAAGTCAGATAAGTCACACTTGATTCAACTCTCACAATAACTCTCAACATTGTTCAGTTATAACAATATGAAAAAATAAACTCACTCTTTCAGTTCATTCCTTTTCCACAAATCCATCAAATTCGTCATCTTCAGCGTCGGAGTTCAACAGTTGAACGAGTTCGACATAAAGCCCTGCCCACTCTATTATTTTTTTTATTATTATATTATATTGTAATATTTTATTATCTATTATTCCCTCGCGTATGGAGTCAGATCAATAGAGACGGAGATTAGAAGTCTTCTGGGTCGTGACCTAAACTTCTCCCAGCCACGCCCCCTTAAAGAGACCACACCATCACAGTAACAAACATCACGGCACCCATTCACAGTGTGAGTATTGTGTTCATTACAGAACGGCGGTCAGAGCTCTTTGGTTAATTTACTGGAATGATGGTAAGCCCTGAATCAGTTTGCTTCACTTAGGTTTTGATGGTGTCCGTGAGATGAAGTCGTGCTCGTGACATCACCCACACACAAGACGCACCGGATTATAGGGCGCAGGGTGAGGTTTTTTTTTTTAAAAGATAAAAGACTTTTAAGTGTGTCTTTTGGGCTGAAAAATACGGTAGCTTTTTTGTGTGTGTTTTGATTATGTTTTTTTTTTGTTTGTTTGTTTGGTTTTTTTAGTTTTTAGATTTTTTTGGTTTCTTCTGTGAACAGAAAGCACTATTGGCAATGGTAGCAAATATAAAAATGATTTTAAAAATCAACTTACAGACATCCTGGAATAGGTCTGATCCTGGCAGAGGTACTTTGTACTCTGAGTTTTCCTCTAGTTCTTTCTGTGAAACTTGGATTTGCTCGGATCATGGTTTGTGCCTGTTTTGATGCATCTGGGCCAGGACAGTTTGTCATCATTGATGGAGCAATGAATTCTAAAATGTTCCATCAAATTCTAAAGAAAAAAATGTAAGAATATCTGTCTGCAGTGTTCCCATTAGGCTAAATTGGTGAAACAATGGCACAAATTAGTTTAGATTGGCACAAGGAATTATTGGTGCTGCACCAGTAATTTTTTCGTCTTTGTCTTAAGCAGGGATGAGAAATTCCTATTGATTGGTGATTCCCTGACTTTATATGCTCACCTGGGGTGTTTGTGCAAAACATGTAAATTCGAGGAGAAAATTTCGCGGGGGAGGGTGGAGGGGTGCTGCAATGGTGGACGAACCGTACAACTCGAACTTGGAGGGGGGGGAAACTACCGCTTCCCGGGCCGCTAAGACATAAACTACAGCATTGCAGCTTTAAAAAGCTTTAGTAATGTGTCCACTGTTTACAGCAGGGATCCCCAAACTTTTTCCTGTGAGGGCCATATAACTTTTTCCATCTCTGAGGGGGGGCGGGGTCAGTTTGTAACAGGAAAAGTGTGACGACTGCACAAGAGCCAAAATGTAAACATTTATTGTTTTCCAGAAAGCCACACATAACCAAATACTAATAACCCTTTCCGGGATCTTTGCATAAAAAGTCAGGAAATAAATAATAACACTATTAATGAAATAACTAACACTATTTATGAGTTTATGAACCCTCTGTGGGTTCTTCACAGGAAAAAAGTCCATGGAACATTAAGTTTCTTTTGTGCTGTGCGCAAGCTTAACAGGTAAAAGTTCAGCTTCAATGCATTTGGTGATTGTCCTTGCCGACAGACTCGGGGTGTTGGACATCTTTCTTCTCGAGACACGCCTCCTCTGCAACAGCATTCACACATTTCTTGACAAACTGTCCATCAGTGAAAGATTCACCGCTGCTTGCTATCAGTTGAGCAACCCGAAAGCTGTCCGAACGTACGACTGGTTCAGCTGAACTGTGCGTACAAATGTATTCTGCTGAGCTAATGGTTGACTTTTTAGCTCTGAGAGTTTGTCTGCTCACATTTGGCCTTGCAAGCGATCAGACTCGTCTTTGTGACGGGATTCAGAGTGTTGGCATTGCTTGTATTCTTTGAATACCTCCACCGCCTCATGACAGATGAGACAAACAGCCATTTCTTTGCATTCAAAAACAAAAAAAATCATTTAACCTGCAGTGGACATTCTCCGTTCTATCTCACAAAGGCGAGTGTGGGATTTTTTTCTGGGGTTTCAGATAGGGGCACAGACTGCAGAAGGGTGGAATAGAGTGTTATGTTCTATGTGTGTATTAGTCTCGATTGTGTGGCCAGACTGAAAAAAAAATCATAAAGTGTATCTGATATTGTTCAGGGGTCTGTGCCAAACATGGAGGCGGGCCGTAGCTTGGGAACCACAGGTGTACAGCATTGTGACTGCCTTAGGCTGGCTGACTTTGTAAGTGTGCACCAATGTGATCGCTTCTCTCTGCGGAATCCGAAAATTATGTGATGTATGATTTTTCACCATGTGCCATGATTTCTCAAACAGCAATTATTATTGTCGTTTAATCCTCTGGGTTTAATCCGTAAACATGTGGGTTCTAGAGTGAGTTAAAGATGGGCAGAGCATCCGTGAACTCGACAGGGACTGTAAAGAAAAAGTTTTCACGGGCATGGTTTGACAAAGGGGTCAATGTAAGTCTAGGTGATGAATATGGAGATGGAGAACTTGGAGTTTAAGGTTGGTGATTTTTTTTTTTTTTTTGCCAGTGTCCACGCCAGGTGTAGTGATTTGCAATTTCTGTTGTGGGAGACCATAAATTATGCACAGAAAGGTAGTGTGACCCTTAAGAACTGTGTGATGACTGCAAAACACAGAAAAAGTTGCATACAAAACAGACAATATCTCAGAATTTTCTGGGAGAGCCTGTTGGTGCCAATGCCAAAGCAGGCAAACAAGAATGTCGACTTGAACCCCTGCAATTTCCTGCTTTGATGTTCAGTCGTATGTCTACTGCTGAGGTAAATAATATATTATAATGTAAGACAAGCTATATACCCGTTCACATTATTGGTGAAAATAAAAATTTTGTAACCGATGATTTTTAAAGTCATAGCTGGGTGTAACAGATCTGTTTATGTAGTACAAACAAATCTCGGTTTCCGACTACAATTTGTTCCAGAAGGCTGTTCGAATAGCGATTTGTTCGAATTCCGACTCTATTTTTCCCCTTACAAATTATGTAAATGGTCTTAATCCGTTCACAGAACTCGAAAAATTTTTAAACATATGTTATTTCATAATGTCCTCCAGTATTTGTGGTCTTTGTTTATTAATAACTGTTGATAGTTTTGCCACATCACCAGCTTTAACAGACTCTCTCTTTTTAAGAATTGTGATTATTGTTGATTTTGCCATGCCATATTCTTTCGCAAGAATCAATTCTTTCTTAAATTCCACAGTTTTCCACACAACTGACCTTTTCTCACAAGATTTAGCACTTGGTTTCTTTGGAGGCATGTTTATCGGCTAATATAATCACGCAAACACAAAAAATACGGTACGGTTTGTAGAACACAAATGAACACATCCACACGCGACAGTGATCGAGTAGAAACAAAACAGAACATTTTCCGGAAAGCGTGTATTTTTCCCTCCCTCTCGGTCTCGTTTTTTTTCTTGACTTTTCTCACGCTTGGTGTCTCTCGTTTGTTTCGCGTTTGGCTTCCGAATTCTGTTTGATTTCTGGGACAAAAAAAAAATTCCGAATTTTTTGGTTGAATATCTGATTTGTTCGATGTCTATAAAGTGTTTGAAAACCGAGGTTTGCTTGTATATTTTTAAAAGTCCACGGCAGAATAGACCTTTCTCAAGTCAATTTATGTACCAATAATTTCAGTAATTTCTGTTTTTACATGCAGCGTTTTGAGGTACAGTATAAATATTCAGTTTTGTATTGGGTCGTACTGAGTAACACTAGTAGGGCGACAGGTATAGAAGCTATTGAATATAGAAGTGGATTTTTTGTTAGTTGTATTAACTTAGAAACTATCTGCTGTTGTAATGGGGCAGAAAACTAGTGTGAACTCGTCCACTGCCGCTTAAATCTTTATATTTTATATGATTATTCCAGACGATTTAGTTATTTTAAAACATTCAAATTATAATTGCACACAACAGAAATTATACTGAAGGCAATTAACGAATAATTTTAATTGTTGGAAGTTTCTGGGCAGGGTTTTTTTTTTTATTCTGATTTTAAATTTAATAGTCAAACATGGATTCGCCAGCTGAGTAACGGCGGTAAAAAACGGTGTATGAAAGTTTTTGGGTGAAAGTTTGTCAATTACTTGGTTACAGCGATGAACACTTTGCAATAATTGTAGTATCTAATGATATTGTATTGTAGGCCTCCGTCAGTCCTGAAGGACTATGGCCGCGCTCTGGCTGGTACCCCGGCTGGTGATACTCCCCAGTGCGCAGAGCCCGGGTAGGGAGTAATGAGGGACAGGCTGTTACCCAAGCAGCAAGTCCCCCGTCTCGGCGCCACCGGAAGGATCCAATGGAAGGGCAAGTGCCGATACGACTGGGTTCCGGTGCCGTTGCAGGAGAGAATCTACGGTCAATTTAGAACGGCCAATTAACCTACAGTGCACGTCTTTGGATTGCGGGGGGAAACCGGAGCATCCGGAGGAAACCCGCACAAGCACGGGGAGAACATGCAAACTCCACACAGAAACGCCCAGGCCGGGAATCGAACCCGGGCCGCCTTGCTGTGAGGCGGACGTGCTAACCACTACGCCACCGTGCCGCCCCTAATGATATTAATATTGCTATATTTAAATAATAAAAAGTGTTAGAATTGGCTGCAGTTATTTTATTGTGTACTCTGCAATGTGTGAAGATTGAATAAATCTTGAATTTTTAAAATGCTACATGTTACTTTTACTATTGAGAAAATTAAATTTTTATATTTCATATTTATTGCATGAAAACTAAAAAAAACATGATTCTAATCTACTCCACATTGTAAATTGCCGCATTTGGTTTTAATTTTATTTAAATACTAAGTTTGAAGTTTATTATTTTTGTCAAAAAGCTTCAAGAAATGCCACCAGATGCAATCTAGAAGCTTTCAAAACCCCAAATCCTCCTCCTGCACCCATCCCCCGCTACTTTGTTCGCCCTTTGTTGGCCTCCATTTCTTCATGACCATATTATAAGATAAAGTGGTTGAGGAAATGACATTCTAGAAATTTAAATGAAATTTAAAAATATGTTTTATTGTGATGTTGCTCTCTTTAGAAATCAACAAATTCATATTTGGTCATTGGTGTCTAAACTTTTCTTTTATTATTGGTTCGGATACACGTAACCGTATAATAATTTTTGCACTATTGTTAATTCAGATTTTAATAGTTTGAATTTCTTCTCTGTCACATTCCCTCAACTCTGTTACCTTTATTTATTTAAACTGTGCAAGTTGTTTAAATATACAAAATGAATATGTACAATATATAAGACCAATGAAAAATCAGAGACTTTTGTTTCACACCACATACAGCTGCATAATGAGACCTTCGAAGTGACGACGCTGCGTGTGGACGTACAGACCGATGGGAGACACGCGGAAGTGGAGTTCACGACAGACTGGCAGAAAGATGCTGAGCGCAGAGACCTCACCATTAACTCCATGTTTCTTGGTACTTGATGCTTTCGTGCCATTCCGAATTGCAAATTTTTTGTGAATTGCCCCTCATTATCTTAATTGCGTTTTTGCTCCTTTCAGGTTTGGATGGCACCTTGTATGATTATTTTCAAGGTTATGAGGATCTGCAGAACAGAAAAGTTTGCTTTGTTGGGAATAGTGCTCTTAGGATTCAGGAGGACTACTTGAGAATTCTGAGATATTTCAGGTGCGTGAGAGACAATTAATTTGTATTTGGCTTCAGTCGGAATTAAATGGGAATCGTTTCCAACAGAATCTCGTCAGTATGTCCGAGTGAACGATGTGGTTATATCATTGGTCATGTGTGCGATTGAACTGCTGGTGTCAGACACCAGAGATACATCAACAACAGGTTGGTGAGTTGTGCAGACATGGAGTATAAAGATCTCTGGCTTCTGACTGAACTTTGACATTTTTAAATTTTCAAATGTTATAGTTTCAAAGTGAGGTATAATACGTACTTATTTATAGCATGAAATTTGACTTACATCAAGTAGTGTGTCGCCAGTCAGGAAATGTGTAAATACTTTGGAGAAAATAGTGATCACCATTGGAGCCAATTTCTGAATGTCTGCATCTGAAGCTCCCGAACATTCATAAACTAAATGAATCGCCACCAATCAGTGCCATTGTACTGGTGTCTTCCTCACAACAGATGAGTTCTGTTTACCACGAGTAATGTCTATTCTGAGGCTTCTCATTGGTTTAGATTGGAGGAATCCTTCTGGGATTCTGTAAATAGGGAGAGTGTTCTGGGAGCGAATATGAATAATAAGGAAATATGTGTGTAAACAATGGGAAAGTACAGATTTGTAATTATGTCCTCTGGTAGTAAGGGGTGGGAAAGGTTGAACTCCAACAGTGATGCTGCACCTCCCTAATATAAATATATACATATCTCCAATAATCCATAAATAATCAATTTTCAACTAATGTTAGCTTCATACAGTAGGCCCTCGTTATTCGTGGGGGTTTGGTTCCGGCCCCTCCCGCAAATGAAGATAATCCAAGAGTTCTGTACCCAGAAGTAAAACCCCATGTATCATATTACATGGAAGTAAAATACTATGTATCCATTACATGCACTAAAATATGCATCTTAAAAACATTCTATAGACAGTCTTACTCATTAATACAGTATTAATGTAGTAAAATGTAGTAATGATTAAGAAAAACTTAATTTTTTACTTTGATATTTATTGATAATAAATATGATGTCTGCAGTTGACATTGTGATCTGCAGTGAGAGCAGAGAACAAGTGCAGGAAAACCTAGAGAGGTGGAGATATGCCCTGGAAAGGAGGGGAATGAAGGTTAGCCACAGTAAGACAGAATACATGTGTATGAATACCAAGGACCCAACAGGAACGGTGATGTTACAGGGAGCAGAGATAAGGAAGGTGGAGGATTTTAAGTACTTAGGCTCAACAATCCAGAGCAGTGGAGAGTGTGGAAAAGAGGTGAAGAAGCGTGTGCAGGCTGGTTGGAATGGTTGGAGAAAAGTGTCCGGTGTGATGTGTGATAGGAAGGTATAGGCAAAAATGAAAGGAAAAGTGTACAAGACGGTGTTGAGGCCAGCTATGTTGTATGGTTTAGAAACAGTGGCCCTGAGGAAAAGACAGGAGGCAGAGCTGGAGGTAGCAGAGATGAAAATGTTGAGGTTCTCTTTGGGAGTAACGAGGATGGATAGGATCAGGAATGAGCACATCAGAGGGACAGCACATGTAAGACGTGTGGAGACAAAGTCAGGGAGGCTAGATTGAAATGGTTTGGGCGTGTGCCGAGGAGGGATAGTGAGTATATTGGTAGTAGGATGTTGAGGTTGGAACTACCAGGCAGAAGGCCTAGAGGAAGACCAAAGAGACTATTCATGGATGTGGTGAAGGAGGACATGAAGGCAGTCGGTGTAAGAGAAGAAGATGCAGAGGATAGGGTGAGATGGAGGCAGATGATTCGCTGTGGAGACCCCTGAAAGGAAAAGCCGAAAGGACAAGAAGAAGAAGATATTTATTGATAATAAAATATAAACATTATAAAGCATTTTATATATATATATATATATATATATATATATAAAATGTATATATATATATATGTATATGTATATATATATATATATATATATATACACACATACATACATACACACAGTCGTACTTACGAAATTAATCCGTTCTGGAACCGTTTTTGTAAGTAGAGGTGCATTTTCGCATGTAAAACGATCCAAGACTATCGGATAAACCCTTTAAAAATGATAAAAGTACACCAATTTTGTATGAAATATGTGTTAAAAGTAAAAGAAAATTGTTTATTAAACCATTTAAACATTTTATTAACATATTTATTAATTAAACCATTATTAAACATTTTTTATTAACACACACACAACACTGTCTCTCTCTCTCTATCCCTGTCGCTCTGTCTTTCTCTCTCTCTCTCTCACCCACACACGCACATAAAACTCTCTCTCTTTCTCTCTCTTTGAACGGCGCACTCTGCCGAATGTGGGCTCCACCCACACACAGCGTGCAGCCGACGGAGCCCCATCGGGTGTTGTATTTAAAGGTGAATTACCTGTTTGAAAGATCTGAGGTCCGGATTCAATATTAACTTGCCTACTCAAGAGATCAGCGGTCCGGATTCAATATTAACTTGCTTCCTTGCGAGATCAAAGGTCTTTTGTCCAACAGAGCATTCTGTGCACAAAACATTTGTGGTGCCGCCTACTTCCGTGCATAAAAATGCTTCGTGGCCGAATGCGGAGCTTTTGAGACAGGGCGCGGCTCATCCGGACCTCCTCAAATCAGCTGCAATGAGTACTCTCAAAACTTTCAAAACTCGCGAACCAACAGTACATCTCTCCTTTACGCGTGTGACAAACAAGCTCATGGGTACAGTACTATGGAGATTCAGCTCCCTCCTGGCCAGTGGGTGGCCACTGGGGTGGGATGTTGGGAGACAGCTAATCAGAGAGCAACTCGCACATTGTTTAAATTTTTGAATGGCGCATTTGAATTTTTGAATGGTGTGTTTGCCACTTTTCGTAAGAAGAGGTTGTTTTGTGTGTTTATATATATATATATATATATATATATATATATATATATATATATATATATGTATGTGTGTGTGTGTGTATATGTATATATATATATATATATATATATATATATATATATATATCTCGAAAATAATATATATAAACTAATTGAGTACTATAAACCGTTTTATTGAACATAATATGCCCACTATCAAAATGCCCACTAGGGGGAGGTATTGCATTGCATTATATCAGGGGTCAGCAACCTGTGGCTCAACTCCAAAAAGAAAATGCCACTTATTTACTCACGTCGGAAGCACTTCTGGCTTCCATCGGTAGTTAAATCAGCTTTCACCTGAATGATGGGAGAATCTGCCTAAGGCAGAGTCCTGCAATGGGTGGGTACCCACAAGTACCCAGTGGGTACCCTTTTAAAAATGCTCTTTTAGGTTTGAAAATTACATAAATGAAAATTAACAGTCAGGGGTGTGGGCTGATATTTATTTGGTGTGGGCGGGGTGATTTTGTGTGCGTGTTCTTGATCTTCTGTGTTGGTGGATTTCCAAATTCTTGTGCTGATGTCAAGGAGTGCTCTTACCATCAGCCAGCAGCAGAACCGCAAGCGAGAGAGTTTGTAATCCAGGAACAGAAATTACAGCTGAAGTAAGAGATGGTGGATGAAATTTGTGACTCGCTCCACCGAAAGTAGGCGCTTGTAGCAAGTGAAACACAGCGCTTGTGAGACGAAGCGCAGCTTATCTGGACTTCGGATCTTTCAAGTGAGCAAGTGCGTGCGTTGAATTCTTGTTTAGTACACACCTGGCTGCAGCCTGTCCCTTGCTTCGTGGGATAGATGTACTTTTTCTTTATAAAAATACAAGACGGACACATTCATTCATTTTCTGAATCACTTAATCCTAATTAGGGTCGCGGGAAGGCTGGCGATTTTTTAATTTAAATGTTTTTGTTGCAAGCAGAGTTGTAATTTAATTGTCTCTGCAGTCGTTTGAATCATTGCAACACATTGTTGTTTTATATTAACATGAACGAAAAAGGGGAAAAACATTATATGCAGTGTTATTTGATTTTAAATGTCAAAAAAGGATTTGTGGCTTTCTTTAATATGGAAAACTGGTCCAAATGGCTCTTTGAATGGCAAAGGTTGCCGACCCCTGAATTAGAAGTATCCAAATTACTAAGGCAGGTTCCATTCTGATGATAACCTTGTTTCATACAACATTCACCTTCTTAGCACTTCTGCAGCAAAACGTTTTCCTTCCTGAATCATATCAAGCAGTTCTACTTTTTCATGCAGCGTCATTACCTTTTTCTGGTGCTTCGGCGCCTTACCAGAAGCCTGAGAAGGTGTGCAGCGTTTGGGTGGCATGATGGAGCTTAACGGTAATTAAAAACACACACATTAAAAAAGCATAGGCACAAAGTGCGCGAATGAGGAAAAGGGGGCATTACATCATCTCAACCAATAAGGAATCACGTGACAGCTGCTCGGCAATCCTCGAATATGCAAAGCCGCGAGTGCAAAACCGCGAATAGTCAAGGGCCTACTGTCATGTATTGTGGCTGAACAACAAAAACTACCAGCAGAGGCAACACCTTAACTGCAAATAGGTACGGTTTCAATGCCATCGTGAACCCTCAGCATCTCTGAGCAAAGAGCGAGCATGTTTTTTCCCCCTGAAAACCATTATTATATACTTTCTGATTAATTTAATCAAATTAATTTGGCTGTGTGATTTAATGACATTTTTCTGTTTTGAGACAAACTGAGCAAACATACAGTTTAAATGCACTTTAAACTAATAGTTGAGTTCACACATGTATCATATGTATACATATTCCAAACAGGTTTTATGGGTGTGTAGCGTCCGAACCGGGACAACATGATCCAGACACTCTGGAGGCAATCCGGGACAACGCGCGAGGTCTGGCGGGAATTTCGGGGGAGAGAATCTGGGTGGAACTAAAGAAGATGCTGGTGGGGAATCATGTGGCTCACCTGCTCGAGCTTGTGTATGAGCTTAACCTGGCTCAATACATTGGTCAGATATGCACATATCCTTCTTTATGTATATGATCATTGAACATGCGCACTTGCTTACTGTAAATCTGTTTTCCTGAGAACTTGAGCATTCACTGCTTGTTTCTTGTACTTCCTCAGTAATGTACTGGGTTGATTAATACAAGTTGTGCACTTATTGTTTAAAGAGACTTTGTTTGCTAAAATCTATGAATGCAGTGGCTTTCATCCTAATTTTCATGGGGTTTCCTGGATTGTATTTGGCATCGTTGTTCAGGTCTGCCAGCAGATGGCAGTACAGATGAGATGAAACAGGTGTACCAGAGGGTTCAAGGCAGCTCTCCTAAACCAATGACTGTGCTGGCATCTCTGCTGCATGGCCCAGATGATGTGGAAAAGTTGGATCTGCGGTTGAAGATCTCCAAAGAGGAGAAACTCCTCGGTATCTTTCTGGTGAAGCACAGACGAGACCTCGTCAAGGGTCAAGATGAGAATGATGGCCTGAAACCTTTCACTGATTTCATCATTGATGTAAGTGAACCCACTGGTTTTATGGGGTTTCTGAGAGCGGATAGAAACTGTCCCAGGAAAAGAAAGTAGAATGAGATGTACAGTTCTTTTTCTCAGTCACACACAGCAGGAGTAGTCAACTATACGCCATCAGCTGCACCCACACGGGGTGCGATGAGTGCCAAGCGACTGTTCAAAAAAAAAAAATGAGCCGCAGAAAAATGAAAGAAGAGATGCTGAATTTTATCAAACAATGCAAAGTAGCTGTGTATGTGGTTCAGCTGAGCTGAATATTCACATGATGCGATTCGAGCGATAGTCAATAATAGATAAAAGATAACATCACGCTCCCCAAAACATTTTCAGTCGAGAAACAACAAACGTGAGGTTAATGATTCTGCCTCCATCAGCATGGAAGAGCAGCTCATTATTGTCGTGATTGCATGAAACGGTTGTCATTTCCTGTGAGTTTTTACGAAGGTAAGCCAAAAAAATAGTGCCAAAATAACGGGTTCATATCCCTGCTTCTCAACATAGTCTCCGTCTCTTTTGGGGGCAGTTTCCACCTATGAATGAAGGCACGTATCTCAACTGCAAAGCAAAACTCCGCAACCAACCTTGATTAGCACGCCTTTGTTTTGATGAGATCTCAAGTCTATTGTGACTCAGTTGAAAGGTGTTGTGCATCACGAGGATCTGAAAAACTTGAGATAAAAAATATTCAGCACTGAATCTCCAGCTTCTTCAGCCATACCCGATATATATTTCACCTTTTCTTTTTTAAAACTTCATGTGTATAAATATCCCCAAGAAGATTTCTGGTTCTTTCAAAAATTGGTAGAATTATAACCCCCACAAACTAGGTACCAAAACTTAGAGATTTTTATTTCGTTTAAAATGAAATTTAAATCAAAACTCAATCAACGAGCACGACGCGCCAGCCAATTCAATTAGCGAGTCCCCCTAAAAAAAAAGTGGTATTGACTATCACATGCTAAGATGGCCGCCACCATGATGGACGCATGTGAACAGAATACCGTCATTTTTGATCTAGTTATTCCTTACCTGGGTGAGTAATATATATTTCTACGGCCGGAATATAACCTTTATTGTGTATAGAATTTTCTAGTGCGGATGTTTTGTTAATCTTGCGATGAATATAGACTTTAACTCTGAATTGATCGGTTTCACTCGGCTTGCTGGTTAAACATAACGGAATTTTCACTTCCGACTTCGGGCAGATTTTTATTTAATTTATGGATTCTAATTTCAAAATCAAAAGAGTTGTTCTTCAGATGTAAATTAAGACTCCTACTTAGTCTGAGGATATTTAAGAGTGTTTTGATAGAGAAATCTACGTTCAATTCTGTGCCGTTGATGTGGTCCTAATTGCGCGTCTGGGATTGGAGAAATAAGTAAACGTGGTATTGTTTATAATTACTTTTTCATTCCTTTAAAGTTTATACAAATATTTTA
>CM045741.1:42660015-42695015 GCA_024760905.1 Plotosus lineatus
GGGAAGAGACCCCGGGGTCGACCTAGAACACGCTGGAGGGACTATGTCTCTCGGCTTGTCTGGGACCGCCTCGGTGTCCCCCCGGGAGAGTTGGAGGAAGTGGCTCGGGAGAGGGACGTCTGGACCTCTTTGCTAAGGTTGCTGCCCCCGTGACCCGACCCTGGACTAAGCGGAAGAAGATGATGATGATTTCTGTGGTGCCTGCTCTGGGAAGAAAAAAAAAAGCATTTCTCACACAACCCGGCTACCATCAGCACCACCCCGCGAGTGACTATAAATAGTATTAGTTGTTTATAAAATTATTAGTACACCTCTGCATAACATTGTATCTTTATTAACATTAAAAACAAACAAAAAAGAAAAATATTTCAACTCACAATAAAAAAAAAACTGCATAACATATAGTTTTTAATCTGTAACAGAAAAGGTGCACCAATGTGCCTGAAATAAAAAAAAAAAAATCCTCATTTCTTATTTATGTTTTAATATCTCCGTCTCTCTCTCTCTCTCCACCTTTCTCTTTGTTCTCTTACAGGTTCTTTCGCGTTGTTTTTTGAGGGGTTGTTTACTGTACTTCATATCATTCGCTCATGTGAAAAACCGCTACACCATAGCGCGACAATGAGAGCGCCACTGCCAACTACTGGAGTGATGGTGCAATTACACTTAAATCTCATACATTATTCCAGAAAAGTATGTTCCCGCAGGGTCATACGTGCTCAACTGGCATTGCCCCACTATTTGAGAACCACTGCTATAGGGTGTTCAGCAATGGTATATTTGAAGGAATATAAAATTTTCATTATTTTTTTTTATCATTTATTGCAAAATATAGAATTTGCACTTTTGTCTGGATTCACTTTCTATCCAGACTTTGAACAGTAAAGTAGAACTGATGTGATGATATTTCTCTTGGAGAAATCCATTGTGAACTCTCTCTAGTTTTGTTATTCTCTAAAATATGTGTAATTTTTAAAGTGAATCTCTCCAAATCATGACCAGCCATATGAAAGATTCTGGTTGCCGAAGTCATTATAAGGGCAGGATAGCCGGATTAATGTGGATATTGCACTGAGAAGAAATACACACGCCGCTCCATCGGTGTTTTCAAACCTGGAAGAAAGGAAACTTTTGTTCTTGCTTTATTTATACATCACAGGTTTACACACAGAGCTGGAGGAGGTAGCTCGGAGAGGGACATCTAGACCTCACTGCTTAGACTTCTGCTCCCACCATCCGACCCCGGTTTAAGATAACGATGACATATTTGATGACCAATTTTTTGATGTGATTTTATGATACAGTGGTGTCATTTGAACTTCTGTACCAGAAGTTATGCTTATATACACCTTGCGATCCTGTCCATGAAACCACAAACAGGCTCAGTGAAAAGGGGCAGCGCTGATACCGTCCAGCACACACTGGACCATCTGCCAAGAATGCGGAAGCAGCTCTCAGCCTGTTGAGAGTGGGACTTGAACCCCCAACCTTTAGGATCAGTGATCCAGCAACTTTACCACCAGGCCACTTACTGCCAAGCTTTTCTTATTTAATGGTGAATAGCAGCTCTGTATCAGTGTCTGTGGGTGTTGTGTCCTCATCAGCATCCCTGGACATACTGGGACAATCTAGCTGCAAAATAAGTACGTAATACAAACGTTGTTGAAGTTAGAGGGGATTGTCTGACGAGACATCCTCAATTTAAACCAAAAACGCACGACATACTTGCACATGGGTCATGAACGTCTTAATATGTGACTGGGAGATCTGACAGAAATATAAATATAAACAGCATCCCCTCTAACTTTATCATTTATTATAAGGGCTTGACATCTGCTAACACTATCATGTTCATATTTCTCTGTGGGGGGAATAATTCCTGATGCGTGAGCTTTCTGAGGGCATTTCTCTATGGAGTTTGCAATGCGTTCTCTCTGCTTGTCTGGGTTTCTCCCAGGTACTCTGGTTTCCTCCCGCAATCCACAGACATTAACATTGGCTGAATTACCCCATCCACGTTGCCCCTAGGTGTCAGTGTGAATAGTTGTGTATTTGTCGGCCAGTGAAGGCCCAACGAGCTGTTCGGGGTGAACCCTACCTTCATCCATAGTTGGCCGAGTTAGGCTCCAGTCTCCCTGCAATCTTGATAGGATTTGGCAGTTCACCAAATGAATGAACGAATGAGTTCAAAGAGAAACCTGGGTAACCACTTTTGTGTGGTTACTGATCTGTGTTTGTTCGCAATGACCTTCCAAATGCCAAACAGGCAAAATACTGCACAGCTGAGTGAAAGAAAACATCACCAGTTTCCTGTGTGTCCGAGTACATTACTTTATCAGTTTGTTTTCCCTCATTAATAATGAATGATTTCTGGCAGTACATGAAATAGGCTCCTGTTGCAAAGGACGACCACATACTCGATTCTGTCAGAACTAGCATGGTGTCACGGAGAAGTGTTCAAGGCAGCATTTAAGACTTAAGGCTGTCACGGGGAAGCTGGTGCCCATCTCGGCTGACTCCAGGCAAGGCATACCCTGGATAGCTCACCAGACCAACACGGGGCCAACACTCACACAACCATTCACACCTCAGCGAGGTTTGGAACAGCCAATTAACCTACTGCACATGTTTTCGGCCTGCGGGAGGAAAAACCCATGGAGAACAGGGAGAACATGGGAACTCCACGCAGAAAACGCAGAAACACCAAGGCTGGGAATTGAACCCAGGCCCTTGTTACTGTGAATCAGCTGTGCTAAGCACTATGCCACCGTACCGCCCAGTTGTACTATTTATAAAGTATATTTAACTTTCATGCAAAGCATACAGATTATAAAATATAACATAACATATATTTAAATCATTCCAAAGTGTCCTTAAAGCAGTGGTGGCCTGGTGCTAAAGGTGCTGGATCACTGATCCTAAGGTTGGGGGTTCAAGCCCCACTCTCAATAGGCTGAGAGCTGCTTCCACATTCTTGCCAGATGGTCCCCCACCCATGTGTGCACAAACTGGGTTATCAAAGGCCGGCCGTGTCTTCCACTGTCTATGGTGTGAGGTTCATGTAAAGGAACCGTTGCTGACTTTCATAAAGAGTGGCCGCGTAGCCATCAGTGTGTTTCCGCCCTGCGATGGCCTGGCAAGCTATCCAGTGTGTACTCTGCCCTTAACCAAAGTCGGCTGGTCTGGATGCCAGCCTGTCCGCGACCCTAAGTAGGATTAAGTGATTACAGAAAATGAACGATAATGATTATGAACAAAGTGTCCTTAAGAATAGATCCATCATGTTACATTAAATTAATCACCATCAGGTTTAACATCAATATTATTTACGTACAATTACACTACGTAGAGTAAGTTCACTGCATTTTAGTGACCCATATTTTTCTCTTTGAGAGTGAAATCAAAGTCCGAATGATTATACACTGGCAAAAAATGTGCAGACAATCGACCATCACACCGCACACCATTCTTCCCCAAACTCTTGCCGCGCTCGTCACTTCAGTGGCATGCCTTTGTATGTTGCAGCGTAAAATCATTTTCCGTGATTCATGCTACAGCGCGAACGTGAAAATTCTCCTGGGTGCTAAGCGAGGTTCGTGAGGAACATGGCTTCCCAAGATGATCGTAAAAGAGACTAATCATAAAATGCTGTAAATGTAATCAGTGCCTGAAATCAACTCCAGTGAAAACCTCTGGGATGAACCGCAATACTCTGTGCCAAAGCCCGTCTTTCTTGTCACCTGTGCCCGCGCTCACTAATACTCTTTAAACTAAATCAACGCAAATGTTTTTCAGGTTTATGCCCAGCCTAATAGCATAGTTATTACACAAGACCAAAACTTCCTCTCTCATTGTCAAGCATGCAAATTCATGTGCTTGAGTTGTGGTCTGATAGCGAAAACAATAATGTTGAACATGTTTATTACTTTAAATTCCTGCGAAGTAAACATGATTTTTTTCAGTTCGGTTCATTTTCTGTAACTGCTTAATCCTAATTAGGGTCGCGGGGAGGATGGCGCCCATCCCAGCCAAATCCGGGCGAGGGCAGAGTACACCCTGGACGGCTCACCAGGCCATAGACAGTGAGAGACATGGCCAGCCTTTGATAACCCAGTTAGCTGAACTGGATGAAGGGTGACAACCATGTGGAGACTGCAGCTTGAACCTCCAACCTTAGGATCAGTGATCCAGCACCTTTTCCACAAGGCCACCACTACCCTGATTTTTTTTTTTTTTTTTTTTTTTTTTTTTTCTTAGTCCAAGAAAATTTACATTACATTTACAGCATTTGGGAGACACTTTTGTCCAGCGCGACTTACAATTATCTTTATAATATACAATTATCTCTTTACGAAAACCTCTGAATACAAAAAATCCAGGATACGAAAAACATTTTACTAAATTTTCGCCCGCTGTATACGAAACAACCTCTTCTTACGAGAAGCGCCAAACACGCCATTTAAAAATGCAAAGAATGCACGAGTTGCTCTCTCATTGGCTGTCTCCCAACATCCTGCCCCGCTGGGAGATGTAGTGTTGGTTTGTGAGTTGTTTTGAGAGTACTCATTGCAGCTTATTTGAGGAGGTCCGGATGAGCCGCGCCTCGTCTCAAAAGCTCCGCATTCGGCCACAAATCATTTTTGTGCACGGAAGTGGGCGGCGCCACACAGAATGCTCCGTTGGACAAAAGACCTCCGATCTCGCAAGGAAGCAAGTCAATATTGAATCCGGACCTCAGATCTTTCAAACAGGTAATTCACCTTTAAATACAACAACCGATGGGGCTCCTTCGGCTCCGTCGGCTGCACGCTGTGTGTGGGTGGAGCCCGCATTCGGCAGAGCACGCCACTCAGAGAGAGAGAGAGAGAGAGAGACGATGTTGTGTGTGTGTGTGTGTGCGCGTGTGTGTGAGAGAGAGAGAGAGAGAGAGAGATAGAGAGGGACGATGTTTTGTGTGTGTGTGTGTGTCTGTTAATAAAAATGTTTAATAATGGTTTAATTAAAAAATATGTTAATAAAATGGTTTAATATGTTAATAAAATGTTTAAATGGTTTACTAAATGATTTTCTTTAACTTTTAACATATTTCATACTAAATTGGTGTACTTTTATCATTTTTAATTGTTTATGGGGTAGTCTTGGGAGCCTTGGAATGAATCGCGCTTTACAAAAGTAGAGGGCCGACTCTATGTGTGTGTGTGTGTGTGTGTGTGTGTGTGTGTGTGTGTGTGTGTATATATATATATATATATATATATATATATATATATATATATATAAATCTCCAATTGAGGGTTTGAGGATTAAGGACCTTGTTCAAGGGCCCAACAGTGGTGATAGTGTGTAGTGTGGATTGAACTGCTGACCTTCAGATCAGTAACCCAGCACCTTCACTATCTCAATACTGCACTGTAAGTTTAATTTAAATGGGAAATCTGACCTGAAATGCTACTTTTTCACCTCTGTAGGTTAAAATAATATATACTCTTTTAAATAAGTAAATAAATAAAAAGACAAAAGAAATTTATTGTAGAAAGCAACCTTGACACTTTTCATCAAACATGTTTGGTGTTCTATTTCCTGCAGTTCTAGTTTCTATATTGATAACTGTCATTTCAACAATATCTTGTATGAACATTGTTATTTTGTTATTAAGTAAGCATCACGTGCAGCTATATTTAATAGCGCCCCTTGGGTTTTACTTCAGGTAATGGACTTGGAGTGGGACATTTTAACAGAACTGCATAATTACCATTCATTCATTCATTCATTTTTGCCTAAACCGCTTAATCCTAATTAGGGTTGCGGGGAGGCTGGTGCCCATCTCAGCAAATTCTGGGTGAGGGCAGGGTACACCCTGAACAGCTTGCCAGGCCATCGCAGCTGCATAATGATGCAGCGTCAAACGACATGCCAACAGACGTGCAAACAGATAGCATGGTAATTGCATATAGAGAACTCTAGAGGGCAATAGAGTACCATTTACTATAACTGGGAGGGGATTCGAGCACTTACACATAATACAATGAGGTAAATCCTGGGTGATAGGAAGAGCTTTAATAAAGGATGTAGGGTTATCATTTTGGATATAAAATTGTTTGTTTAAGACACGAGATCAGACTGTGGGTTGCTCGGAAGACATTTCCTATACTATACTCCTGTTTTACAGTGGTGTGAGAAAATACTACTTTTCCTTTCAGCTGTTCCCTTCAGGGGTTGCCACAGCGAATGGTCTGCATCCATCTTACCTTATCCTCTGCATCTTCTACTCTTGCTCCAACTACCTTCATGTCCTCCTTCACCACATCCATAAATCTTCTCTTTGGTCTTCCTCTAGGCCTTCTGCCTAAGTAGTTCCAACCTCAGCATCCTACTACCAATATACTCACTATCCCTCCTCCGTACATGTCCAAACCATCTCAATCTAGCCTCTCTGACTTTGTCTCCAAAACCTCTAACATGTGCTGTCCCTCTGATGTACTCATTCCTGATCCTATCCATCCTCGTAACTCCCAAAGAGAACCTCAACATTTTCATCTCTGCTACCTCCAGCTCTGCCTCCTGTCTTTTCCTCAGTGCCACTGTTTCTAAACCATACAACATCGCTGGCCTCATCACTGTCTTGTACACTTTTCCTTTCATTCTTGCCGATACCTTCCTATCACACATCACACCGGACACTTTTATCCAACCATTCCAACCTGCCTGCACACGCTTCTTCACCTCTTTTCCACACTCTCCATTGCTCTGGATGGTTGAGCCTAAGTACTTAAAATCCTCCACCTTCCTTATCTCTGCTTCCTGTACCCTCACCGTTCCTCTTGGGTCCTTCTCGTTCACACACATGTATTCTGTCTTACTGAGGCTAACTTTCATTCCTCTCCTTTCCAAGACATACCTCCACCTCTCTAGATTTTCCTCCACTTGTTGTCTGCTCTCACTACAGATCACAATGTCATCTGCAAACATCATAGTCCATGGGTAATCTTGTCTCACCTCGTGTGCCAGCCTGTCCATCACCATAGCAAACAAGAAGGGGCTCAGAGCTAGCCCTTGATACAGTCCCACCTCCACCTTGAACTCTTCTATCACACCGACAGCACACCTCACCACTGTCTTACATCTCTCATACATGTCCTGCACCACTCTAACATACTTCTCACTCTAACATACTTCTCTGCCACTCCAGACATCCTCATGCAATACCACAGTTCCTCTCTTGGCACCCTATCATATCTTCTTCTTCTTCTTCTTCTTTTCCTTTCGGCTTTTCCCTTCAGGGGTCGCCACAGCGAATCATCTGCCTCCATCTCACCCTATCCTTTGCATCTTCTTCTCTTACACCAACGACCTTCATGTCCTCCTTTACCACATCCATGAATCGTCTCTTTGGTCTTCCTCTAGGCCTTTTGCCTGGTAGTTCCAGCCTCAGCATCCTATTACCAATATACTCACTATCCCTCCTCTGTACATGTCCAAACCATCTCAATCTAGCCTCTCTGACTTTGTCTCCAAAACGTCTTACATGTGCTGTCCCTCTGACGTACTCATTCCTAATCCTATCCATCCTCGTTACTCCCAAAGAGAACCTCAACATTTTCATCTCTGCTACCTCCAACTCTGCCTCCTGTCTTTTCCCCAGGGCCACTGTTTCTAACCCATACAGCATCGTTGGCCTCAACACCGTTTTGTACACTTTTCCTTTCATTTTTGCCGATACCCTCCTATCACACATCACACCGGACACTTTTCTCCAACCATTCCAACCTGCCTGCACGCGCTTCTTGACCTCTTTTCCACACTCGCCATTGCTCTGGATTGTTGAGCCTAAGTACTTAAAATCCTCCACCTTTCTTATCTCTGCTCCCTGTAATCTCACCGTTCCTCTTTGGTCCTTGGTATTCATGCACATGTACTCTGTCTTACTGAGGCTAATCTTCATTCCCCTCCTTTCCAGGGCATACCTCCACCTCTCTAGATTTTCCTGCACTTGTTCTCTGCTCTCACTACAGATTACAATGTCATCTGCAAACATCATAGTCCATGGGGAATCTTGTCTAACCTCGTCTGTCAGCCTGTCCATCACCATAGCGAACAAGAAGGGGCTGAGAGCTGACCCTTGATGCAGTCCCACCTCCACCTTGAACTCTTCTGTCACACCGACAGCACACCTCACCACTGTCTTACATCTCTCATACATGTCCTGCACCACTCTAACATACTTCTCTGCCACTCCAGACTTCCTCATGCAATACCACAGTTCTTCTCTCGGCACCCTGTCATATGCTTTCTCCAGATCCACAAAGGCACAATGCAGCTCCGTCTGACCTTCTCTGTACTTCTCCATTAACATCCTCAAGGCAAACACTGCATCTGTGGTGCTCTTTCTGGGCATGAAACCAAACTGTTGTTCACAAATGCTGACTTCTGCCCTTAGTCTAGCTTCCACTATTCTTTCCCATAACTTCATCGTATGGCTCATCAACTTTATCCCTCTGTAGTTGCCACAACTCTGCACGTCTCCCTTGTTCTTAAAAATGGGCACCAGCACACTTCTCCTCCATTCCTCTGGCATCCTCTCACTCTCTAAGACCTTGTTAAATGTTCTTGTCAGAAAATCTACTGCTACCTCTCCTAGACACTTCCATACCTCCACCGGTATGTCATCTGGACCAACTGCCTTTCCATTCTTCATCCTCTTCAATGCCCTCCTCACTTCACCCTTACTAATCTTTGCTACTTCCTGGTCCTCAACAGTCACCTCTTCTACTCTTTTTCTCTCTCATTTTCCTCATTCATCAGCTCTTCAAAGTACTCTTTCCATCTTCCCAGCACACTTCTGTCATCAGTCAATACATTTCCCTCTCTGTCCTTTATCAATCTAACTTGCTGCACGTCCTTCCCATCTCTATTTCTCTGCTGTGCCAACCTGTATAAATCATTTTCTCCCTCCTTACTTTCCAGCCGAGCATACAAGTCATCAAACGCACTCTGTTTGGCCTTTGACACTGCTACCTTTGCCTTACGCTGTGTCTCCCTGTACTCCTGTTTACTCTCTTCGGTTTTCTCAATGTCCCACTTCTTCTTAGCTAATCTCTTCCTTTGTACACATGGCACCCTATCATATGCTTTCTCCAGATCCACAAAGGCACAATGCAGCTCCTTCTGACCTTCTCTGTACTTCTCTATTAACATCCTCAAAGCAAACACTGCGTCTGTGATGCTCTTTCTTGGCATTAAACCAAACTGTTGTTCACAAATGCTGACCTCTGCCCTTAGTCTAGCTTCCACTATTCTTTCCCATGACTTAATCATATGGCTCATCAACTTTATCCCTCTGTAGTTGCCACAACTCTGCACGTCTCCCTTATTCTTCAAAATGGGCACAAGCACACTTCTCCTCCATTCCTCCGGCATCTGCTCACTGTCTACGACCTTGTTGAATGTTCTTGTCAGAAAATCTACTGCTACCTCTCCTCGACACTTCCATACCTCCACCGGTATGTCATCAGGACCAACTGCCTTTCCATTCTTCATCCTCTTCAATGCCCTCCTCGCTTCTTCCTTACTAATCTTTGTTACTTCATGGTACTCAACAGTCACCTCTTCTACTCTTTTTTTTCTCTCTCTCATTTTCCTCATTCATCAGCTCTTCAAAGTACTCTTTCCATCTTCCCAGCACACTTGTGTCATCAGTCAATACATTTTCCTCTCTGTCCTTCATCACTCTAACTTTCTGCATGTCCTTCCCATCTCTATTTCTCTGCTGTGCCAACCTGTATAAATCATTTTCTCCCTCCTTACTGTTCAACCTAGCATACAAGTCATCATACGCCCTCTGTTTGGCCTTTGACACCGCTACCTTCGCCTTATGCTGTGTCTCCCTGTCCTCCTGTTTACTCTCTTCGGTCCTCTCTATGTCCCACTTCTTCTTAGCTAACCTCTTTCTTTGTACACACTTCTGCACTTCCTGATTCCAACACCAAGTCTCCATATCTACTTTCCTTCCAGAAGATACACGAAGTACATCACATTAGCTGTAGTTGTCCAGTCATCTGGAAGCACTTCCTGGCCACCCAAAGCCTGTTTCAATTCCTCCTTGAAGACAACATGACTCTCTTCCTTTTTCAGCTTACACCACTTTGTCTTCTGCTCTGCCGTTGCCTTCTTCACCTTCCTCACCATCAGTGTAATCCTGCACACCACTATCCTGTAGGTACCTTAGGGTACCTCCGGGCATCTGCCTGTCAGGGAGCGGCACCCCTGCCCTACAGGAGCCTCGGGGGGTGGAGTTTGCACCCCCACCCTCTTAAAAACGCCAGCAAAACACACAACTAAATGCTGGAGTCCGCTCCGGGGGAATAACCTCAGGTGATGACATATGAGGGGGGTGGGGCAAAGCCTTCGGGACCCCCACTCCATGATAGGGGTGAAAGCCTGGAGCAACCAGGCTGGGCGTGATAGGGTGAGCGATGCGGGTGGTGCTAAGGTCGAACACCAGCTGCTTTTGGTCGCCTCAATCGAATCTGAGGCGATTGGTCCGGGTCGGCGCGTGGAACGTGACTTCCCTGCGGGACGACTCTCACCTGCCTCTGGTATCAAGGGAGCTTAGTCTGCTTGGCATCGGCGTTGCGGCCCTCTCTGAGGTGCGGAGGCCTGGGTTCAATGAGACAAGTGTCGGTGGGTACACGAACTACTGGTCTGGCTGGGCCGACGGTCTTCACACTCAGGGAGTGGCTGTTGCCGTCGCTGATCGATTGGCACCGTTGGTATCGGAGGTGGTCCCGGTCAACGAGCGTATTATGCGACTGAGGGTGACTCACACAGTGGGGACGCTCTCTATTGTCGCAGTGTATGCTCCGACCGGGGTGAGTGATCGATCCACAAAGGAAACCTTCTATGACCAGCTTGGTGGTGTCGGGGGTTCCGGGAAGGGACACCCTGGACGTACTGGGGGACTTCACTGCAGCCACTGGCACTGACCGGGATGGCTATGAAGCATGTGTTGGTCCTTACGGCTCTGGACGCCGCGATGAAAGCACCTTAAAAAGTGCCTTCGCAAAAAGTCAGGGCTTAAGGATTGCTGGCTCGTGGTTCCAGAGATCGGGTCCGCGATGCTGGACTTGGGACGCCAATGAAGGCATCACTAGGAAGGAGATCGACCATGTTCACATAGGTAGTCCCTGGCGGCTGGTCCAGAACTGCCGTGTCTTCAGAAGTGCTTAGCTCTTCTCGGGAGACCACGGGCTTCTGGTGGTGACTCTGAAGATCCCCTTCAGGCGCCCTGAGAAAGCCCTGGCTCGTCAAATGCGACTTGACGTGAGCCGACTCGGGGACCCTGATGTGGCTAGGAGTTCGCCAATAGGTTTGGAGAATCCCTGGAGGATCTGGACGCGGGTGCAGGCATGGAGGATCTCTGGGCTGGCTTCAGAGACCGCATCCTGGAGGTGTCCCATGGCTGCATAACGGGGTCGCCCAGACGACCGGGAACGGCCATCTCCTCTGACACCATCAACGTCATCGAGAGAGCGAGACAGGCTCGACCCGACGGCAGAGCTGGAGGATAAAGCGGACGCTCTTCCAACTGAGCTAAATCCCCGGTATAATATTACATCCCAGAAAACTGTTATTTTAATCAAACAAGCATTTCTGCAGTCAGTTCATGCCCTGTTTGTCCTTGTTGACAGGTCTTATTTTTTGGTAATAACTAAATGGTTAATCCAAGCTAACGTTGTCAACACATTATATACTTACTAAAAGATACGAAAAGATTTTATGCCGATCCATATTGAACAAGTACTTTCTTGGATTTCTTCATTTAATAAGTCACTATTAATTATTGAAGGAATGAATAATTATAATTAGCACTAACAACACTTCTTTCTAATTACATATGTATATGGAACATTGGAAATGGCCGAATGTCTTCAAGTGTATATATAATATACTGTCATTTGTGGTTCGCATATTGTACTTCTAATACATGTACCAAGTAACTTGTCTGTGTATTTTATGCAATTTTTGATAATTGTTAGATAAAATACATATATAACATACTCATTATAGATTTCAGCACTAACATTTTAACATTAAAATGTCTATATTTAAATGATAATGAACATACAGTATTATTTACTCATTTTTTGTTTTATTTTTCTTGTTACAAATATAATTGTCAAGTTCTGTAAATTTTATAATAGCTCAGACTTGCTTTCAAAGTTGAAATGCTCAAAAAATGCCCCTCTCAGCCTTTCAAATTTCAAAATTTCCGCTGCCATAGTGTACTCACTTATTTTTTGACCACTACAGCACTGCCAGAAACGGACTTCTTTCACTAACTGTTCTTAGGAAGAAATTTATTCTTACACTAACCAGTGTTCATTCATCATTGTTTTCTTTACTGGGATTTGTTCTTCATTATGAACAGAATCTATGAACACCAGAGATCACTCTTAATTCAGGTCAGACCCATTTTTATTTATTTATTTAGTGCGGTGTCCTTCCCCTGTTCAGTGTGACCTTTATAGCGTGCCAGGTTTCACTAGTATCTGTTGGCTTATATCCAGCATTGACATACAGAGTACAATCTCACATCTACAATTTACCAACAGAAGAAAACACTCAATCTTTATGCAGCTCAAGAGATTTCACTAACAAGTGAAAATTATACAAAATTCCCACAAGAAGCCAACTGGATTTTTCGGTTAAAGCCAGTTCTACCGACTTCTGAGACCAAAGTGGTATTAAATCACCTTTATCTTTTAGGCACTGTATTCAATGAGGGAAATGATTGCTTGGTCACATATGGAAAAAAAAAAATAAAAATTATATACACACAGGGGATCCCTCACTTTCCGTGGTTAATTGGGACTGAGATTCTACCGCGACTGCCGAATTCCGCGAAGTAGGATAGACCCCCCCCCCCCCCCCGACTGACGTATATGTACATGTGTATATAATATCAATAAATATATATTCAACGCTATAAGTGCTTATAATAACAATTAAACATTCAAAAATAATGCATAAGATGTAAATAAAATATAAATACACACACAGACAGATGTACGCGCACGCACTCAGATGCTCACCTCATAAAAATGTAAGTAGTTTTGATTGGGGAGGTTTGGGTTGTTTTTTGTTTTTGTTTGTTTGTGGGTTTTTTTTTTTTTTTGCATAATTGGCCTTGTTTTTGCGGCATTTTCCTTAATTTTCCCCCCGATTCATCCTTAATTTCCTTTTTTTTAATTCGATGAATATTTAAAAAAAAAAATTGCGATGCATTGAAGCGCAAAGTAGCGAGGGGTCCCTGTATTAACAATGTTCATGGAGGTACTTATTCTTTAACATGACTATGTGTGAATAGATGAGTTTGTATTCCACTGGGTTTCAGAAATAAAACATGGACTACTTTAGAACAGACACTGCTTTGCCATTGATTCACATTTGTTGGTTGGGATGCACCATGTATCCGGAGTAAAATAAGAGCAACTCTGTACTCTAAGGATGTCTTCACACTTTTTCTTTAATATTAGCCCTCTGAAATGTCCTGTAGGTCAGGTGTAGCGTTTCTGCTCAGATATTAATAACATGTGGGTGGAAATATTGTGCTGAAACTGGCCACAGTTGAGAAATTTCTAATCGTATACTATACTGCTAATGTTCAGTGCCGATGCTTCCCAAAGACACAGATGAGGCAGATACTGCAGGCATGATCTGCCAGTCACAAAGTCGTGCATTTGTTATTGTCATTTTTCTCAGCGCACACAATAAACAGCCAGGACTGGCGTTAATTACTTTCCCAGAATGCAACAAACGGCATTTTATTATGAATGATTCAACCATATTAGTTAATTCATGGCTGATATTACAAACTGCATTTCTGTTGTTAAGGAAAGCTATTTTTTTTTAATATGTTGGTGGCAAAATTAAAAAAGATAAAAAAATAATTATTATGCTTTCTGACTCATATTTATTTCAAACAATTTGTTTGCTTGTGTATTGTATCATATGAATACATTAAAATTCTAAATTTATTTCCGCGGTATAATGAAGACATTTCTGCTCTTCTGGCATCAATCAATGTGTGAAATAATTTGCCAAAAGTGGTTCAAGATAGGACTACTGAGCAAATAACAGGGCTATGGGTGCCAAAAGCTTACTGATTTGAGTGTGGGGAGCAATGGTTAGCCAACCTGATTCACGCCCACAGACAAGTCACTGTAGCACAAATTACTGAAAATGTAAACACTATCTGGCTATCACAGGTCAGTGTGACCATGTGTACCCCTGTCCAGTACCAAAAGTACCTACAGTGGACATATGAGCATCATAACTGGGCCATGAAACCACAGCAGGTGGTCTGGTCTGATTGATCATGGTTTTGTTGTTGTTGTTTTTTTTTTTTTTTTTTTATATTTTCTTGTGTACTGTTTAACTGGGGAAGAAAGCCATGTTTTGCTGGAATTCACATGGTTGTAACACTGACATGTACCACCTACCCTTACACCGTTGCAGACCCCTTACACCCCTTTATAGAAATGGTATATAACATTTTTGGCCTGTCTTTGCAAAACAATACACCCTACCACACTACAAAAATCAGAGACCCCAGAAGAAGCAGCCACCCTCCGGGCAAAGATGCAAAGCACCACCTCAAACTCTACCGCAACTGTCCACCCCTTCATCTTGAGAAGCAGCAGCATCCCACGAAAAACTTAATTCCCATAAGCCTCAAGATCCAAACCTCTCAGTTCCAGCTCTTCACAAGCATCCAATAGAAACGTCTCTCGAACACCAATTTTTTTCATCTACCTTCATATCTTCAGCAGGAAGCCCAAGAAGCCCAGGTCCAAGAAGAAATAATTCAAGCTCAGGAGTCTGGATGATGAGCAGATTACATGAAGAAAAGGGAGAACAAATATCTCTGAGAGTTAGAGGATGACAGAATATAAAGACACCAAGAAGTGTCTACTGAGGACTCTGTTGAGGCAAAAGCAGAACAGGGATATGTATTATCAAATATATTTTTTTTTCCTTTAAGATATTCTGCATAATTTTAATAATGTTGCATTTGTTTTTATTCTTTTCCCCTAAAGGGCTGGTAGATACTGTAGGGTCTTAAACTTGTTTATACAATAATAGACAAAATTGGATGATGGGCAGCCTAAGGAGCCCACAGAAAGGGATTCCTAGATCACGAGGAAATTTTATTTCATGGGCAGACAGGTCCATCAGAGGTCAAAGCCAGCCAAAGTGTTATTATTAGTATTACTGATACATTAATCATAATATCAAGAGTATTCAAATTTCTTTCAATTCTCATCGTACTTCAATGTGAATTAGTTCAGCATGATTTATATATACTGTATATATAATATATTAAAAAAATAAGAAAATTAAGGGGATCCCCAAAATCTCCCATCAAAACTACATTTTTGTGAGGTGCGCATCTGCGTGCGTGCGTGCGTATTTATATTTTATTTACATCTCATGCATTATTTTTTAATGTTTAATTGTTATTATAAGCATTTATAGCATTGATTATGTATTTATTGATATTCTATACACATATACATGTATGTATACATCAGTCACGGGGGTTTGGGGGGGGTTGATCCTACTTTGCGGATTTCAGTTATCGCGGGAGGATCTCGGTCCCAGTTAACAACGGAAAGTGAGAGATCCCTGTATTTTTCCCTTTTACTCGGGAGTCGCCACAGTGAATCATCTGATTCGCACGTTTGATTTGGCAGAGGTTTTTACGTTGGATGCCCTTCCTGTCACAACCCTTTTTAGCAAGGGACAGAAACACGCTGACGACTTTGCAGCTACTCTTTACGAAAGTCAGCAATGGTTCTTTTACATGCCTCTCACCATAGACAGTGACAGACATGGCCTGCCTTAGACAACCCAGTTCGCTGCACTGGGGGAGACCGTGACAACCTTGTGGAGAGTGGGACTCAAACCCCCAACCTTTGGATTAGCGATCCAGCGCCCTATACCACTAGCCCACCACTGCCCCTTATGTATATATCTATGTATGTATGTGTATATATATATATATATATATATATATATATATATATATATATATATATACACACACACACACACTAGTATATATATATATATATATATATATGTGTGTGTATATATATATATATATATATATATATGTGTGTGTGTGTGTGTGTGTGTATATATATATATATATATATATATATATATATATATATATATATAGGATTTTCTGAGTAGATCCTTCCATAAGAGAGTGCTCAATACTTTTTGGTAGAGCAAATAACAAAAATAAAAGGACAGGACAAAGATTTTCTATTGAAACTCCATTTATCACTACAGATCTGTAGTGATAAATGGAGTTTCAATAGAAAGTCTTTGTCCTGTCCTTTTATTTTTATTATATATATATCCTGTCACAACCCTTTTCAGCAAGGGACAGAAACACGCTGACGACTTTACTCTTTACAAAAGTCAGCAATGGTTCTTTTACATGCCTCTCACCATAGACAATGAAAGACATGGCCTGCCTTTGATAACCCAGTTAGCCGCACTGGGGGGTGGGGGTGGGGGACAGTGACAACCTTGTGGAGAGTGGGAATCTAACCCCCAACCTTTTGGATCAGCAATCCAGCGCCCTATACCACTAGACCACCACTGGCTGCTGAGCCTAAATACTTAAAATCCTCCACCTTCCTTATCTCTGCTCTCTGTAACCTCACCGTTCCTCTTGGGTCCTTGTAGTTCACACACATGTATTCTGTCTTACTGAGGCTAACCTTCATTCCTCTCCTTTCCAGGGCATACCTCCACCTCTCTAGATTTTCCTGCACTTGTTCTCTGCTCTCACTACAGATTACAATGTCATCTGCAAACATCATAGTCCATGAAGATTATTGTCTAACCTTGTCTGTCAGCCTGTCCATCACCATTGCAAACAAGAAGGGGCTCAGAGCTGACCCTTGATGCAGTCCCATCTCCACCTTGAACTCTTCTGTCACACTGACAGCACACCTCACCACCTCATACATGTCCTGCCCCACTCTAACATACTTCTCTGCCACTCCAGACTTCCTCATGCGATACCACAGTTCCTCTCTCGGCACCCTGTCATATGCTTTTTCCAGATCCACAAAGGCTCAATGTAGCTTCCTCTGACCTTCTCTGTACTTCTCTATTAACATCCTCAAATCAAACACTACATCTGTGGTGCTCTTTCTTGGCATGAAACCAAACAGTTATTCAATTTTTTTTCTTTTAATTTTTAATTTAATTTAATTTTTTTTCCATCTTGCTTCTAATGAGTTTTCATCTTTGCAAGTGAAAGTTACCATTGTTCACCTGGAGATGATATTGACAAGTGCAATCAACTGATGACCTCCACCAAGAGCAAGTGGATACTGGACAAGCCTGAGACTGGACATGCTGGAAAGCCGCCTGAAAGTGTCTCGTCAACTCATAAAATTCCTTGCTGCTAATGCAGTGCAGACAGTGCCAGTCATCAATCCGAATCAATGCTCCATCTTTGCTGAATGCAAGAAGAATACCCTAATGTAATTATGGAGTACAAGAACAAGAAAGCCAGGTTTATCATCACCAATCTTATCATAGACCTTATCATGGACACTGCCGTCATCACAGTGTGATTTCAAGCCTCTTCTATATCACCATTGAATTCTCCGTTCGTTAAGTATATGCAGTTCTACAATCGGAAGCCCTAACACCACCAGCCACTTTCTTTGATGTTCCAGAAGCAGCAGTCAGTTTCACTTCCGGTTACTGCAGTTCAAGTCCTGCAACTGCAGCCCTCCAGGGATCACCCATGCTGCCTCCATTTCCTGCAGTCATTCCTGTCACCAGTAACTGCAGCAACATTAGCTCTGTCTTCATCTCTATCACTGCCTGGTTTGATTAATTCAATTAATTAGGCTTTAAACCAGAGTGAGCATCATTCTAGACATAGCAATCTGATGGATGAAAACCTCAGCTTTTCGAGCAACTCTTCTAGTAGTGCTGACATTCAAGACCTGAATACGGATACTTCATCGTTCAAGGTTTTAGCAAAATTGGAATCTCATAATTTCCTTTGATCTTTTTGATCTCGCTTTGGTCAATGCATGAAGCCTTTGGGTAACCATAGATAATTGCTCGTCCTTCTTATATTGTAAATTTTCTCAGTTGTATAAATTATTTTTAACATTAGAAAGATTTATCCATTCCTTTTGACTAAGACCACCCAGCTACTTGTTTAATCTCTTGTCATTAAAAAGCTAGACTACTGTTAATGACTCCTAGCAGATTTGCCTCTGAGCACCATTCAAGCTGTGCAACTGATCCAGAATGCAGCACTCCCACACCACTCAACTGCTACACTCTCTCCATTGGCTTCCTGTAGCTGGTCACATTAGATTTAAAACACTAATGTTTGTCTAGACAACCAAACAGGCATCTGCATGTTGCTTGCTTGAACATAATTGACATCTCTCATGTTATGTGTCCTTCTCCACAGCAGCTGGGACAAATAGTTATGATCTATATAATCCACCAACTTGGTCTGGACCTGAGAACCCCACCCTTTTTTTAAGCTTACTGAGGTCTTTGTAACACAAACATTGTGCCTTGAATGACCCTGCATTTTGGGATTTATTTGGACAATTAGTAACAGGTCTCATCATTTAGGCAGAGGTTCCACAATCTTCAAAAACTGCATTTACAAATTGTCAGACAACTTCAGAATATTTCTTAGTTGTGAAATAGTGAACACTTTCAATATCTTATGATTTACAGTTCGTAATTTTGAGAATTTGGCGAAATCTGTGCAAAGGACAAGAGAAAAAAAATCAACGCATGGTACTCTTGACCTTTAGGTCCTTAGGTAGTGCTTCAATAAAGTCAGGCATGGTTCTGTCATAGAAATCACTGCAAAGCATCAGATACACTTTCAGAACTCATTGTTTGTGAACACAAACACAGCGATGAAGGCTTTTGATCTGAGCAATAATAAAAAGCAGGATCATCCCTCTCTTCTTCAGATAGATCTGGGGCATTAGTAAAGTTGAAGGGAGTTCTATATATAACAGTAAGAAATACCAGTCAGTTGTGGCACAGTCCTTCAGGCCTCTGCTAAAAAGTTGATGACGAAGAAGAATTTGTGAAAATATGTGGCACACTGATAGACTCCTACCCAAACGGATGGAATCACAAGGTGTTTCAACAAAGTTTCAACAAACTAAGCTTAATATAAGCTATTGTAAGATCTTTTATTCTAAATCAGTGGTTCTTAACCTTGTTTGCGATCCTGACCCCCCCTCTCAGTTTCATATGCTTCTTCACCGTACCCTTCTTTATTGAAAAATAAAATGTGATTTTTTTTTTTTTTTTTAATTCAAGACATAGATACAGTACATGTTTTTACTGGGGCACCAAAATGAACCGTGCATTCACATCACTGTGTTTCAAGAACAAAACCAACATAGTGCATGAACTCCCCCAATCAAAACTACTTACATTTTTATGTGAGGTGTGCGTCTGCATGGTGCGTGTCTGTATGTGTGTGTATTTATGTTTTATTTCCATCATATGTATTATTTTTGAATGTTTAATCGTCATTATAGGCATTTATAGTGTTGAATATGTATTTATTGATATTATATACACAAGTACATGTATGTATACATCAGTCAGCGGGGGTTTGAAATCACGTTCCGTCATATATGTGAATCCTTGTTGTACATATTTGTCTGACCACTTTCTTATTTTTGCTCAACATGGTATAGATTAAAACATTAAGAAAATCCATCACAACCGTCACAAGTCAACTATTGAGCGCACCAAATTTCCTGCAGCACAGATTGGCCGAGCAATGTAGCGTGATCACCTGCAGCCAGTGATGGCCAAGCGGGTCGTGTCGTCATGAATATGAGTCGGGTGTGTGTCTTGACCTCCGCCGAACCCCTGAGATTAAATCACCGAAGTGCTAGGGTTTGATCGAACCCAGGTTAAGAACGACTGTTCTAAATATTATCCAACACTCCCTAAGCGCGATGGCCTGGCAAGCTGTTCAGGGTGTACCCTGCAATTGTCCAGAGTTGGCTAAAATGGTGCCAGCCTCCCTGAAACACGAATTAGTATGAATCAGTTCTGAAATTGAACAAACAAATGAACATTATCCAAATAAAAAAAAAAATAAAAAAAAAAAGAAAATAATAAAAACCTCTTTAAAATTCCTGTTGTCCAGTTGAGTTGTATAAGATGTAGTTTCAAATAAAGCTGGATCATTTTTTAAATGATTTATCTCAGTCTCATTTGTCTGATCATTTTTTTCATGGCATTCATGAAAACTGTACAGACATTTTTTTGAATGCGCGCCCACAATTTACTATGCTTCCAAATTGACGGATAACATTTTTGTCATTTTTTCTGTCAACATTTAAACACTCGTGTATATTCCATACCTGATCAAGATGGGCTTCTTGTCAAGGATGAATGCTTTCAAACACAGTACACAGTCTCTCTTTTTCTCTGATTAAAAATTGAAGTAAAACTAATTTTGGCTAGGGGCAGTGGTGGCCTCCCACCTCTCAATGGGTTGCCAGTAAAAGTGCCTTGCACAGTAGTTAAGCCAGGAGGTGTCGTGCCCTTACCGTTCTGTCTCAGTGGACTTCCAAGTCTTATGCCAAGTGGTGCAAACTGGTGCCATAGACCTAGTCAAAATGGAGGTTGCCCCACAGTGACACCTGACTTGCCTGGTGGCGCCAACCATTGGCCAAACCTGGTTCCTCCGCTTGCCATCTGGTAATACGCTATTGACCTAGAGGTTCCTCTGCCACAGAGCACCAAGGATGTCCTGCTGCCAGCACCCTTGGAAGTAATTTCAAGACATACCCTGGTCCGGTCCCCTCCCTGAATTGCCACCTTATCGTGGTGGAGGGGTTTGCGTGACCTCATGACCCTAGGAGCTATGTTGTCGGGGGCAGAATGCCCCTGGTAGGGTCACCCAAGGCAAACAGGTCCTGGGTGAAGGTCCAGACAAAGTGCGATTCAGAAGACCCCTATGCCATCTCGGAGAACAAACATTTGAAGCAGTCGCCCTTGCCTGGACGCGGGTCACTGGGGTTCCCTCCTGGAGCCAGGCCCAGGGGAGGGGCTCGAAAGCGGGCGCCTGGTGGTCGGGCTTATGCCCCGGACGCCTCCCTGGTGTGGTGTTTCGGGCATGTCCAACCGGGAAGAGACCCCGGGGTCGACCTAGAACACGCTGGAGGGACTATGTCTCTCGGCTTGTCTGGGACCTCTTCGGTGTCCCCCCGGGAGAGTTGGAGGAAGTGGCTCGGGAGAGGGACGTCGGGACCTCTTTGCTTAGGTTGCTGCCCCCGCGACCCGACCCTGGACTAAGCGGAAGATGATGATAATGATGACCCTGGTCCGGTTTGAAATCAGAGTGCTCCTCCTAGATGGGCAACCCTCCAGGGTTCACGAGTCCCACCTACCCGATGCACTACTTTTTAGGTACCAGAGAACTCGCCCACGCCCCGTCTCCTGTAGTAGTAGAAACAGTTCTGCCTTGGGAAGGCCAGGAGCTGGACTTGGTTGTCAAAGGCTATATGAGACACATCCCATAAGGGTCATTTTATAAGCATTGGAAGCTTTTCCCCAATGCCACCCGTAGGCATAACAACCTTGGGTTGCCACCAACTGGGTTATCAAAGGCCGGCCATGTCTCTCACTGTCTGTGGTGTGAGGCCTGTAAAAGAAACATTGCTGAGTTTCGTCAAGAGTAGCTGCATAACCGTCAGAATGTTTCTGCCCTGTGATGGCCTGGCGAGCTGTCCAGGATGTACTCTGCCCTCGCCCAGAGTCGGCTGAGATGGGCACCAGCCTTCTCGCGATTACCCTGATTAGGATTGAGCAATTCCGAAAATGAATGAATGAATAATTTTAGCTAATCCCTAATGACCTGAAATCCTTTCGACACAGAGATAAAATGTTGTGTGTATTATTATTATTATTATTATTATTATTATTATTATTATTATTATTCTATATCAGGAATTCAGGGTTCATTCAGTTCAGTTCATTTTCTGTAACTGCTTAATCCTAACTATGGTTGCGGGGAGGCTGGCGCCCATCCCAGCCAACTTCGGGCGAGGGCAGAGTACACCCTGGACAGCTCACCAGGCCATTGCAGGGCGGAAGCACGCCGACAGCTTTGCAATCTACTCTTTACGAAAGTCAGCAATGGTTCTTTTACATGCCTCACACCATAGACAGTGAGAGACATGGCCGGCCTTTGATAACCCAGTTAGCCGCACTGGGGGGGGGGACTCGAACCCACTCGGCGATCCAGCACCCTATACCACTAGACCACCACTGCCCTTGCAGGGTTCATGTTCGAGTTAAATATTTATGCAGTCCCACAGACTACACTGAACCTCAAAGTGTTTAATTATTGTATTGTTCGACATTTTCCATATCCGTTAGAATATAAAGCTGTGCCTTAAATTATTCGTTGTCATTCTGTATGCTCCTGTTCGATAACTCACCCCAAGCTGTGGTTAGTATTACATTACATTACAATGTATGATTGGCGATGAATTTGCTTAAATGACGAATATGAGTCAATGAAAGAGCAGCACTCAGCACGGACAGCAGGTGCATCCTGAATCTGTGTAGCAACATCATGCAGGTTGCATAGCAACAGCAAAATCCTCTCTGCTGCTATTACAGAGGCTAAAATAACAAAGATATGCACACTGTGCAACTGCTATTTAAAACCGTTGAATAAGTCTTCCATATTCAATTCTCTATCTGTTATTTCTGCACCACAAAGCGAAAACAAAAGTTGGAGGGAGGGTGTGTTGGACTGGTTCATGTTTTAGTAACACAGTCAGCCGAAAGTAAAGGTGCATCGGCCTAAACTAAACTGAACGTGTGTGTGTCTGTGTGTGTGTGTGTGTTAAGCAGTTACTTACTTAAAGTACCATTGTTGTGTTAGATTACTAATCCCAATGTTGGGGGTTCAAGCCCCACTGTTTGCGGTTGTCACTGCTGTCCCCCCAGTGCACTAACTGGGTTACCAATGGCCGGCCATATCTCTCACTGTGTATGGATAGTGAGATGTTCATGTTGAAGAACCATTGCTGACTTTCATCAAGAGTAACTGCATAGCCATCAGCGTGTTTCTGCCCTGTGATGGCCTGGCGAGCTGTCCAGGGTGTACTCTGCCCTCATCCAGAGTCGGCGCCAGCCTCCCCACAAACTTAATTAGGATTAAGCAGTTCACAAAATGAATGAATGATTGAATGAATAAATATTCACTCAGAGGTAATGTCGAAAGTATAAGGGTGAAACAAGCAGACTTGGAATTAAATCTGCATCATGAAATGCCACAAATATCTCTGATACAATTGCATCATGTTTTTATGTTTGTTTTTTTTTTAATCTGCCCTTGTGTCTGGTATGTTGGGAAAATTCAAACTCAGTCCACTCCTCAAAATCTCCCACAACTGCCATGTGATACCATGTGAACTAAACAGTCATCTGAACATGTGCAAAGTTATGCCAGTGATTGGTAACCTGCTCCTGCTTATAACCTGTGAACGTGAAATATTGTAATTTGAACCTCCCAGGCTCCATTACCATGGCAACATGGAGATAAAAAAATATAAACATAGCTCAAAATACATAATAAATACATTTATATAGAGAGAGTGATATAAATATCAATATAAACAATCATGGCAGGATCTTTATGATAAATTAAAAATAATTACTTTCAACAGATTAATAATTTCGGGGTAGCATAATGGTTGAACTGGAAGTTCTGCTAATGATGGTGTTTCAGTCCAGATTCATTGCACAAATAGCAAAAAAAAAACAAAAAACCAAAAAAAAAAAAACGTAATCGTGGGAGCTGTTTATGACTTATTATCATCACTGAGCTGGGGGACTGACAGAAGATCAACGGTGCAAGTTGTGTAGAACAAAGGAACATTGCAGCACATGTTCTCTGGCTGTCAGCAGGTGCTGTCACAGGGCGGATCCAGGTGGAGGCATTATAAAGTTCTAGTGGAATTAACTAAGATCTTAGAAACTGAGAAAACAAGGAAGAGAACAAACCCAGAAAAGAAAACAGTACACTGGTTTTGTAAGATCTGGAGAGAGTCACAAGAGTACTGTAACAGAGAGAAATCCTTCCATCTTCAGTTAAGCGTCATCATGGGAAATGAGAGGAGACATTAGAAAGACGCGAGTGCTTCCAGGCATTGTGCAGACAACATTAAGACCAGACATTGTGATATGGGCAGAAGCAGTGCATACCATTATCATCATGGAACTAACTGTAGCATGGGAAAATAACTGTGAGGAAGCCCACGAGAGAAAGATGTGGAAATATACAGAGCTTGTTGAGACTTGTAGACAAAGAGGCTGGACCACGATGCTATATGCTGTAGAGCTGGGATGCAGAGCATACCCAGCAAGATCAGTGAGTGGATTCCTAAAAGCCATTGGTGTGGTGGGGAGGTAAGTCTGTTGGGTTTATACACCCAAGCCTAGTGGCTTAGCCTCGTGGCTCATCAGGTCGGTGCATATCCCCGGTTTCCATAGCGTGAAGCGACCAGGAGTTCAACTCCCCCTGGATGGGATGCTAGTCCATCACAGGTTTACCTTCCCAGTATATTTTCCTGGTACCCATTTATACTGCTGGGTGAACAGAGGCACACTTGTGGTTGAGACCTTGCCCAGGGGTCTTAGCACAGTGAGGATCTCAGTGGGATTTGAACTCACAACCTCCTGATCAGGAGCGCAGCACCCTAACCACTACACCACCGGCCCCACAGGTGGGGAGGCAGCAACAGAAAGCTATTAGACTACTAGGTGAGGCTGCTGAGAGCGCATTATGAGGGTTGTTGTACTGAAGGAATGATCAGAGCTGGAAGCCGACATCTGACGAGCAGTGACATGGCCACCACAGCAGATCCGCCAGCTGGAGGATGTTGTGGCACAACGATCGAAATACTTATAAAATTGGAGCCACCTGAAGACGTCGAGATTAAGGCTGACAGCAGAGGTCATAATAGTCAGTCTACATAGAAACTGACTGGCACAGAGCAGCGCACTATCAGCTGTAGTTGTAGCAACAGTTTTGGTGGTAGGTCGGACAGCATGTTGGAATTGTTCGGTGTCATTGGACAGTTCCCATCTATGGTGGGTGCTTCCTCAAATTCACTATGATGGTTACTGTTCACCTTTAGGAGTTCATTGGTCCTCTGGTGGTATGGCTTTAGCATATTGATGTGACATAACTTGCGTCGGTCAGGAGTCCTTATGACGTAGTTAACGTCATTGGATTTGGCTGATAATTTCAAAGGGACTATGGTGTCTTGCTTGCAAGGGACCTCCAGGGACGGGTAGCAATGTCAGCACTCTGCCTCCTGGACTGAAGCTGCGTTGTTCAGTTCAGTGATTGAATAGTAGCTTCATCTTCCGCTGAGTGTCTTTTAGAGTTTCATAGGCCAGTTGGCCCACGCAAAGTGGCTTGTTCTTGAAATTCGACATATAGTCTAACAGGCTCATATCTTCAGGAGGCGACTGTAGCAATCTCTCTTTCAGTAGCTTTCAGTAGCCCAAAATGACTTTTGCAATGCTTCTCTGGTGGTAAACAGTAGCAGTGGAATCCCTTGATCCCAACATTTCTCATTTTCAAAACAATAAGTTCTGATCATGTTTTTCAGAGTTTGCTAGGGCTTCTTGAGACCCTGGGTGGTGTGCACTGGATATTATTTGCTAATACCGAGTTCATATGTCAAACTTTGAAAGATGCCTGACGTGAAATTTGATCCTTGATCAGATTGTGTTTCCTTTAGTAGGCTGAATAGTGTGAAGAAGCTAATCAGGGCTTTAAGATGCGATGGGTTTGGATGTTCCTCAGAGGAATCACCTGAGGAAACCACGTAGCACACATGATGGTTAGTCACCAGATTTGGTTCTGGGCAAAGGTCCAACACAGTCAATGATAACATTGCTAAATGTTTCTTCAAAGGCTGGTATTAGCTTCAGAGGTACAACAAGTCACCAGGGTTTGGAGTGAAGCATAAAAAATCAGAGTGATCCTTACCATAGGACACTCTTCTCTTTCATATCTTTGTTTATATCACAATTAGGATATAGATCATACCAGAGCACCATCACAGCCAGCATACATGTCATTCAAGTGAGCGAATGAGAGGGTGAGAGACTGAATGAGTGAGTGAGTGAATTTAGTGAGTGAATGAATGAGTGAGTGGATGAATTGAGTGATGGATTGAATGAATGAGTGAATGAGTGAGCAAGTGAGTGAATTGACCGAAGGCATGAGTGATTGATTGAGTGAGTAAGTGAGTGAGTGAATTGGGTGAGTGAGTTAATGAGTGAATGTGTGAGTGAGTGAGTGAGTGAGTGAGTGAAAGAGTGAGTGAATGCGTGAGTGAGTGAATGAGTGAATGAATCAGTGAGTGAATGAGTGAGTGAGTGAATGAGCGAGTGAGTCAGTGAATGAGTGAGTGGGTGAATGAGTGAATGAATCAGTGAGTGAATGAGTGAGTGAGTGAGTGGGTGAATGAGTGAGTGGGTGAATGAGTGAGTGAATGAGTGAGTGAGTGAATGAGTGAATGAGTGAGTGAAGCAGTGAGTGGGTGAATGGGTGAATGAATCAGTGAGTGAATGAATGAGCGAGTGAGTGAAAGAGTGAGTGAGTGAGGGAATAATTGAGTGAGTGAATGGGTGAATGAATCAGTGAGTGAATGAGTGAGTGAATAGAGTGAGTGAATGAGTGAATGAGTGAGTGCGTGAGTGAGTGAATGAGTGAGTGAGTGAATGAGTGAAGGAATCAGTGAGTGAATGAGTGAGTGAGTGTATGAATAAGTGGGTGAATGAGTGAATGAATCAGTGAGTGAATGAGTGAGTGAATAGAGTGAGTGAGTCAAGTAGTGAGTGAATGAGTGAATGAGCGAGTGTGTGAATGAGTGAATGAGTGAGGGAGTGAATGAGTGAAGGAATCAGTGAGTGAATGAGTGAGTGAGTGTATGAATGAGTGACTGAGTGAGTGAATGAGTGAGTGGGTGAATGAGTGAATGAATCAGTGAGTGAATGAGTGCATGAGAGAGTGAGTGAATGAGTGAGTGGGTGAATGAGTGAAATGAATCAGTGAGTGAATGAGTGAGTGAGAGAGTGAGTGAAGTAGTGAGTGAATGAGTGAATGAGTGAGTGAGTGGGTGAATGAGTGAATGAATCAGTGAGTGAATGAGTGAGTGAGTGAATGAATGAGTGAGTGAGTGAGTGAGTGAATGACTGAGTGGGTGAATGAGTGAATGAATCAGTGAATGAATGAGTGCGTGAGAGAGTGAGTGAATGAGTGAGTGGGTGAATGAGTGAATGAATCAGTGAGTGAATGAGTGCGTGAGAGAGTGAATGAATGAGTGAGTGGGTGAATGAGTGAATGAATCAGTGAGTGAATGAGTGAGTGAGAGAGTGAGTGAAGTAGTGAGTGAAGTAGTGAGTGAATGAGTGAGTGAATGAGTGAGTGGGTGAATGAGTGAATAAATCAGTGAGTGAATGAGTGAGTGAATGTTGTTAAATTGCAGTTGTGAGAATCTGCACCGATACTTCAGCACCCAGTTTCTGGCTCATGTCCTGTTGCTTAAAGCGGTGTCACTTTTAAGCTGATGAGTATTAGGAGTAAAACCTCACATCGCTGGCAGACCTTGGCAGATTATTCCTCCAACTTCGGCAACTGTAGCGGTATTAAGGCGTCATGAAGAGAAAAAAAGGCTTTTGAGTGAGGAACCTGACAGAGCTACGCTTACTTTATTTATCATTTTGCTTGTACTTTTCTGCAGCGAACTGAAATGTTGCTAAGACGGTCTGCAGACATGTAACACATGGTGAGGTCTGCTCATGTCAATGTATCTTGCAGTGAAAGAAGTAAAAGAGTTGAGTGAGGGAGGTGAAAAGCAAATAATTTCAGCTTGGGACGTCTGTCAGATAAGTGTCAGGTTCCTTTCAATGTCTTCAACAACATTGCAGGACTGGAAGAAGACCAGATAACAGAGCGCACATGTCACTGCAGCGCATCATGACATACTGATGTGAAGTGGCCACAGAGATATCCAGATTCTCTCTCTCTCTCTCTCTCTCACTCTCTCTCTCACAGTGTGTGTGTGTGTGTGTGTGTGTGTGTGTGTGTGTGTGCGTGCGTGCGCGTCCTGATTAATCTATTCATAATAGACCTGCTCAAACCACAGTAATTCTGTGAACTCAAATAAACAAGCAAAACGGTAAAAATTAAAATATTAAAATAGCACGTCCCTCTCACGGTAAGAAGGTAACATAACCAGGCTCAGCGAGAGCGTTTCTGTGTGGAGTCCGCATGCTCTTCCTGTGTTTGCATCGGTTTCCTTCAGGTACTCCAGTTTTCTCCCGCAGTCCAAACACATGCACGTTAGACTAAATGGCTGTTCTAAATTGCTGTAGGAGTGAGTGTGAAGATTTGATCCCAGAACTTTCTTGCCATGAGATGGATGTGCAACCAACAACGCTATTGTGCTGCCTAGTTGTAAGTTTTTTGCACACTGAAATAATTCTGGTGAAGTACAGTATATGTTAAAGGCTTTGCTAATGGAACCACAAATTCAGACACCGAGTCTAAATTCATCCGTTCGTTTTCTGAACCGTTTAATCCTAATTAGGGTCACGGGGAGGCTGGCACCCATCCCAGCTGACTCTAGGTGAGGGCAGAGTACACCCTGGACGGCTCACCAGGCCATCACAGCATGGAAACACGCTGACGGCTTTGCAGCTTCTCTTGTCGAAAGTCAAGCAATGGTTCTTTTACATGAACCTCTCACCATAGACAGTGAGAGACATGGCCGGCCTTTGATAACCCAGTTAGCTGCACTGGGGGGGGGGGACAGTGACAACCCATTGACAGTAGGGCTTGAACCCCCAACCTCAGTATTGGTAATCCAGCACCTTACCATCGGGCCACCACTGGCCAGCAAAGTCTTTATGTATATAAAGTGACATTGTAACACCTATGAAAAGTGGTGGAAATATCGGCACAGTGTAGCAGCAGAATTTCAAACAATGTTCTTACAATGACCGGGTGTTAGTACAGTACTAACCTCTGTCATAGCAGAGCAACCAGTAGCACCTACTACCACCCAAACAACTACCTGAGCTACCGTATGAAGCACTGCTGACCTTGCACCACTTGAAACACCACTTAGGAACACTGCAATGTTCTTGTGTTTTCACTGATCATGATGAAATGTGAGCGAGCCATGTTGTCTCCATAAACAGTTTTAAATATCCATTAATTGGAGTAAATGTACTACATAGCGCTCAGGTCCTAGGTTGTGTTAGTTGCTGTCATTGTTGGTTCGCCACTGTTTTCATTCAGCTCACAATAAATGACCGGATCCTAGTACAATTCATTTAGGATGTTACCAAATGAAAGATGTGTGTGCAGTATCCTGTGCCATGGCATTCACAGAAACATATGGCAGTAATAATTTAATTTCAGCACTCATGTCTATAGCTCTGTTCATTATGACGTCAGGAGCAGCTTTAGGTGCAATCAAATGGAGAATATCATTCATTCATATATTTTCTGAACCGTTTAATCCTAATTAAAGTCACAGGGAGGCTGGCGCCCATGTCAACCGATTCTGGGCGAGGGCAGGGTGCACCGTAGACAGCTCGTTAGGTCATCCCATGGGAGAAACACGCTGATGGCTATGCAGCTACTCTTGATACAAGTCAGCAATGGTTCTTTCCACTGGACCGCTCAGAACAGACAGTACGAGACATGTCCAGCCTTTGATAACCCAGTTATCTGCACAGGATTGAAACAGAGAATATCAGAAACTAAAAGACATGACCGGAGAGGTGTGTGTGGATTCACTGCAAAACAACATGATGAAGTCGGTGCATAAATAAATTAAATGCTTTCTTCCACAATATATTAGAATAGGCAAAAAATAAAAATAAAAATAAAAAACTGGCACAAGAAATGGCAGCTCTATGCCTTGAGGAACAGACTTTCATCACCCAGGTTACAAAAGGTTTGACAAGGTTGTCCAGGGTGTACTCTGCCCTCGCCCAGAGTTGGCTGAGTCCAAAAAACATGCACAGTACGTTGATTGGCTGTTCCTAATTGCCCCTAGCTGTGAGTGGGAGAATGAATGGTTGTGTGACTGTTGGCCCTGCGATGGCCTGGCAAACTGTCCAGGGTGTAACCTGCCCTTGCCCAGAGTCTGCTGAGATGGGCACCAGTCTCCCTGCAACCCTAATTAGGATTAAGCGGTTCAGAAAATGAATGAATAAATGAAACGTTGAACTTAAGGTACCTGAGTAAAATCCAAATTATCAGTTCATTTTGGCTCAATATTTGGATTTGATTTGATTTGATTTGATTTAATTTGATTCAATTCGATTTGATTTGATTTGATTCATGGTGAAATCATCTTATTTCATGTGCTTAGTATCTTTTATTCGCCTGTTTTACATCTTGTTTTGGTTTTATATCTTTCTTCCATAACACTGATTCATCAAAACAGGGAAGGTCAGAGATCAAACATTAAATAAACCTGGCAAGTGATTGGACACCTTTAAAATGCCCTGTGTCAGCCAAGTAGGGTTTTAGGATTTCATATGAACACAATTTTTGGTTTTACATACAGTATTCATAATAATGCTTTTAGTAAATACATTCTTCGTGGACATTGCGACATTCATCCGTCATTCATTTTCTATACAGACGCTCCTCAACTTACATTCATCCGGTTTATATTTTTTGATTTTATGTTTTTTTTTGTTTGTTTTAAAGTCAAATTACGCTGACATAATGACACTGCATTCATTGTTTACAAACTACAGACTGAGTGTATATATCAGTTATATAGTGTGTTACCCTTGTGTTAAGATGTCGTCTCTGTGATCTTTGTGTTTACACTGTTTTGTGGACTTTTATAACCCTAAGCAAATATGATTGGTCAGAAGCGTAAGCCTCTGGATGCAAGTCTCATACACAGAGAGGAATTAACTATCTGCTCAGATCGGCACAACCTAACATGCATACTCAGTTAAGCAAAGAGAGTTGTAATATGAATGAACCCCCAGTGCAGCTAACTGGGTTATCAAAGGTGGGCCATGTCTATGGTGTGAGGCATGTAAAAGAACCATTGCTGACTTTTGTAAAGAGTAGCTGCAAAGCCGTCAGCGTGTTTCTATCCCTTGCTAAAAGGGTTGTGACAGGAAGGGCATCCGACGTAAAAACCTCTGCCAAATCAAACGTGTGAATCAGATGATTCGCTGTGGCGACTCCCGAGTAAAAGGGAAAAAGCCGAAAGGAAGACAGACAGTTGTAATATGAATGAAAACCTGAATGCACAAATTACAGAACAGTTACAGATATTTATTATCTTTTAGCAGAATTCTAAGAGTGTATACTTATTTTTATATTAATATTCCTTAGGATTTGTACTTGTTCTTTGTATGCATCTCTTGAATAAAGTTTACTTACTAACACAAAAGAAAGAACTCTCCGCTTTGCTGGGAGACTGCATCAGTGCAGGCTGTGTTCTAAACGAGTTCAACGGCACCCTTGTGCACTTGAAAGACCGGAAGTCTGTATAACCCACAGCAAGTACACTACTTTTGCAAGTACACTACTTTCGGTATTGAGCGCTTCACATATTGTAAGTGTTGATTGGCTGTTTTAAGCTTCATGTAAAGTAACTCGGTATAAATAAGTGACTTATTTGAAATTAATGTTGATATTATTTGATGTATTTGATATTATTTTACAAGGTTATGTTTATAATAAATGATTTAGGGGTGTTTCATGATACAGAAATGGTATTTATGGATGTATAGTACAGTATGAGCGTCATACGTCACACGTCACCGTAACAACTTACGTTCACTTTCAACTTACGTTTGGCTGTCCGGAACCAATTAAAAATGTAAGTCGAGGAGCGTCTGTATACGTTTAATCCTAATTAGGGTCGCAGGGAGGCTGACGCCCGTCCCAGCGGACTCCAGTCAAGGGCAAAGTACACCCTAGACAGCTCGCCATGCCATTGCAGGGCGGAAACACGCTGGCGGCTTTACAGCTAGTCTTGTTAAAAGTCACACCACAGACAGTGAAAGACTTCGCCGGCCTTTGATAACCCAATTAGCTGCACTGGCGCGGGGGCGCACGGAGGGGGGGTTTATCATCTTAAACAAGGTTTGCGCTGTAAGATGCACAGTGGGTGGAATCCCCAGCCCCCCTCTTTTTTAACTAAGAACAGGCAAGAAACATCAGCACATAAGTCATGTCTATGCCCTTTCCAGTCAGCATAATTGTGAAAATGCCTTTTGGCTGAATTCTGTGGTCTTCAGTCTACTTTGACATTGTCTGACTAAAGGTCACATGATCAATAAACTGTCCACCAGAGCAGGCACCTACTGCACCCTGGTTACAGATACTGCATATGCTGTAAGCGTAGCCTGTATGTCCCTCCCTATCAACTGACACAGAAAGATTTATATGGCTGCAGTACCAACTATGGCACATAATTTATCTTTGTGAATATCTCAAAGAAGCAAAAAGCAAGGTGTCAAAGATACAACAAAACAACAAAACAAATCAACAGTCAGCTAATATCTTATCACTTACTATAAATGAATTGCCTTGCTGTATTGAAAAAGCCCGATGGGAGCTTGGACATGGCTAAATTGGGCTTTGTTGGATATTGGAAGTGGTTTGTATGAATCTGTACAGTTCAGTAAGTGTCTTAATTCAAGAATTTCAGCGACACATAGTAGAATGTCATGCACTGAAAACTTCCACAAAACTTCTATCAGTTTTGTTCTGCCTCTGAGGTGGAGCTACAGAGGCTTGCAAAAAAGAAAGAAAAAAAAAAAATCTAATTTTTGTATTTTATATAATGGACCCACACAAAATAGTCCAAACTTGTAAAATAAAATGAAAAAAAAAAAAAAAGAATTAATTTCATAAATTAATAAAGTGATGTGTTTGACACGAAGCATTTAAAAAACATCTGGTGCAACCAATTACCTTCAGAAGTCACGTAGTTAACTGAGGTCTACCAGTGTGCAATATCAGTGTCACATAATTTCATTATAAATATACCTGTTCTGAAAGCCACCAGAGATCAGTTCAGTTCATTTTCTGTGACCGCTTAATCCTCATTAGGGTCACGCAGAGTCCCAGCCAACTCAGGGCGAGGGCAGAGTACACCCTGGACAGCTCGCCAGGCCATCGCAGGGCAGGAACACGCTGATGGCTTTGCAACCCACTCTTGTGCCCACTCAACAATGATTCTTTTACATGAACCTCTCACCATAGATAGTGAGAGACATGGCTGGCCTTTGATAACCCAGTTAGCTTCACACTGGGGGGTTGGGGGACCAGTGACAACCTTGTGGAGCGTGGGACTCAAACCCCCAACCTTTGGGATCAGCGATCCAGCGCCCTATACCACTAGACCACGACTGCCCCAGCCACCAGAGTCTGCAATCTCAAGTGACTCAACAGAACAAGCAACACCATGAAGACCAAGAAGCTCTACAAACAGGTCAGGAACAAAAATGTGGAGAAGCTGGGTTATAAAAACATATTCAAAGCTATAAAGTCACAGGGACCACGATTAAAACCAACATCACAAAATGGAGATAATACGCCACCACAACAAACCTGCCTCATAAGGGCTGTCCACCAAAATCTGCTCAAAGAACGAATTAGTTCGAGAAGCAGCAAGGAAGTCAAAGGTAATAATAATAATCTTCTTTTCCTTTCGGCTGTTCCCTTCAGGGGTCGCCACAGCAAATGATCTGCCTCCATCTCACCCTATCCTCTGCATCTTCTTCTCTTACACCAACTACCTTTATGTTCTCCTTCACCACATCCATAAATCTTCTCTTTGGTCTTCCTCTGGGCCTTCTGTCTGGTCGTTCCAACCTCAGCATCCAGGGTCAAAGGTAATCATGAAAGGGTTAAAAATCACTGCAGAGACTGGTGTATCTGACCACAGTTTACAGAGCTGGACTTTATGAAAAAGTGGCAAGAATTTGCTTGCAGGTTAAAACAAATGTTTACAGTTTGCTAAAAGTTATAAGACAAACTCAACAAACATAGAGAAAAAGATTCTTTGGACAGATGAGACTAAAATTAAACTGTTTGGCTATCATAGAACATGCTGCCTTTGTTATCTGGTAATGATACAAACTTGTTGTTTTATTCTATTGGCTGGTCTGCGACGGACACAGGTCTAAGAGAACACATTCTACTACTTGGCACGAAGCCTCAGATTTTACGTCTAAAACTGTTCCTATGTATTTCCTTCATAAAAAGTCAAAGGATGACAGTGGACGGTCGCAGTGCTTCCCCAAAGGAACCAGTGACGGGCAAGAGCTTTTAGTTTACGTGCACTGGACAACCCAGCCCAATGAGTTCACATCACTTCGGGGAAAAAATGGTTGCTCCGCATTGGTGGGGAATGAATGAATGAATGAGCTGGTGCCAGTGGTGGGGATGTCCTGAATAGTTATACTCAAGCTGACCTCCACATATAGCTCTGGGAACCAGACTCCTAGAGAAATTCAAGTCCCGCTTCTTTGCTGAAGTTGCGAATGCTGGAAGGCATGTGTGCTGACTTATTGCTTTTTGGTTTTCTGCCTGTTTGATGGAGTTTCTCTTTTCAGTTGGAGAGTCTGCCTTGACTGTTGCTGGTATTTCAGTGTACCCAACCACTTTATAATTCTTGGTATGGATACTAGAAAATGTCTCTACTGTGGAGTCTGCTGTCCGACTGAGGGACTTAAATGCACACAAGAATTGGAAGAATTGGAATGACTGTGAAGAACAGACTAACTGATCTGACTCTTAGTGGTGTTTTTGGTCTTCTATGCTAGTCATGGTTTGTCTGAAGTTGAGC
>CM045741.1:42700015-42705015 GCA_024760905.1 Plotosus lineatus
TTCTCAATAATTTTCTGTAACACCCCCTCTAGGAAGAAAAAACATTTTATGCCCCCCCCCCCCCCAGCACCCCGTGCACGACTATAAATAGTTTTTACTGCACGTCATATTGTTTGCTCAGTGCTTTTTCCCTACACCATAGCACTACAATGAGAGCACCACTGCCAACTACTGTAGTGGATGCGCAATTACACTTAATTCTAGTACAGTATGGCAAAAAAGCATGTTCCTCGGGGTCATACCACCCCCCCCCCCCAACCCCCGGCATTACACCGGGAGCACGCCCCACTATGTGAGAAGCACTGGTCTAGTGGGAGCTCAATATGAGATTTTCCTTGCTGGCATTTGTAGCGTGCAACACGCACAAAATTCTCCTCCTCCTCCTCCTCCTCCTCTGTTATGCGTCACCTCCTGCCTGCCCATGTTAGTAGTAGTAGTAGATGTTACATCTTCATCGCAGTCGATGATCAGAAGGGCGAGTTGACTTATTGTTTATTCTTGTTTTATTATTATTTATTATTAATTATTAGTAGTGTTATTTTACATGTATTATTATTATGAAATATTTATTGTTTTTACATGTTTATTTTTAATATATTAGGTCAAATATAGGTGTTTGTGGCAGACGTAACCAAAGTAATTATTTGGTTTACTGTTATTCCTTTTGGAAATAATTGTTTCAGCTTACCGCCTTTTTGGCTAACGAGCTCGCCCTCGATATGGATTAAATTAATAAGTCGAAATACCACTGTATTTGTTTTTACTGCTTTGGAATAGGAAGTGCACAGATTTCTGAGCAGGAAGAAGCAAATGGGTCCACCTCAGGGGGTTCCAGGATTCATACTGCACCACCTTTCTCCTCATTGGTGTGTTTTTTCTTCAAATGGACTAAAATGTACATAGTAAATGTGATTTGTTGTCCAACTGAAGAATGAAAATAGTAGGTTTGAACATCACAACAAGTGTAGCATTGCAGTGTGAACTGAGCAAGTTTAACCAGTGACATGACACATATTTTATGTCTCTTTATGTAAATCGTTAAAGGGAAAAAGGGGGTTTCGTTCTCTAGCACTGACCTTTGATTTTACATCTGACCAGAATGAAGATTAGTGTTCCAGAATGGAACAAGTTTTGAGTGTGTGTGTGTGTGTGTGTGTGTGTGTGTGTGTGTGTTTGTTAGTAATTGAACTCAGATTAATGAGTTATTGAACAATAAAAACACTCATGCTGGGTTCCACCTCGTACAGGGGAAAGCTGAAGACCTGATTGAGAACCCAAGTACTGAACGCTGAACTATTTTTACTGGCAAATAAGTGAAAAGCTATAATTCAAAATGTTGTAGACTCTCCTATTGCAGCTAACTAGGATATCAAAGGCCGGCCGTGTCTCTCACTGTCTATGGTTGAGAGGCTGTAAAATATCCACTGCTGACTTTCCTCAAAAGAACTGCATAGCCATCAGCATGTTTCTGCCCTGCGATGGCCTGGCGAGCTGTCCATAGTGTACTCTACCCTAGCTTAGAGTCGGCTGAGATGGGCGCCAGCCTCACAGCGCCCCTAATTAGGATTAAACGGTTCAGAAAATGAATGAATGAAAGGTTGAAGATTGTAAAGACCAGTTAATTCTGTGTGGATAGACTGTCTTCGTATGTATGTTGCCTAAAATAGTTGAACATTGAGCAAATGATAGGAGCAGATGAATTTTTTAGGTGAAAAACTTTAAATGAACATGATAGCCTGAAGCCACTCTCTCACATGGAAAATGTTCTCTCCTCTCGATTAGCTAGCAGATATTGAAGGAAGGGTACCATTAACAGATGCTATATTAAGACGTACATTAACGCAGTGTGCTAGTGAACCTGCTATTTTTGTCTTCCAGTGAATAATCTGTTTGGATGGTTATAGTTCTGGTTTCTAATATATTTACATGTAATTCATATTTAGATGAATAAATGAACATTTTGAACCTTTACACAAGTAATGCTTTGCAAATTATTCATACAACTTCACGCCACATAATGTTTTGATATGCTGAGTGGGTGGTTCGATAATTCTTCCTAAATGGTAAGTGGTGCTTCACCTCACTACAATTACCAAACCTTATTTGACATGATAATAATAATTAAGTTGAACTGGACTTTTAAATGATTTTCAAGCCCTACCTGTCCTCTTCCCACTTTTCCTCACTACAGACACCAGTGTTATTTTTTCCCAACCCAATGCCTGTACAGTATTTAATTTTACTTTGGTGTGTATTATGTTGATGAATGATATAGGTAGGATGTAAAAAATCCGAACCTAGCAGCTCATCAGGCTGGTGCTTATTCCAGGTTTCTATAGCATGAAGCTACCTGGAGTTCAACTCCTCCTGGATGGGACGCTAGTCCATCGTAAATTCCCTTCCCAGTATATTTTTACTGGTACTCATTTATACTGCTGGGTGGACAGAGGCACACTTGTGGTTAAGACCTTGCCCAGGGATCTTAGCACAGTGTGTGTGTGTGTGTGTGTGTGTGTGTGGGGGGGGTCTAATTGGGATTTGAACATGCAACCTCCTGAGCATGAGCCCAGCACGCTAACCGCTACGCCTCCAGCCTCACATAATGAATGCTATAATGCACTCCAATACTGCAGTGCTCAGCATGACAGATACATTTTAGTAGCTGACAGAGAAGAAGACAATGGCAGTTTATTATGGTGACATCTTCCACAGAGAAATCCAATTTTAGGGATACACACAGTATGTATGATGGAAACACTAATCCAAAAGTTTCTAAGTTTAAAGCAACTTGAAGCTTTATGATGTACTACTGAAGCATACTCTCATTTTATAGTCATTTGACCTGTACTGATGAGACTCAAGAGAAAGTACCAAGCACTAAAGTACCATAAATGTTATCCCATAGGTTGTTTGGGATTTACTACCATGAGTGGTACTCAGGTGTAATACCTTCTGACTGGATTATGGTTTACTTTAACTTTAACATTACTGAAATTACAATGGGCAATGTTGACTTTTTGGATGCTGTTTCAGTGATGTTGGCATGAGTAAAGCTGATGTCTTAATCTAAGTTGAAAACAAAATAAGACTCTTGCAGGAACTGTGCAAGTCAATTTTTTTTTTTTTTTGCACTTGAGCATCCTACTAATAATACCTGCTTTTTTCTGACGTTGATTCTTAAATCCTGTGCACATCCTTGATGGAATACAGGGATCCCTTGCTACTTCGTGCTTCAATTCATGCAGCTCCAGTGCATTGCGTTTTTTTTTTTTAAATATTAATTGAATTAAAAAACGAAGAAATTAAGGCAGAATAGCGAAAAAGTTAAGGAAAATGCTGCAAAACAAGGGAAATTATGCAAAAAAAACCAAATAAGACAAACAAACAAACAGACAAACAAACAAAAAAAAAAATAACCCCAAACCCCCCAACAAAACTACTTACATTTTTATGTGATGTGCGCATTTGTGTGCGTGCGCGTCTGTATTTATATTTTATTTACTTTTACTTACTTATTTACTTTTGAATGTTTAATTGTTATTATCAACATTTATAGCATTGAATATGTATTTATTGATATTATACACATATACACATGTGTGGGCAGTGGTGGCCTGGTGATAAAGGGCGCTGGATCACTGGTCCTAAGGTTGGGGGTTCAAGTCCCACTTCCCACAAGGTTGTCACTACCCGTGTGCAGCTAACTGAGTTGTGAAAGGCGAGCCATGTCTCTCACTGTCTATGGTGAGAGGTTCATGTAAAAGAACCAATGTTGACTTTCGTAAAGAGTAGTTGCAAAGCTGGCAGTGTGCTCCTGTCCCTTGCTAAAGGGTTGTGTCAGGAAGGGCATCCGACGGAAAAACCTATGCCAAATCAAACACGTCAGTCGGGGGGGGTTGATCCTACTTCAGGGAATTCGGCGGTTGCGGGGAGATTTCGGTCCCATTTAGGCCGGTTGCCTGTATATGGCAAACCTTTGATTTTCAGGTAAAGTGCAGACAAAGTACTTTTTTATGGGGCGATAACATCAGAACAATAATAACACAACAACCTGAACATAATTAGTGCCTCAGCCCAGAGTAAATGTAGGCTACACAAAATAATCATACAGCCTACTGTTGTGTTCGGGTCTCGTAACATTGTCAGGCATTCATGGTCCATTGTATCACCTCCCTGCTTCATGTGCTTTCTCTGCACCTTCTGCTATCTGTTCCTCAACTTGCTCATTATCCCTCTTTCTCTTAAACAGAAAACCAATTTTCTTTGCATTTTTTTGACCTTCAAGTGTGTTATGCTGTGTTTAGATCCTAATCTCTATGAACAGCATGCATACGTCCTCCAACTGATCCTCCAGCACTGTCTGGGGGGGGTCCTTTCATCACCTAGCAACCAGCCATCCAATGAAAAGAACACATTAAGCTTTCTCTCTTCCATGTGTGTTTGTTTGCAGAAGGGAGTGGTGCTGCTCGCATGACAGAGAGAAAGAGAGGATTTCACAATGCGTAAAAGCTCATAATTTATTACTTGGGTCTTTATGTTTTGTTTATTTTGCAAAAATGACTATTCTGTTGTCTGCAACAACAACAACAACAACAACAACAAAACCCTGGCTAGTGGACATTGGATTACCGCTATGCTACAGTGAGTGACTGCCTACTACAAGTTGCAAGGTAAGCGAGTACCGTAGCCTACAAACTATAGTGTTTGTCCAACCACTAAAACCCAGTTCAACACGTCACAGAAGACAAATTCGTATAAAAATTGTGAATGATTTTCATGTGTTCATCAATTTTACATTTATTTTGGTAAAATCCACTCAAAAACATAAAGGGCTTTACATTCTATGTCTGGGTGAAAGTTGCTTTTCCGAGATGTCCCAGTGCGTAGAAGAGGTCTGTATATTTCTTATGGGCACGGTGTTCCACTGCATTCTGACTTCCTTTTACCTCTGGTCTAATCTTATCATTTAATTCTCTCTCTTAATCTATTTATCCAACAGG
>CM045741.1:42710015-42802515 GCA_024760905.1 Plotosus lineatus
CAGGATATTGGTCATCTGGTGTTGACCTGAGACGACAGCATCAACCGGTCGCACCCTGAATGACCAAGCAGCCCTCTTTAGGGACAACACTGCTTGCTCTACATGGAGAGGGGCCTAGAAAAGGTGGCCTAAACAAAGCTCATCCCTCATCCCCCATTTGGCTTGCCGCAGTCAACGGGCATCTTCTCAAGCGGTCAAACAAATTCAAAGAAGGGAAGGTACACACCCACCTCTAAGGATGCAAAAACTTTAAAGCTTGCATGCTGGAACATTAGAACCATGCTCGATGCAGCTGACAGTAACTGCCCCGAACGTCCCTCCACTTTGATAGCGCATGAAATGTCCAGGCTAAATGTTGACATTGCTGTCCTGAGCGAAGTCCACTTCACAGAAGAAGGCTGCCTCCGTGAGCCAGATACACCCTCTTCTGGTCAGGGAAACCTGTAACAGGACAGCGTCTCTCGGGTGTTGGCTTCATGGTCAGAACCTCCATCTCTTCCAAGCTAGAAAACCTGCCAACCAAGTCACTCTGACCGCATCATGTCCATGCGCCTCCCGCTTGAGAACAAGCAGTATGCCACGTTTTTCAGCACATACGTGCCAACTCTTCAAGCTGAGCTTGCAGAAAAAGACAAGTTCTTCTTGGAACTCCGCAGTCACCTAAAAAGCACCCCTATAAAGGACAAGGTGATAATCCTTGGTGACTTCAATGCCAGAGTTGGTCGGCATGGTGATACCTGGAAAGGAGTACTTGGCAGACACGGTGTTGGTAACAGCAACGACAACGGATGTCTCTTGCTGGAGTTTTGCACTGAGCAGCAATTTGTCATCACCAATACCATCTTTCAGCAAAAGGACAGTCTCAAAACAATTTGGATGCATCCTCGGTCGAAACATTGGAATCTTATAGATTACGTTCTCATGCGCCAGCGATACCTCAGTGACGTCCTACACACCAGAGTGATGCCCAGTGCAGAATGTCACACTGGCCATTGCCTAGTGCACTGCAAACTCAGATTGCACTTCAAACCCAAACAGAGGAAGGGAGGCCAGCAAAGAAAACATTCAAGCTCAGCAAGCTTCACTCAACTGAAGTGAAAGCTGACTTTCAAGCAACTCACAGCGAAAGAGCCCTGCAATACTTAACGTCTTGCTTTGCAGAGGTTGCTCCGCTCTTCGGACTCGAGGTCAGCTTGAAGAATACAGAGGTCCTCCACCAGCCTGCTCCCCGGGATGAACACCGCCCCCTCACATCTTTATTGGCAAGACTGAGTTGAAGACAGTTCACCAGTTCACTTATTTAGGTTGTACCATCACATCAGATGCCAAGATCGATAAGGAAGTTGACAACAGACTGACCAAGGCAAACAGTGCCTTTGGCAGACTCCGCAAGCGAGTCTAGGAAAATAAACATCTGAAGACAGACACCAAGGTCAGAGTATACAGAGCCGTAGTACTCACCATCCTGCTGTATAGCTCCGAGTCGTGAGTAACCTACTGTCACCACCTTCGATTGCTTGAGCGCTTCCACCAATGCTGTCTCCGGACTATCCTCAATATCTGCTGGAGCGACTGTGTTACCAACATCGAGGTTCATGAACAGGTGGAGATCACCAGCATTAAGGCCATGTTGCTTAAGTCACAGCTGCACTGGGCAGGGCGTATTTCTAGAATGGAGGACCATCGCCTACCCAAGATAGCCCCATACGGCAAACCTTCCACTGGCTACCGTGACAGAGGGGCACCAAAGAAACACTACAAGGACTTCCTCAAGAAGTCTCTCAGAGCCTGTAACATTGACTGCCACCAGTGGTCGATGCTTGCTGCTGACTAACAGGCCTGGCAGTACATCACGCACCAGGTCATCTTTTGAGGACTTTCTCAGGGCCAACATGAAGGAGAAACAACGCAGGAGGAAGAACCGAGAAGTATCAACCAATATAACAAACCAGACTTTGAACTGCAGCCACTGCGGTCGGATTTGTCTGTCCCTCATCGGCCTTGTCAGTCACCAGCGTGACTGCAGTCTACGTTGACAGCCCCCTCTATAAATCTTTGTTCGCGAAGCCAAGCCAAAGAGTAATAATAATTATAATAACAACAACAACAACAATAATAATAATAATAATAATAATAATAATAATAATAATTAGCCTTAGCCTGGGCCATTTTTGCATTCAGAAATCCCGAGATACATGATGCCCTTCAAAATTAATATACAACTCAACATAAAGACTTCTTACTTCCAAATAAAATGTGAGTGAGATTTCCTTTCGGCTTTTTCCCTTTTTCATGGGTCGCAACAGCAAATGATTCGCACATTTGATTTGGCATAGGTTTTTACGTCGGATGCCCTTCCCAACACAACCGTTTAGCAATGGACAGAAACACGGCTATGACGTCTATGCAGCTACTCTTTATGAAAGTCAGCAACGGTTCTTTGACATGAACCTCTCACCATAGAGAGTGAAAGACATGGCCGGCCTTTGATAACCCAGTTAGCTGCACTAGAGGGACAGTGACAACTTTGTGGAGAGTGGAACTCGAACCCCCAACCTGAGGATCAGCGATCCAGTGCCCTATACCACTAGACCACAAATGAGTACGAGAGGTTATTGTTGAGACAGTAGTGGACCTGTTTCAACACTGTCTTTAAAAAAGTAATGTTTTTCAAGTTATTATTTTTTTTAATATTCACGGACTTAAAAAATGAGGAAATTAAGGAAGAATAGGGAACAAAAGTTAAAGGAAAATGCTGTAAAAACAAGGCCAATTATGCAAAACAACAACAACAACAAAAAATAAAAAACAACCCAAAATTTCACATCAAAGCTAGTTACATTGTTGTGAGGTGCACATCGGAGTGTATACGCACGCGCGCGTCTGTATGTGTGTGTAGTTATATTTTATTTACATCTTATGCATTATTTTTTAATGTTTAATTGTTATTATAAGCATCTATAGCATTGAATATGTACTTATTGATATTATATAAAAAATACATATACGTATACATCATTTGGGGGGGCTTGGTTGGTTGGGGTGTTGATTTTACTACGTGGATTTCGATGGTTGCGTGGGGATCTCGGTCCCAATTAACTACAGAATGTGAGGGATCCCTGTATATATATATATATATATATATATATATATATATATATATATATATATATATATATATATGCAGTGGTTTTAAAGAGTTTAAAAGTGGTACCTCACCTTACGAAATTAATTCGTTCCAGAGCCTTTTTCTTAACCTGGATTTTTTGTAAATTGAGCTGCACTTTACATGTAAAATGTGTGATTCATTCCAAGGCCTCCAATACTACCCCTAAACCCTTTAAAAATTATAAAAGCATACCTTTTAAGACCTCCTTCTGTTTCAATATTGTACCAATGGTAGATGGGGTTGGCCGTATTCCTTTGCGATATCACTCAACCACATGCCGCGAGCCAACTTCTTCTTTTCACTCGCACCGGAAATCACACGCGCATATGTGTGCGTGCACATGTGTGTGTGCGCGTGTGTGTTGACCATGTCTTCTGAGCAGAGTTATAATCTTACAAATGTTTATGCAAGGTTAAAAGCAATGAGCACACTCAAAAAACTCATGAAACAACAGTATCTCTGTCCTTTAGACGAAAAATCATTATGGGAGATGCGGCTCCATAATAGCCAATGGGAGAGAGCTGCGTCATCTCTCCGAGCCAATGGGAGGCCAGCGGGGCGGGATGTTGGGAGATAGCCAATGGGAGGGAACTGCGTCATCCAGCCTAGCCAGTGGGAGGCCAATGGAGCGGGATGTTGAAAGATAATCAATGGGAGAGCAGCTCGTGCATTGTTTGAATGTTTGACTGGCACGTTTTAAAGTTTGAATGGCGCGTTTGAATGTTTGAATGGCACGTTTGGCGCGTTTGGAAAGGAGAACTGGTTTCGTATACAGAGACAAAAAATTTTGGAAAATGTTTTTCGTAACCTGGATTTTTCCTTTGCTGGGACTATTGTAAGGTGAGGGCCCACTGTATGTGTGTGTGTGTGTGTGTGTGTGTGTGTGTGTGTGTGTGTATATATATATATATATATATATATATATATATATATATATATATATATATATGTATGTATATATTTATTTATTTATTTATTTATATGTACAGTCGGCACTCGATTTATGAAGTTAATCCTTTCCAGAGCCTTTTTCATAACGTGGAGGTGTCGTTTTACATGTAAAATGCCTGATTCGTTCCAAGGCTCCCAAGACTACCCCATAAACCCTTTAAAAATGCTAAAAGTGCCTCCAGTGGGAGGCCAGCGGGGCGGGATGTTGGGAGACAGCCAATGAGAGAGCAACTCGCGCACTGTTTGAATTTTGAATGGTGCGTTTGAATTTTTGAATGTTCTTGAATGGCGCTTTTCGTAAAAAGAGGATGAAAAATTAGGAAAATGCTTTTCGTAACCTGGAGTTTTCGTACCCAGAGGGTTTCGTAAGTAGAGGGCTGACTGTGTGTATATACAAGCATTTCCATTTTGACTTGTCCCTGTTGATCCTGTCTGCATGTGGTTCATTGGTTGTATTACATAATATTCAACCATTCTGCAGAAAAGCAAATCTGAAGTTTTGTAGCTTTTGTTCAGGATATTCACAAAACTATCATTCCTTCAAAGGGACTGTGGCTATAAATAAGCTCTAAATCAATCTTGACCCAGTCATATTTAATTTTCTCCTCTATCAACCTTGAGTGCAGGGCACAGATTCCACAACCCTTAATCTGTCTTCATTGGAGTCTGTGATGGACAGAAAGTACCGAGAGATGTGTGAGTGCAGTTTCTGCTGTTTGGTCTATCTGTGCCATATGCCACAAGGAGAATAGCAACAAAGAACTAAAAGTCCTTTGTGCATTTTGTACGTGTGTGCGTGCGTGCGTGTGTGTGTGTGTGTGTGTGTGTGTGTGTGTGTGTGTGTGTGTGTGTGTGTGCATGGAAAATTACAAAAAAGTGAGGCCTCATTACCTAAAAATGGGGTTCTCTGCTATGTGGTGTCCTAACAATTAAAGTTGGTATTATTATATAATAACATGGTTGTGTGTCTGTCTGAAAGATTGAACAAATAACTAGTGTAGCCAGACTAGTGGGGCGAACAGCTCACCACCAGCACCCGGTGGCTGAACCTGAACTTTTGGGCCTCGGTATGGCTCAGCCCAAAGAAGCCACAGGAAGCTGACAACATATGGCCCAGGCATCTGATCACTTGGTGCATCTGATTAGGACGCCTCTTGATTACCTCCCATTACAGGTTTTTCCAGACATATTCAAATGGGAAAGATAAAAAAAAACCTCTTGGTGGGGATTAGACACACACACACACGCGCACACGCACGCACACGCGCACACACGCATGCACACACGTACAAAATGCACAAAGGACTTTTAGTTCTTTGTTGCTATTCTCCTTGTGGCATATGGCACAGATAGACCAAACAGCAGAAACTGCAATCACACATCTCTCGGTCCTTGCTGGAATGGAGGAGAATGGTATATATATGTATATATTGGTATATATATATGGGCAATATATACAGTGGGTGGGCAATTATTAAAATGCTATCAGAGGAGTGGAACGGTAAGTGCTTATTACCATTGAGGTGGAAACCATGAATAATAACAACAAACAAACAAACAATTCTTTATTGTCAAAGTACTTTTACATACATTGAAATTTGGTTTGTGCTCTGGGCACCTGTCGCCACTGTGCAGCGCCAGTTATTGCGTTGTTCTATCCTTTTGATGCTGAGCACCAAGCAGGAAGCAACAACTACCAAATTTTAACGTCTTATGGTATGACGCGGCCAGATTCGAACTCCGACCTTCCGGAGGATAAAGCGGACGCTCTACCAACTGAGCTAAATCCCCGGTAACAGAACAACAAAAGAGTTTAAAGTGGTACCTCACCTTACGAAATTAATCCATTTCAGAGCCTTTTCTTTACCGAGATGTTTCGTAAATTGAACCACATTTTACATGTATAATGAGTGATTTGTTCCAAGGCCCCCAATACTAACCCCTAAACCCTTTAAAAATTATAAAAGTATACTTTTTAAGACCTCCTTCTGCTTCAATATCGTGCCGATGGTAGACGGGTTTGACCATATTCCTTTGCGATATCACTCGAGCCTGTTTCTTCTTCTCACTCTCACCGGGGTCACACGCGCATGTGTGTGTGTGTGTGTGTGTGTGTGTTGACCATGTTTTCTTAGCAAAGTTATAATCTTACAAATGTTTATGGAAGGTTAGAAGCCGGAGTCAAGAAATAAAGCATGAAACAACAGTAACGCTGTCCTTTAAACGAAAAGCATTATGGGTGTGTGTGTGTGTGTGTGTGTGTGTGTGTGTGTGTGTGTGTGTGTGTGTGTGTGCATGAGTGTGTCTTCCGGTGTGAGTGAGAAAAAGAAATGGGCTTGAGTGATATCGCAAAGGAATATGGCCAAATCATATCATCGGTACAATATTGAAGCAGAAGCAGGTCTTAAAAGGTATGCATTTATCATTTTTAAAGGGTTTAGGGGGTAGTATTGGGGACCTTGGAATAAATCACGCATTTTACATGTAAAGTGCAGTGCAATGGGAAGGAGCTGTGTCATCACTCCTAGCCAATGGGAGGCCAGCAGGGCAGGATGTTGGGAGATAGGCAATGGGTGGTAGCTGCATCATCCCTCCTAGCCAATGGGAGGCCAGTGGGGCGGGATGTTTGAACGTCATTGATGGGAGAGGAGCTCGTGCATTGTTTGAATGTTTGAATGGCACGCCTTAATATTTGAATGGCGCATTTTAATGTTTGGATGGCATGTTGAATTTTTAAGATGGTGCTTTTGTAACGAACTTGTTTCATATCCAGAGACAAAAAATTTATGAAAATGCGTTTCGTAACCTGCATTTTTTGTTTGGTGAGACTTTTGTAAAGTGAGGTACCACTGTACTTGTATTTGTAATATTCATTTTGTGGTATCAACCAAACTACTTACATGAAAGCTGAAAATAAACATAAAACAGCATAATTTGAAAAAAGGCTTTTCCTTCCATTACTTTTCCCTCCCGGTGCTTTTCCTTTAAACATTTCCTTGAAACATTTTCCAAAGTAAAATGAGCCAATCAACATGAGTGTCAACTTTAGCACATGACAAGTTGAAACAATCAACAGGAACATAAACAAAAGCACATGTCCAGGAACATCTTTAAATTTATGAATTTAGTGAGCAGGAGAATCGGGTCAAAAATACTCATCATCACTTCCTGATAGGTCCATATCTGGCTCATCGCTCCATTCATTCAGAGCATCCTACTTTTGCTGGAGCAGTTTCTAATGATTCATCAGTTGTTGGACATTTACCAAGAGAACACAGCAAAATATTTTACTGTTTTTTAAAGCACAGTGTAACAATGAAGTGTGTTGTTACTGATGAACATTATAGACATTCCCCAGTGGCAGGGGGTCTTGAAATACCACGTAAACTCAATTTACAGGCAGTGAACGCCTCATTTTATGGTTACAAAGACTGATTGAATAAAATTGGTAAGTTTAATCTACAATTTTGCTCCCAATATACATGGGTGGTTATTAGACATAAGATAAAAAATATTGGAGGGTGGCACTTGTTGAAGCAGAACGCTTATTATGTCAAATATGGTACACACACATGTATGTATATATATATATATATATATATATATATATATATATATATATATATATATATATATATATATATAATGTATATAATGCAGCCGTGAAGGGAGCACAAGCCAGTGTTCAACCTCACGTCGGTCCCGAGCCTGGATAAATGCAGATGGTTGTGTCAGGAAGCGCATCCGGCATAAAAGCAATGCCACATATAACATGCAAGTCAAAAATACGAATCCCATACAGGATTGGTCGATGCCTGGGTTAACAATGACCAATATTAGTGCTGTAAACCAACAGGGTGCCGGTGGAAATTGGACAACTGTTGGTCGAAGAAGACAAGGCAGGACTCGTGTCCTTAGGCAGAGAGAGAATAGGAAAGGCATGAGTCTAGGACTGAGAGTAAGGACTTTGAATGTTGGAACTATGACAGGAAAGAGTAGAAAGCTAGCTGACATGATGCAGAGGAGGAAGGTGGACATACTGTGTGTTCAGGAGACCAGGTGGAAAGGTAGCAAGGCTAGAAGCTTAGGAGCAGGGTTTAAGATGTTTTATCATGGTGTGGATGGGAAGAGAAATTGAGTCGGAGCCATCTTGAAGGAGGGGTTTGTCAGGAATGTTCTAGAAGTGAAAAGAGTGTCAGACAGAGTGATGAGTCTCAAGTTGGAGATTGAAGGCATGATGTTCAGTGTTGTTAGTGCTTATGCCCCACAGGCAAGATGTGAGCTAGAAGAGAAGGAGAGATTCTGAAGTGAATGAGATGAAGTGATGCAGAGTACCCGCGGAGGTGAAAGAGTGATCATTGGTGCAGATTTCAATGGACATGTTGGTGCAGGCAACAGAGGGGACGAGGAAGTGATGGGCAGGTTTGGTATCCAGGACAGGAACATAGAAGGACAGATATTGATAGATTTTGCAAAAAGAATAGAAATGGCTGTGGTGAATATTTTTTTCCAGAAGATACAGGAGCATAGGGTGACTTATAAAAGCGGAGGTAGGAGCACACAGGTAGATTATATCTTGTGTAGGCGATGTAATTTGAAGGAAGTCAGTGACTACAAAGTAGTAGTGGGTGAGAGTGTTACCAAACAGCATGGGATGGTGGTGTGCTGGATGACGCTGACAGTGAAGAAGGTGAAGAAAGCAAAGGCAGAGCAGAAGACAAAATGGTTGAAGCTGAAAAAGGAAGAGGGTCATGTTGTCTTCAAGGTAGAGTTGAAACAGGCTTTGGGTGGTCAGGAAGTTCTTCCGGATGACAGGACAACTATAGCTAGTGTGATCGGTGAGAAAGATAGGAGAGTACGTGGTGTCATCTGGAAGGAAAAGTGCTGTCGGTGTGACAGAAGAGTTCAAGGTGGAGGTGGGACTGCATCAAGGGTCAGCTCTGAGCCCCTTCTTGTTTGCTATGGTGATGGACAGGTTGACAGAAGAAGTGAGACAAGATTCCTCATGGTCTATGATGTCACTGTGATCTGTAGTGAGAACAGAGAACAAATGGAGGAAAATCTAGAGAGGTGGGGGTATGCCTTAGAAAGATGAGGAATGAAGGTTAGCCTCAGTAAAACAGAATACATATGTGTGAACGACAAGGACCCAAGAGGAACGTTGAGGTTACAGGGAGCAGAGATAACGAAGGTGGAGGATTTTAAGTACTTAGGCTCAACAATCCAGAGCAATGGAGAGTGTGGAAAAGAAATGAAGAAGTGTGTGCAGGCAGGTTGGAATGGTTGGAGAAAAGTGTCCGGTGTGATGTGTGATAGGAAGGTATTGGCAAAAATGAAGGGGAAAAGTGTATAAGACGGTGATGAGGCCAGCAGTGTTGTATGGTTTAGAAACAGTGACCCTGGGGAAAAGACAGGAGGCAGAGCTGGAGGTAGCAGAGATGAAAATGTTGAGGTTCTCTTTGGGAGTAACGAGGATGGATAGGATCAGGAATGAGTACATCAAAGGGACAGCACATGTTAGATGTTTTGGAGACAAAGTCAGAGAGGCTAGATTGAGATGGTTTGGACATGTACAGAGGCGGGATAGTGAGTATATTGGTTGTAGGATTCTGAGGTTGGAACTACCTGGCAGAAGGCCTACAGGAAGACCAAAGAGAAGATTTACAGATGTGGTGAAGGAGGAAATGAAGGTAGTTGGTGTAAGAGAAGAAGATGCAGAGGATAGGGTGAGATGGAGGCAGATGATTTGCTGTGGCGACCCCTGAAGGGAACAGCCGTAAGGAGAAGAATAAGTTTATTATGTATAACTCCCAACACTACCCCATAAACCCTTTAAAAATTATAAAAGTACACCAATGTTGTATGAAATATGTGTTTCAAGTAAAAGAAAATTATTTCCCTTTTTTGAAATCTCTAGAACCACCCATGTGATGCTTTAAAGTGAGGGGGTTGCTGGTCTGAAGAACCCTCACCCCCACCCTCCTTCATGAGGTCCTTAAATATCGCATTTGCTTTTTCTGAAATAATCTCCTCTGTCACTGTATCTCCGCTTTTAAGGCCTCCTTCTGCTTCAAGATCGTCCCAATTGTACAGGGGTTTCGGCCATACTCCTTTGTGATCTCACTCAACCACATCCCACTTTCATTTTTTTTATCATTTCCTGTTTGACTTTTATCAATAACGGAGCCTGCTTCTTCTTTTCAGTCTCACCAGGAATTACGTTCTTGGGGCTCATGATTAATGATGAAAAATAATGCTGCAATAAGCACACTCAAAAAACTCACGAAACTCACCAACCAACATTACAACTCTTCCTCACGCGTGTGTTGAACAATGGGTCAAAGGCACACGAAAAGCATTATGGGTACAGTACTATATTATGGAGATTCAGCTCCCTCCTAGCCAATGGGAGGCCAGTGGGGCATGGTGTTGGGAGACAGCCAATGTGAAAACAGCTCGCACATTGATTGAATGTTTGAATGGAACGTTTGAACTTTTGAGATGGCGCTTTCGTAACGTGAACATTTTTCATATCCAGAGACAAACATTTTAGGAAAATGCATTTTGTAACCTGAATTTTTCGTTTGGTGAGGCTTTCGTAAAATGAAGTAGCACTGTATATATATATATATATATATATATATATATATATATATATATATATATATATATATATATATATATATATATATATATATATATATATATATATTAGGAACCTGGAGTTTTCGTAAGAGTAGGTGCATTTTACATATAAAACGCATGATTCGTTCCAAGGCTCCCAAGACTACCCCATAAAACCTTTAAAAATGATAAAAGTACACCACAACTTTGTCTAAAATATGTGTTAAAAGTAAAAAGAAATTTATTTATTAAACAATTTAAACACTTTATTAACATCTTCTTCTTTTTCTTTCGGAGGGGCAGTGGTGGTCTAGTGGTATAGGGCGCTGGATCGCTGATCCAAAGGTTGGGGGTTCGCGTCCCACTCTCCACAAGGTTGTCACTGCCCCCCCCCCCCCCAAGTGTACAGCTAACTGGGTTATCAAAGGCCGGCCATGTCTCTCACTGTCTATGGTGTGAGGGATGTAAAAGAACCATTGCTGACTTTCGACAAGAGTAGCTGCAAAGTCGTCAGCGTGTTTCTGTCCCTTGCTAAAAAAAGGGTTGTGACAGGAAGGCCATCCGATGTAAAAACCTCTGCCAAATCAAACGTGCGAATCAAATGGTTCGCTGTGGCGACTCCCGAGTAAAAGTGAAAAAGCCAAAAGGAAGACAGACTTCTTCTTTTTCTTTCGGCTGTTCCCTTCAGGGGTCGCCACAGCAAATGATCTGCCTCCATCTCTCCCTATCCTCTGCATCTTCTACTCTTACTCCAACGACCTTCATGTCCGCCTTCACCACATCCATAAATCTTCTCTTTGGTCTTCCTCTGGGCCTTCTGTCTGGTAGTTCCAACCTCAGCATCCTACTACCAATATACTCACTATCCCTCCTCTGTACATGACCAAACCATCTCAATCTAGCCTCTCTGACTTTGTCTCCAAAACATCTAACATGTGCTGTCCCTCTGTGCTCATTCCTGATCCTATCCATCCTCGTTACTCCCAAAGAGAACCTCAACATTTTCATCTCTGCTACCTCCAGCTCTGCCTCCTGACCCGGTATGAATTTTGTTTTGACCATTTGCATTTTTAATGTGGCAGAAGTTTTACGCCGGATGCCCTTCCTGTCGCAACCCTCTGCATTTATCCGGGCTTGGGACCGGCATAAGGGGGAGAGACACTGGTTAGTGCCCTCCCCCCTCATGGCTGCATTAACATTTTATTAACATATTAAACCACTTTATTATCATATTTATTAATTAAACTATTATTAAACATTTTTTATTAACGCACATACACACACAGAGACACTCTCTCTCTCTCTCTCTCTCTCTCTCTTTCTCTCTCTCTCACACACACACACACACACACACACACACACACACACACACGAACAAAACTCTCTCTCTCTCTCTCTCCTTCTCTCTCTCTCTCTCTCTCTCTCTCTCTCTTTCAGTGCGCACTCTGTCAAATGCGCGGGCTCCACCCACACGCGGTGATCAGCCGACGGAGCTTTTGAGATGGGGTTTTGTATTTAAAGCGGAATTACCTGTTTGAAAGATCTGAGGTCCGGATTCAATATTAACTTGCTTCCTTACAAGATCGGAGGTCTTGTGGTGCCGCCCACTTCCATGCACAAAAATGCTTCATGGCCGAATGTGGAGCTTTTGAGACGGGGCTCAGCTCATCCGGACCTCCTCAAATAAGCTGCAATGAGTACGGTACTCTCAAAACTCTCAAAACTCACGAAACTCACAAACCAACAGCACATCTTTCCATTACGCCTGTAACAAACAAGCTTATGGGTACAGTACTATGGAGATTCAGCTCCCTCCTGGCCAATGGGAGGCCAATGGGAGGCCAACGGGGCTGGATGTTGGGAGACAGCCAATGAGAGAGCAACTGGTGCAGTGTTTGAATTTTTGAATGGCGCGTTTGAATTTTTGAATGGCACATTTGGCGCTTTTCGTAAGAAGAGGTTATTTCGTATACAGAGGGCGAAAATTTAGGAAAATGATTTTCGTAACCTGGATTTTTCGTATTCAGAGGTTTTCACATTGGGTTTCCCCAGGAGGAGCTGAAAAGTTTCATTAGGCAATGGGAAGCCTGGCTCTGACTCAGATGTTATCAATATCTCAATGTTAGTGCATACAGTTGAGCATCCTTGGTGTGGCTCCGTTTATTCTTTGTGCATAAACCATTCAATTCCAATGGTAGTTTCAGTCTTCTAATATTATTCACACCATATGTTCAAACATTCATCACACTCCACCACAAGATTGCTAATATTGGCACAGTACGTCTTGTGCTTCTCATGTACTGTGGCGAATAGAAGATGATACCACCTGCACGTTCCTCACCATCAGGACTGCCAAATCTCTGGCTGTTATCCTGCCTTCCTGCAGATTTAATATACAATGTGTAATAAAGCAGTATGGAGTTCTCACCGGAGATGGCTCCACGCTCAGTCAGCTTATTGGTCCAACAGCCCTACTCATATAAGAATGATTAAATCAGTTGGGTACCATACTCAGTTGAGTTAGGGTTACGATTTGGGTTGGACCAATGGGTCGCAAATGTTGGACCAATGGGCTGTTGGAATACAGAGATGTAACCGTTCTCACCTGATAAAGATGCTTAAAATTGAGCAACTGTATAGTATCTCAAAGTTAATATTTAATTGTTGCAGCTGTTTCTTTAGTTAGCTGTAATATGGTATTATTCAATTTTAAATGTTTTTTGGATGATGTGTCTCTCTCTCTCTCTCTCTCTCTCTCTCTCTCTCTCTCTCTCCCTCTAAGTTGCGATATAAACATTCAAGTTTTTGTCTGATAGCCTGGTTTGATAGCCTTAAAATGTCTGGCTGAAGGGGGGTCATGAATATTAATTAGGCAATGAATAGACTGGACATGTCATTCTCTGAGGCAAACACTCCATGCTTAGGTTTATTAGGTTGACTGATGGCAATTTCACAAAGAATGCAAATGTGTTGCTGTGAAATATTCAAAAAGAGGAGTAGCACAAGGGCTTGTCTGATCATTTAAAGAGACATATGAGCAGATAATAAACCAGATGGTGGGGTTGTGTGAGTTGTGTGAGAACGGATCTAGAAAGAAAAAGCTAATATTAAAAAGTTTCTTAAAACAAACAATAAAAATGGGTGTATTATTAAATTGAATTAAATAAAATAATTATATAATTTCCCCACATTAAATCAGTAATCTGGTATGAAAACACCAGCAAATAATTATGTTTACTGTATTTATCGTTCAAATCCATGATGGAAAGTACTGGAGAAAATACTACAGCCTATGGCAGCTCTTCGCCAAACCAGCCTGAGAGATTTTCTAACAAGTCACATTGGTCTCGCTGATATAAATTTATTTTCCCTGAAAAAAAATCTCCCACAAAGTAGATATCTATATATTTAGCAGTTTCTTCGGTTCAGAGGTGAAAACAACCTCTTTCTATTTTTACATACCATTTTTCATTTCGCAGCCTTGATCTCTCGCATAGAAGAGCTCGACTGGAACACTGGAATAACTCATCGTGATTGGCCTACTGCACTATTACACAATAAGTATATCATTATATACAGTAAGTGCATCACATAAGTTGAATCATTTTCACTTCTTCTCTGTGAATGATCGAGAGCATGAACATTACAGTGTGGCATGACCAAGTGGCAATTCGGCTGGTGTTGAAAAAGTGGCTTCAACCTCAGAGGAAAGAAAAATCTTGCCTGCATGTCCCTACTATGTTCTGAAGCAAAAGCAGGAAGGGCTAACACTAAGGGTTCCTCGTGACTCTCACATGCTGATTTCATTTGTATCTCCTCTGTTGTTAGTTTTATTATCTGTTCAATGAGTTCATGTTCCATGTTCCTGTTAGTGGTTCTTCTTGTGCTCGACCAAGCTTGCCTGCCTACCTGAGTTAGGTAATATTTTTAAAATATAATTCTGTGTGAGTCTGAGCAGTGGTATGACCTACTTGAATTTTGCAGATACATAATTGATAATAACCTTTTTTTTTTTTCGAGGCATGGACATGGGACAGCCATCCAAGATATGCACCATGCCTTTTTGGCTCCACCCTGGTGTTTCATTACAAAAAGCAGAAAATTATAGAAATAACACAAATTGTGTGCAGCCAGTTTTACTTAACAAGGTCACAGAAACAAAGAGTAGCTGCATTGCTGTCAGCGTGTTTCTGCCCTGCGATAACTTGGCGAGATGTCCGGTGTGTACTCTGCCCACACCCAGAGCCAGCTGAGATGGGCGCCAGCGTTCCTGCACCTCTCATTAGGATTAAGCACTTTAGAAATAAAATTAATGAAAGAATGTCACAAAACAAGCTGTGGAAGTGTACTGCTATTTTTTGCTGTATTTTTTTTTTTATGTAAATTTGTCTGCCTTCACTATGCATTGCATATATTGTAATGCCAAACAAAAAATGTTTGTGATTCCAATTGCTAAACTGACCTTCACCATCTACTTGTTTCATTTACAAAAGTAAATAATTTGCATATTTCCGACCTACAACACGCCACCCGCCATCTTGCACACATATTATTACATGCATACACCATTCTTTGATTTTCTAAGCTGCTTAATTCTTAATAGGATCGAGGGAGGCTGGAGGGAAGCTCGGCTGGCTCCAAATAACAGTGAGGTACACTATGGACCGCCCGCCAGGCCATCGCAGGGCCGACACCCTCACAAACATTCACACACCGGTGATTTGGAACATCCAATTAGCACACTGTGTATCTTTTTGGACTGTGGAAGGACAATGGATTGGCCAGAGGAAACACAGGGATCCCTCGCTACTTCGCACTTCAATTCATGCGACTTCAGTGCATTGCGGTTTTTTTTTTTTTTTTAATTAATTGAATTAAAAAATAAGGAACTTATGGAAGAATAGGGAAAAAAGTTAAGGAAAATGGCACAAAAACAAGACCAATTATGCAAAATCAAATCCACTCCCATCAAAACTACTTACATTTTTATGTGAGGTGTGCATATGTATGTGTGTATTTACATTTTATTTACATCTTATGCATTATTTTTGAATATTTAATTGTTATTATAAGCATTTATGTCGGCACAGCGGTGTATTGGTTAGCACGTCCGCCTCACAGCAAGAAGGCCTGATGTCGATTCCCAGCCTGGGCGTTTCTGTGTGGAGTTTGCATGTTCTCCCCGTGCTTGCGTGGTTTCCTCTGGGTGTTCCGGTTTCCTCCCACAATCCAAAGACATGCACAGTAGGTTAATTGGCCGTTCTAAATTGCCCATAGGTTCGCATTAGTTAACGACCTGGAGCGGGATGGGCGCCGCCAGGCCAAATCAGCCCGAGTCTTGCCATAAAGGTGCCCCAACGACATCCCCGGATGTTACGGGATAAGTGAAGTGAAGAAGCATTTATAGCATGAATATGTATTTTTTGATATTATATACACATATACATGTACGTATACGTCAGTCAGTAGCGGTTGATCCTACTTCACAGAATTCGGCGGTCGTGGGGGGATCTCAGTCCCAATTAACCCCGAGAAAGTGAGGGATCCCTATACAAGCAAAGACAGGGAGAACAAACAAACTCCATACAGAAATGCCCAAGCTGGGAATTGAACAAAGGCTTTTTTGGTATGAGGCGGGGGTGCGAATCACTGCACCGCCCAAGTATTATATTATAAAAATATATTACATCACTTGGTCATTCCAGTGTCTGTTTACTTACTGTTCAAGCTGCTTTTCAAAACAGACAACAAATTCATTTCACAGAAGGTGTGTGTGTGTGTGTGTGTGTATGTGTGTGTGTGTGCGTGTTCGGCTAAAAGAAACATGAAATTCCCATAGCTAAGGAAGAAAGGAAGGAGAAAGTCAAGGACAAGCAGCTAAAAGAAAGACGTCTGATCCCACAGATGAAAAAAAAGGATAGAATGTATATCATCTAAAGGAAAAAGTGGAGATTTTAAGTGTAAAAGAGGAAAAGGAAAGGTTGAATTTAAGTGTTCTTTGCCAGTAGGTGCCACATAAAAGGTCAGTGAATGGTCAGACATATGAAAGTCATGTGTTTGTGGTGTGCCAGACATGGCTTCTGGTTTTCTGAACTTTTGTTTGAGTGGCAATCATGAGAATTACGAGCTTTAAAACACATGGTTATATAAATATATAAATACTTTTTCACCTGTTTGATGGCAAACAGGTTTCTTTTTTATGTAACATATATGCAAGGCGAAGTAGAAAAATAATAGAAGAAAGTACCAGTGAAATATCTCGACACTGGGACTTTCAAAACCTCCTTCAGGAAATTATGCAAGAATCTGAAATGAAATGAACGCACTGAGAAGAAAAGTGCAGGTTTTTAAGTGCAGCTCTGCACGCCGCTATCTATCACTGGACTCGAGGCAATCAAGTGGAAAGTACGTGTAAAATATCGTACTGAAAAAAAAAAGGTCATACAGAAGGAAAGCACTTGGATTTGTTTTATTTACATGTTAAAGGCAGGTTCAATACAACACATTTATTGTAGCCTGAGCCTAGAAAAGATAGATCTCTCACTCCTTCAGTAACCACTTAATCCTATTGGGGCCATGGAGAGGCTGGAGCCTATTACAGCCAATTAGTCTAATGTGCATGTTTTGGACTGTTTGAGGAAACCAGGATTAAACCCACACAAGCACAGGAAGAGCATGCAGACCTCACTCGTAAACGCCCGTACCAAGCCCAGGACTCAAATCTATGATACTATTGGTGTGAGGGGACCGTGGTGGACCATTGGTTGGGTGCTGGATTACTGATCTGATGGTCAGAGGTTCAAATTCCACTATCAGCGATTTGTCACTGTCGTCTCCCCCCCCCCAGGTGGAGCTAACTGGGCTATCAAAGGCCGGCCATGTCTCTCACTGTGTGGCGAGAAGCATGTGAAAGAACCACCGCTGACATCTGTCAAGACTACGCTGCATAGCCATCAGAGTGTTTCTGCCCTGGTGAGATGTCCAGGCTGTACTCTGCCCTCACTCAGAGTGGGCTGAGATGGGTGCAAGCCTCCCCGGAACCCTAAGTAGTATTAAGAGGTTCAGAAAATGAATCAAAGAATTGGTGTAATGGTGCCAACCACCATTGCTGCACATCACCCGCCTTGAAGAGAGAATACTTTCAAATTTTGCTAGCGTTCCAGATTACCAACCCGAGTGCTAACGCAACATGCTTGTTCAGTTCAGTTCATTTTCTGTACCAGCTTAATCCTAATTTGGGTCGCGGGGAGGCTGGTGCCCATCCCAGCCAACTTCAGGCGAGGGCAGAGTACACCCTGGACTGCTCACCAGGCCATTGCAGCTACTCTTGTCGAAAGTCAGCAATGGTTCTTTTACATCCCTCACACCATAGACAGTGAGAGACATGGCCGGCCTTTGATAACCCAGTTAGCTGTACTGGGGGGGCAGTGACAACCTTGTGGAGAGTGGGACTCGAACCCCCAACCTTTGGATCAGCGATTCAGTGCCCTATACCACTAGACCACCACTGCCCCGGCGCAACATGCTTGTTTACTCAGTCATTTCCCAAAGGGCTTAAGAATAGTAGTGTTGCAAGGAGGCTGAAGTTTATCTCAGCCCACACTGAGTGAAGGCAGGGTACACCCTGAACAGCTCAAAAGACCACTGCACTGCCAACACACACACACACACACACACACACACAAAATTTTTCACATGAACACTTAGGGGCAATTTGGAACAGCCAATTAACCAAAAATGCATATCTCTGGATTATGGGAAACAACCAGTGAGGCAGTGGTGGCTTCATGATTAATGCAATGGGTTACTAATCCGCAGGTCTGCAGTTCAAACCCCAGTGTCACAATCCCCACCATTGAGAACTTGAGCAAAGTCCTTCACCCTCAGTTGCTCAGTTGTATGTCTGTCTGTCTGTCTTCCTTTCGGCTTTTTCCCTTTCACTCAGGAGTCGCCACAGTGAATCATCTGATTCGCACATTTTGATTTGGCAGAGGTTTTTACGTCGGATGCCCTTCCTGTCACAACCCTTTTAGCAAAGGACAGAAACACGCTGACGACTTTGCAGCTACTCTTTACAAAAGTCAGCAATGGTTCTTTTACATGAACCTCTCACCATAGACAGTGAGAGACATGGCCCGCCTTTGATAACCCAGTTAGCCGCACTGGGGGTGGGGGTGGGGGGGGCAGTGACAACCTTTTGTAGAGTGGGACTCGAACCCCCAACCTTTGGATCAGCGATCCAGCACTCTATACCACTAGACCACCACTGCCCCGTTGCTCAGTTGTATAAAACTGATAATTGGATGTCGCTCTGGATGACAGTTTCTGCCAAATGCTGTAAATGTAATGTAATGTAACCAGAGTACCTGAATGAAACCCACACAAGCACTGGGAGAACATGTAAACTCCACACCAAGCTCAGTACTCAAACCCAGGGCCTTCTTGCTGTGAGGTGGATGTGTTAACCACTGCAAACACGTGCCGCTTGCAAACTTGACAAGATTTCCAGATTACTGTACCAACCTGAGATTTCATGAACATTTTGGTCGAACCTCATAAATTACAGCTGAAGGTCAACATGGCTTGGATGGTTCATTTCATTGCATTGGTGTGCAGACACAGATTTTACAGAACCTGCGCCATTTTGCAGATATTAACGAAGCTGAGTGTAAATATTTCAGTAATGTTGAGGTTCTCTTTGGGAGTAACGAGGATGGATAGGATCAGGAATGAGTCCATCAGAGGGACAGCACATGTTAGCGGTTTTGGAGACAAAGTCAGAGATGCTAGATTGAGATGGTTTGGACATGTGCAGAGGAGGGATAGTGAGTATATTGGTATTAGGATGATGCTGAGGTTGGAACTACCAGGCAGAAGGTCTAGAGGAAGACCAAAGAGAAGATTTATGGATGTGGTGAAGGAGGACATGAAGGTAGTTGGAGTAAGAGTAGAAGATACAGAGGATAGGGTGAGATGGAGGCGGATGGTTTGCTGTGGCGCCCCCTGAAGGGAACAGCCGAAAGGAGAAGAAGTGTAAATATTTCAGTAGCAAAAGTAACAGTATGAGTTCATCCTTCTAACTTTTTCACAAAGTTAATATGTGTCATGTACCCAGTGGAATGGGTCGGTGTTGTTTACATGGATGAGTGTATAAATAAATAAATAAATAAATAAATAAATAAATAAATGACTCTGAGGATCAATAATAGGGTGAAGATAGAGGATGGTTTTCTGCAAAAAGTGCTTCAACATCTAAACAAAGGGATGTCTCCACGGGTCTCCTGGAGACTGGAACAACACGCAGAGTCTTCCATCACAGCGACAGTGGGGGTGGGGCGGGTGACGGGGGGTGACGTGGGGTGGGAGGGTGGTGTTGGGTGTGGGTTGGTAGGGACAGAAGGCTTGGAGGACGCGCTCAGTGCATTGCCCTCTTTTCGGCGTGATCCTCTCCGCGCGCCTTTGTTCGAACCCCCCGCGAAACAGATAGTGTCCCGCTCGCGCTCCTCCTCGGCCAATCGCGTGCGCCACAATCAGCTGACTGGCTCGGACCGCGCCAGGTGCGCGACAGCATTTCTTTTCTCCGTGAAGCCCGAGCTGCCCCAGTGTGCGCACACCACCGGTGACACGCCACACTGTCTCCTGTCACTCATCGGACCATGCGCCGTGCTGCGGGGTCGCCGTGTGGACCTACCGAATCGGTACCCGAATCGACACAGGGCTGAGGGCTTCTCGTCATAGGGAAGATCTCCGTGTGGATTGTTCCTCTTGTTTGTTGACGTTTGGGTCTGTGAGGACACTGCATGCATTAAGGGAGGAGGCTGCTTGGTGCAACTGAATCGTGCACGCGCAAAAAAAAAAAAGGGTAAGAAGATCCTTTCCATTTTAAACAATATAGGGCGCAGTTCTAATGCACCAAATGCACAACATCCACATCATATCCATGCATCGCAAATTCATCTTCATTCTGTTCATAACCCAGCTTCGCTGCAGTGTTGTGCACGGTGCAGCACAGCCTCCATCATTCTATTAAAATCAAATACGCACACATCTCCAAATGCAAGCTAGAGGAAAGCTCATCATGCATATTCATTCACATCTGCATGTACTGTTCGCCCTCGCCAGCGTCTGCACGTGACCAAAAGGTTTTCCCACCTAAGTTCACAGCCTTGGGTTGATTGCGGTTCCTTTTGATCTTCACTCGTAATGTGATTTGCATCCAAATATGATGGCACTGGCAGATGTCTGGAATACAACCCCCCTCCACCCCATCCTCCCCCCCCCCCCATCCCACATCATCCCCACTCCATCATTCCCACTCCATCCTCCCCCATATTCGAAATGAAGAGACTCAAGAAGTTTGGGAGAAAGAGAAGGAAGCCAGACACTGTTACATGTCGGAAGGCGTGTTTAAGTGCAAGCGATCGATGCAGAAGAAGAATAAAGGAAGATTGGGAGTTGCTCATATTGTCCTTGAGAGACGCCTCCGCCTGGCTGCAGCTGTTGCGTCTGCAGAGCTTGCAGAACTTCTGGGAGGCGGTGACGAGCATAGTAATGAACCTGATGTGCTACAGCAGCTGATGGTATTATCTCAACACTGTCGGTATTAATTCCACAGGAAAGTCTGGAGGGATCAGAAAGATGAGAAGCAGCACAAAACAGGGATTTTTCCTTTTCTTTCATTCATTATTCTTGAGGACATGACTTAGATTGTGTAATAAACAGAAGTAAACGTGTGTGTGTGTGTGTGTGTGTGTGTGTGTGTGTGTGTGTGTGTGTGTGTGTGTGTGAGAGAGAGAGAGAGAGAGAGAGAGAGAGAGATTTAAGAATGCATACAGTATAGGTTATAAAAAACAATGTTTTTTCCTAAAAGTATCAGATGAGTACTATACTCTATATTCAGTAAATAATCAGGTATTTCATAATCAGGTATTTAATAATCAGGTATTTCATAATTAGGTATTTAATAATCAGGTAATTAATAATCAGGTATTTAATAATCAGGTATTTCATAATCAGATATTTAATAATCAGGTGTTTCCTAATTAGGTATTTAATAATCAGGTATTTAATAATTGGGTATTTAATAATCAGGTATTTAATAATCAGGTATTTAATAATCAGGCATTTCATAATAAGGTATTTAATAATCAGGTATTTAATAATTGGGTATTTCACAATCAGGTATTTAATAATCAGGTATTCAATAACCAGGTAATTCATAATCAGGTATTTAATAATCAGGTATTCAATAACCAGGTAATTCATAATCAGGTATTTAATAATCAGGTATTTAATAATCAGGTATTTCATAATCAGGTATTTCATAATCAGGTATTTAATAATCAGGTATTTAATAATTGGGTATTTAATAATCAGGTATTTAATAATCAGGTATTTAATAATCAGGCATTTCATAATAAGGTATTTAATAATCAGGTATTTAATAATTGGGTATTTCACAATCAGGTATTTAATAATCAGGTATTCAATAACCAGGTATTTAATAATCAGGTAATTCATAATCAGGTATTTAATAATCAGGTATTTAATAATCAGGTATTTCATAATCAGGTATTTCATAAAGAGGTATTTCATAATCAGGTATTTAATAATCGGGTATTTCATAATCAGGTATTTAATAATCAGGTATTTCATAATCAGGTATTTCATAAACAGGTATTTAATAATCAGGTATTTAATAATCAGGTGTTACATAATCAGGTATTTAATAATCAGGTATTTCATAATCAGGTATTTAATAATCAGGTATTTCATAATCAGGTATTTCATAAACAGGTATTTAATAATCAGGTTTTTAAATATCAGGTGTTACATAATTAGGTATTTAATAATCAGGTATTTAATAATAAGGTATTTAATAATCAGCTGTTTCATAATTAGATATTTAATAATCAGGTATTTAATAATTAGGTATTTAATAATCAGGTGTTTAACAATCAGGTATTTAATAATCAGGTATTTAATAATCAGGTATGAATCTAACACTTATTCCTTGCTCAGTTCCTTATAATAACACATCTGAATCTTAAAATAGAGTCCATCAGAAATCACAGACTAAACTTCTCTGATCTTTGAAGGATTTAAAATGGACGGTGTTTAATCTTTTAATTTAAATAAAACCAGCCCAGTGGCCTAAACGCTGCCATATTTTTACCAAAGCTTCTGATGTCGACATGCAAAACAGGCTTGACCTTTTTAATTCAACCATCCAGTTGAATATCAGATATTTTTCTGCTCTTTCAATTTATTTATTTTTAAAAATAGTTTTAAAGCATTAGTATGGATATAATGATGCTTTTGTACTGTATTCACTTCCAAAGCTGAAGGTTTTTGGTGCATTCCTTTTAAATGGCCTCAGTATGATAGGAGTCTCTGCTTTCTACATACTGTGCTGTACCATTCTTATTGTTCCAGAGGAAATCAGGTTGAATACTATAGAAATTATGTTGGACTGCTCTCTTAATAACACTAAAAGTGCACTGTGTGTGTGTGTGTGTGTGTGTGTGCGTGTGTGTGTGTGTGTGTGTGTGTGTGTGTGTGTGTGTGTGTGTGTGTGTGTGTGTGTGTGTGTGTGTGCACATATGATCGAGAGAGAGAGAGAGAGAGAGATTCAGTTATTCATCTTTTTAGAGATCCTAACTCTGTTTACAAAGTCCCATTTGGGAACTTGTTGTCCTTATGTTACCAAAAAGTCCCTGTAACATAAATAATTAATTTTTAATGTGAAAACATGATTATAGTTATAGATTATAGTTATAGTAAGGCTAGGCTAAAGCATGTAGTTGCTATAATTTGGTTTAGGGCTCATCTCCAGGAAATGAAATGTAAGTCTATATCAGTGGGCTGAAAAGTTCATAGACTGACCATGATGCAAGTGTCAAATTTGGTTTATTTTTTAGCATTGTCTGTGCTGCTACACTTCTTCCATCTGTGCTACAGTACTCGGATCCCTTTGGTGTAGAAGCTATAACATGGTTAGTTTAACTGCTCTGGATTTACTCTGTATTCAGAATATCCACTTTTCAACCCACCCTGGTATGTATTGTCCCCTCAAGTTATGGAAAGCAGACTCTGTGTGTGTGTGTGTGTGTGTGTGTGTGTGTGTTATATTTTCCTGATATTATTTATGTTTTTATTCTGATAGAAATGGCCAAAGTGCCCAGTACTATAAGGAGAATAGAGTCAACCAATGCCGCAGTGCTGCTGCTCCCCAAAGCTATTGTGTTACATTCTACCCAAAAATAGAGGTCTGTGTGGTTATGCAAGCGTAGTATAGAATTTATTAATATCAACATTATTGTCGTGTAAACGGTTAAGGATATGACGTGGTGGTGTTGCATGTATTATTGTCATATGAACACGTTTTGAAAATCTAGGTACCTTTAAGAAAACTTGTGATTTCAAGCCCAAATGTATAAAAAGATGCTTCCCCTTCTGCTTTTTTTTTTTTGTCCTGTTTTCTTTTGCTAGGGTCCTCAGTGTCCTTCATCCATGTGAGAGATTCCAGGGTGACAAAAAGCCATACGCATTAACTGTGTACATTAAAAACAGCTGCAGGGTAAAAAACAGAATGTGGGAGTTTTGCAATAATCCAGGCTTTATTCTGCTATACTGTGTGTGTGTGTGTGTGTGTGTGTGTGTGTGTGTGTGTGTGTGTGTGTGTGTGTGTGTGCTTTGCCTGCAAACATTAAGTGTGTTTCAGTGGCAGAGATAGGGAGCGGAATGGGCCAGGCAACAGTGTGACTAATTTTCCACCATAATGAGGTCGAGAAATCTTCCTGTGCACCATTAAAGCAGAACAGCTCTGGCAAGGACATCCCAAAACACAACCAGATGCAGAATTATTGCACTATTTATTAAAATAAACAAGCTTGATTACTCAATTGAGAAACATATGGGAGTATTATAGTTTTAATTTAACATAATAATCTTGTGGAGCTCAAACTTAAACGTTCGATGCTTTTCTGTCTTTAAAACTTTGCTTCAAGCAAGGTGACCAACAACTCGCAAAAAATCACCGCCATCAGTCATCGTACAGTTATTCCTTCCTGTTGAGCCTTCAGTTATAGGAATTGCTTTTGTCTTTTGTGCTCAGTGTCTTATTGAAAGGATAATCTGTGGACAAGCCATAGTCGGGCAGTGTACGTATATGGTTATATACATCATTATTCATGTAAATCCAGGCGAACGTGTCCCGAGCTTTACATTCCAACTTTTATTCCCAATTGTGATTAAAAATATTTCTGTATTGTATCTTCTTCTTTTCCTTTCGGCTTTTCCCTTCAGGGGTCGCCACAGTGAATAATCTGCCTCCATCTCACCCTATCCTTTGCATCTTCTTCTCTTACACCAACAACCTTCATGTCCTCCTTCACCACATCCATGAATCGTCTCTTTGGTCTTCCTCTAGGCCTTTTGCCTGGTAGTTCCAGCCTCAGCCTCCTATTACCAATATACTCACTATCCCTCCTCTGTACATGTCCAAACCATCTCAATCTAGCCTCTCTGACTTTGTCTCCAAAACGTCTTACATGTGCTGTCCCTCTGATGTGCTCATTCCTAATCCTATCCATCCTCGTTACTCCCAAAGAGAACCTCAACAGTTTCATCTCTGCTACCTCCAGCTCTGCCTCCTGTCTTTTCCCCAGGGCCACTGTTTCTAGCCCATACAACATCGTTGGCCTCAACACCGTCTTATACACTTTTCCTTTCATTCTTGCCGATACCCTCCTATCACACATCACACCGGACACTTTTCTCCAACCATTCCAACCTGTCTGCACACGCTTCTTGACCTCTTTTCCACACTCTCCATTGCTCTGGATTGTTGAGCCTAAGTACTTAAAATCCTCCACCTTTCTTATCTCTGCTCCCTGTAATCTCACCGTTCCTCTTGGGTCCTTGTCATTCATGCACATGTATTCTGTCTTACTGAGGCTAATCTTCATTCCCCTCCTTTCCAGGGCACACCTCCACCTCTCTAGATTTTCCTCCACTTGTTCTCTGCTCTCACTGCAGATCACAATGTCATCTGAAAACATCATAGTCCATGGGGAATCTTGTCTAACTTCATCTGTCAGCCTTTCCATCACCATAGCAAACAAGAAGGGGCTGAGAGCTGACCCTTGATGCAGTCCCACCTCCACCTTGAACTCTTGTGTCACACCAACAGCACACCTCACCACTGTCTTACATCTCTCATACATGTCCTGCACCACTCTAACATACTTCTCTGCCACTCCAGACTTCCTCATGCAATACCACAGTTCTTCTCTCGGCACCCTGTCATATGCTTTCTCCAGATCCACAAAGGCACAATGCAGCTCCCTCTGACCTTCTCTGTACTTCTCCATTAACATCCTCAAAGCAAACACTGCATCTGTGGTGCTCTTTCTTGGCATGAAACCAAACTGTTGTTCACAAATGTTGACCTCTGCCCTTAGTCTAGCTTCCACTCTTCTTTCCCATAACTTCATCGTATGGCTCATCAACTTTAACCCTCTGTAGTTGCCACAACTCTGCACGTCTCTCTTGTTCTTAAAAATGGGCACCAGCACACTTCTCCTCCATTCCTCTGGCATCCTCTCACTCTCTAAGACCTTGTTAAATGTTCTTGTCAGAAAATCTACTGCTACCTCTCCTAGACACTTCCATACCTCCACCGGTATGTAATCAAGACCAACTACCTTTCCATTCTTCATCTTCTTCAATGCCCTCCTCACTTCACCCTTATTAATCTTTGCTACTTCCTGGTCCTCAACAGTCACCTCTTCTACTCTTTTTTTCTCTCTTATTTTCCTCATTCATCAGCTCTTCAAAGTACTCTTTCCATCTTCCCAGCACACTTCTGTCATCAGTCAATACATTTCCCTCTCTGTCCTTTATCAATCTAACTTGCTGCACGTCCTTCCCATCTCTATTTCTCTGCTGTGACAACCTGTATAAATCATTTTCTCCCCCCTTACTTTCCAACCGAGCATACAAGTCATCAAACGCGCTCTGTTTGGCCTTTGACACTGCTACCTTTGCCTTACGCTGTGTCTCCCTGTACTCCTGTTTACTCTCTTCGGTTTTCTCAATGTCCCACTTCTTCTTAGCTAACCTCTTCCTTTGTACACACTCCTGCACTTCCTCATTCCACCACCAAGTCTCCTTATCTACTGTCCTTCCAGATGTATTCTCCTACCTGTCTCCCTGATCACATTAGCTGTAGTTGTCCAGTCATCTGGAAGCACTTCCTGACCATCCAAAGCCTGTTTCAACTCCTCCTTGAAGACAACCTGACACTCTTCCTTTTTCAACTGCCACCACTTTGTCTTCAGCTCTGCCTTTGCCTTCTTCACCTTCCTCACCATCAGTATCATCCTGCACACCACCATCCTATGCTGTTTGGCAACACTCTCACCTGCTACTACTTTGTAGTCTACGTGTGTGCTCCTACCTCCGCTTTTATAAGTCACCCTATGCTCCTCTCTCTTCTGGAAGAAAGTATTTACCACAGCCATTTCCATCCTTTATGCAAAATCTACCAACATCTGTCCTTCTGCGTTCCCGTCCTGGATACCAAACCTGCCCATCACTTCCTCGTCCCCTCTGTTTCCTGCACCAACATGTCCATTGAAGTCTGCCCCAATGACCACTCTTTCACCTCTGGGGGTACTCTGCATCACTTCATCTAACTCCCTCCAGAATCTCTCCTTCTCTTCTCGCTCACATCCTGTCTGTGGGGCATAAGCACTAACAACATTGAACATCACACCTTCAATTTCTAACTTGAGGCTCATCACTCTGTCTGACACTCTTTTCACTTCTAGAACATTCCTGGCAAACTCCTCCTTCAAGATGACTCCGACTCCATTTCTCTTCCCATCCACACCATGATAAAACAGCTTAAACCCTGCTCCTAAGCTTCTAGCCTTGTTACCTTTCCACCTGGTCTCCTGAACACACAGTATGTCCACCTTCCTCCTCTGCATCATGTCAGCCATCTCTCTAACTTTTCCTGTCATACATGTCCATTCAAAGTCCCTACTTTCAGTCCTAGACTCATGCCTTTCCTCTTCTCTCTCTGGCAACGGACACGCCCCCTGCTTCTCCTTCTTCGACGTCTTCGACCAACAGTAGTCCAATTTCCATCAGCACCCTGTTGGTTGACGGCACTGATGGCGGTCGTTGTTAACCCGGGCCTCGACCAATCCGGTATGTCATTCTTTCTTGTGATTCGCATAGTTTATTTGGCATTTGTTTTACGCCGGATGCCCTTCCTGACGCAACCCTCTGCATTTATCCGGGCTTGGGACCGGCGTGAGGGAGAGACACTGGTTTGTGCCCCCCCCCCCTCACGGCTGCATTGTATACATTATATTATTACTAGTACTGGAGGATGTGACCAGTTCTGAAGTTGTATTGTAATTTAAAAAAAAAAAAAAAAAGTAATTTCTGCTGATTTCCCGTCATCTGGAATCAATAACTTTATGCAAATTCCATTACCTTCAACTAGCACCATCTTACCAAACATAATTCTAATTTTTAATACTATTGGCTGTTTATCATATTTTTCACAATGGTTCAGTTCCAGCCCTTCCTGCAGATCATAAAAATCCGCGAGTTATCGACGCAGTTTTAAAACCCTATGTATGATATTACACGCGCTAAAATATGGTTGTTAAACCCATTCTATAGCCAGTCTTACTCATTAATACAGTAATAACGCAGTAACATGTAGTAATGATCAAGTAAAAACTTTTTAATTTTGTACTGTGATAATATTTATCAATAAATAAAGTGCTTAGGCTCCGCACCAGAAGCTAGAGAAGATGCAGGGCGTTTGAGTGGCATCATAGCGCTTAAATAATCATTAAAAATCATTAAAAACACGAAAAAAATTACTTTGCAATTCAGGCAATCACGTGTACACATAATCTGCAACCAATCAGCAGGAGGGAGAAACAAAACCTCTCAGCCACTGGCTAAGTTTGAATCACGTGCCAGTTACTTCCAGGTTTGTTGCCGATCTGCGAGTATGCGGGGGCACGAGCGCTGAATCGCGAATGGTCAAGGGCCTACTGTAGTGCAATGATAAATCACAATACATATTTATACCAAATTTAGAAAATAAAAAGGAACTGTTTCCTTATTGATTGTGGAATTTAGCTTTCCTAGTGGTGTTGTTTATGCGGCAGATGGTGAAAAAACATCCAATAAAGGATTTGAAGTCGATGGAGTTACATCTTGACACCAAATGAACAAAAAAAATCTAAAAATGGAAAAGAGCTGAGGTGCAATTGACCTCACAAATAGATTCAGCAAAAAAAAAAAAAATCATTTTATAGAATGCCACAAGCTAAAGAAAAGAAAATCATGTTCGTCCTTTTTGCATTGAGGCCTGACTGCACCCGAGACACACGTCTTCATCGTAGGTTATTAAAAAGTCCTCTATCTAAATCACTCTTTTATTCAATACCCTACTATATTCATTAGTGATGTCTTGGTGGCAGGAATACTAATCCCAAGGTCTTGGGTTCAATCCCCACTATCGACAGGTTGTCACGGGCTGCTGTTCCCCGTTGCAGCTAACTGGGTTATCAAAGGCCGACCATGTGTCTCACTGTCTGCGGTGAGAGGCATGTAGACTTTCGTCAAGAGTAGGCTGCATAGCTGTCAGAGTGTTTCTGACCTGCGACAGCCTGGTTGGCTGCCCAAAGTGTACTCTGCCCTCATTCAGAGTTGGCTGCGATGGACCCCAGCCTCCCAGCGACCCTAAATAGTATTAAGCCAGTCAGAAAATAAATTATTGGATTCAGTTTTTGAGCCACTTAATCCCACTAGGGTCCCAGGGCAGACCGATTCTGGGAGTTGCAGGGTACACACAGAATAGCTCACCAGTCCATCAGAGGGCCAACACTCACACGCATGCAGACAAACAGTTTCGCTAATGCTCAAGGCAATTTGGAACAGTCACTTTGCTTAATGTGCATATCTTTGGGCGGTGGGAGGAAACCCACTGGGAGAACATGCAAAGGTTTTATTTTTACAAATAATTTTTTTTTGGTTATAAAGAAAACAAAAGGATGGTTGATGAAGAATAGCACAAAAAATGTGCATTTCCCCCTTTATTTTAAATTTGGGGAAATAATGGGTAATCAATCAAACTGAAGCATGAATAAAGTGCAAGCCTCGTGTGTTCCACATGCAGGAGCCTCTGCGATTCCAGACAGATTCCCCTTAACCTTCATTTCACAACCTCGACTTTTCTAGAATGCTGATACAGTACCGGCTCGCTTCAACCTTCACCTGCTGATGTGCTCTAGATATCCTGCAGACCCCCTGGATTTCATTCTCCGAGGATTTGTGTCTAGGATGTTTGTTTGTTTGTTTGTTTTGTTTTTTTGTTTTTTTTTTCTTTTTTCCTTTTTTCAGCTTGTCAGGCATTGGGCAGCATTAGTGTTTTAGCTGGGCATGGAAATATTTCTTGTTGAGAAAGGTGAACTATGTTCTTTTAAACATGTTCAGTGTTATTTTTGGATCTAAAGGATTCGGGACCATGATTCCTCAGCACCTTTCTGCTCATCGCTGCAGTTTACAGCTCAATCTGCTGCTCTATTCACAAGTGGCTTAAAAGAAATGTGCCTGGGGTGTGTTTTTATTACATCCTTCTTGCACTAGTTGTGTGATATCGCTGACAGACACATTATCTGAAACCAGTGTAACAGAAAATATACACCCGGAATTTGCTGATCTTACCCGACAACAATAATTCATTAGGCATTGTCCATGATCATCATCATCATCATCATCATCATCATCATCATCATCATCATCATCTTCTTCCGCTTAGTCCAGGGTCGGGTCGCGGGGGCAGCAACCTCAGAAAAGAGGTCCAGACATCCCTCTCCCGAGCCACTTCCTCCAACTCTCCCGGGGAAGACACCGAGGCGGTCCCAGACAAGCCGAGAGACATAGTCCCTCCAGCGTGTTCTAGGTCAACCCCGGGGTCTCTTCCCGGTTGGACATGCCCGAAACACCACACCAGGGAGGCGTCCGGGGGACCATTGTCCATGATGCATTTCAAAAATAAATCTGGGAACAGTTGAATGCACTGTGTATTTCTACAGTGTAATGAATTATATATACAGCACATTTTTAATTTAAATTTAAATTAATGCTTATTTACTGATGATAGGCTGTAATGCACTATAGGAGCACTATAGATACACACAGGAGAGTTTGGAGTTCATTCTAGATGTATCTCGAGCATGTTGTTGTTGTAATGATTTGGCATAAGACACTGCCCATTAACTATGTACTTCAGCAGGCAGAAAATGCAGTCTCGGCCCTCATCTTAATGCAATTATTGCACGTGACCAGTGTGTCCACGAGCCTAGACGGACATATTGCTGAAGCCAGCAAGCTCGCAGACAGCTGTTAGTACTGGAATGGTCATGCTTACAGTTTCCTTTAATTCTTATAGTGTTCTGTGTTTTCTTACATGGTGACATGGAGGCGTAGTGGCCACTACATCTAACTCAGCAACAAGGTTCTGGGTTCGGGTTTTGGGCTCGAGCATTTCTGTGTGGACTTTGCGAGTTTCTCACATGCTCAGGTACTCCTGTTTCCTCTTACACGCCAAAGATATGCACATTACAATCAGTGATCATTTCAAATTGCCCAAAGTGAGAGTGTTTATGGTTGTGTGTGTTGGCCCTGTGATGGACTAGCAAGCTGTTCAGGGTGTACCCTACTTTCACCCACTGTTGGCTAAGATAGGCTCCAATTCTAATAGGATTAAGTGGTTTGGTGAGTGAGTGAGTAAGTGAGCAGATTTGGTTGTGAGTGTGTTGGCCCGTCGATGGTCTCCTGAGCTGTTCTGGATGTTCCTTGCCTTTGCAAGTGTTGGCTAAGATAGGCTCCAGCCTCTCTGTGGCACTAATGATCGAATTAAGTTCAGTTCAGTTCATTTTCTGTACCTGCTTCATCCTAATTAGGGTCACGGGGAGGCTGGTGCCCATCCCAGCCAACTCAGGGCGAGGGCAGAGTACACCCTGGACAACACGCCGACGGCATTGCAGCCTACCTTTGATAACCCAGTTAGCTGCACTGGGGGGACAGTGACAACCTTGTGGAGAGTGTGACTCGAACCCCCAACCTTTGGATCAGCGATCCAGTGCCTTATACCGCTAGACCATCACTGCCCATTGATCGAATTAAGCAGTTTGGCAAATGAGAGCGATATAGTTGAAGTAACAGATTGGTTGTGCCCACCATGAGGTTGATCAGAATACCTCTGGTCTGAAACCCAATCAGTTGAGTCATATTTCTTGAGTGCACTTCCAGGATTGACAGGGCAGTGGTGGCCTAGTGGTAAAGGCACTGGATCACTGATCCCCAGGTTGGGGGTTCAAGCCCCACTCTCCACAGGTTATCACTGTCCTCCCCCAGTGCAGCTAACTGGGTTATCAAAGGCCGGCCATGTCTCTCATTGTCTATGGTGTGAGGTTCATGTGAAAGAACCATTGCTGACTTTCTACAAGAGGAGTTACATATCTGTCAGCATGTTTCCTCCTGGCGAGTTGTCCAGGGTGTACTCTGCCCATTCCCGGAGTCGGCTGGGATGGGCGCAAGCCTCCCCACGACCCTAATTAGGATCAATCGGTTACAGAAAATGAACTGAACTGAACTTCCAGGAGTCAGAACAAAAGTGATCTTTTGGAAATGATTTTATCACATAGACACAAAATGTACATATACATTGAGCACAGGATGTTGTACTTCTTGAAGGACACTCACTATCAGTACTGGGAGAGTTCACATCATTTGGCAGACCCCCCTTCCTAATCTCGTTTATGCAGTTGAGTATCTGGCAGTTCAAACAGCTGATTGGTGGTAGACAGACTTGAACCCCTGACCTTTGACTTGGTCGACCAAAGCCTTAACCACCAAGTCACCATTGCCCTATGCAGCCCTGTCCTCTTCTTCATTGTGTACTTTAAATTCTTCTGATAGGCATCGGGTCACGTTATTCCACAAAACATCCCTGTTAACACTGAACGTAGTGTGAGGAATCAGAGTTTCACATCACCATGGAATGCTGTAGTCATTATTTGGTATTACATTAAGCCACATGTCAGATTTTGATGACTTTTAGTTATGATTTAAGGCAGAACAACACAAAGAAAAATGGACTTAGTACAGAGCTCCATGTAGAAAAGCAGTTTAATTAAACTTGAAATGCAACAAATAATTATTTGCTCCTGAAATTCATTCATTTTCTGTAACGGCTTAATCCTAATTAAGGTTGCACGGAGACTGGCACCCATCCCAGCCGACTCCGGGCGAGGGCAGAGTACACCCTGGATGGCTTGCCGGGCCATCACGGGGAAGGAACACACTGACAGCTATGCAGCTACTCTTGTCGAAAGTCAGCAATGTTTTTTTTTTTGACATGAACCTCCCACCATAGACAATGAGAAACATGGCCGGCCTTTGATAACCCAGTTAGCTGCACTGGGGTGCTCCTGAAATTAAAGATGAAATTTAGCTAATGATTGGATGCTATGAAGAAGTATTCACAGTGGTGTTATAGATCCTTCGAAGGAGACCAGTTGTACAGCATTCTATATATGCAGTACATTGTAGAGTCGGATCTCACAGAGACCTGGTGATATACTGTATATCTTCTTATGTGTCTTGTTATCTTGTGATTTAACTATTTCCCATGTCCAAAAATCTATGTTCACGTTCTCGACTAACAGGTCAGGATTGAAGTTCAAACAAATCAATAGCTCTTTCCATTAAAGCTTTTTTCTTTCTCCGGACTGCTGCCAGACAAGTCCAGCCCCCAGGCTCTCATCACACATCTAACTACGAGCTTTAACTTAATGTGATTTTATAATAAGAGCATATGGATGAATAATTACTTTATTAATATTTTGAGCAGCTTCCTATTCATTTAAGATAATCATGTCAAGAGTCATCCGGTGGTCATGGAAGAAAAAAAAAAACAATTACTGAAAAAGTTGATATGAATGTAATTTGATTAAAAGCCGTCCAATATGCTAATAAAACCTGAAAGGAATGGTGGTGACTCATGAGAGTTATTAAATAAATGTGGTCAGAAAAAAACCTTAATTGTCAGTGGTCACTTAAAATATTTGGACACAAAGAAAAAACACTGCTTATTTTTCATAAATTAACATAAAAAGCTGAAATCTGATTAATTTTATCCTGTGTATTACTAGAACTTTGCTAAATTAAGAAACTGAGAAGTTTTTCCCAGACGTGACATCAACGCGTTGGCCTGGGTTGATGTATCTTGTGTAGACAGTAGGACATCACATTCTAGTGACTCTGAGGACGAGAACGCTGCCAGGGATGAGCGTGATGGCAAATCCAAAGTGGTTTTTGCAGCTAACTTTTTGCCAACTCAGCATTCCTGTTGTCAGCTGCTTTAGGGAAAAAATAAATGTTTTCTGTGACTTCTGCGCTTGTTGTTTGTGCAGATCAGCACTGGCTGATATTGTTCAATGGGTCACTGATGTAGCTTGGCCAATCCAACTAATTCGTGGCAATACCCAGCTGGAACAGCCAATCAGAAAGGCTTTCACTTGGCTGGTATAAAATACATTGAGGGGAATGCAGTTAGAAAAGTGCAGTGGTGGCCCTAGTGCTATAGAGCGCTAGATCGCTGATCCTAAGTTTGAGGGTTCAAGTCCCACTCTCCACAAGGTTGTCACTGTGCCCACAGTGTAGCTAACTGGGTTATCAAAGGCCGGCCTTGTCTCTTACTGTCTGTGGTGAGCGGTTCATGTAAAAGAACCATTGCTGACTTTCAACAAGAGTAGCTACATAGCTGTCAGCGTGTTTTTGCCCTGCGGTGAGCTGTCCAGGGTGTACTCTGCCCTTGCCTGGAGTTGGCTGGGATGGGCGCCAGCCTCCCTGCCACCTTAATTAGGATTAAGCGGTTACAGAAAATGAACTGAACATTTAGAAAAAAATTGTTTGTGTGGCTTCGTTTCAAGCAGAAAAGTAAGTGAGAATATTTTGAAGGGAAGTGACATATACCCAGTGTAACCCCACCCCCCATAACATCCTCCGAGCGCAATATATAACCCTTTTTATAAACACAATTGCGCGTCTACTATGTATCCGTATATGCTTGTGCTTTATAAGAATAAAAGTCAAAAAAGAAGGATCAAACAGTTTTTCTTTCAAATGATAGTTTTGAGCACGAGGTGAGACGTGTGAGAGTCGGAGTGACATTTATTCACAAGGCATAAAATAAACAAAACAGAAACGATCGCAAACGGCCCTCTGTACATTCTCTCAACAACCAAACAAGTCTGTCTAGTTTAAATCATGTGCGCAGAATTGCAGAGTCGGTCTGAAAAGCTGGAGAGAGCAGATAGAAGCAGATGCTCCAGAAGCTCCTGTTTACAATTCGAGCCTGGTGTTGTCATGGCAAAGATCACTACAACAAAACAAACACACATGAGGGTGAAATACAATGATGAACACACAATTGAAAATGAATCAGGCTGATTTGAATAGAGAATACACATAACAATACATAGACCAGCCGATGAAAACCCCAGACTGATAAAAAATGGGTGAGTGAGTGATTTAATTGGAAGAAGCACACACAGGAAATGATAAGCTATGGGGCATGAAGGATGTGTTTGTGGTTAGCTTTGCGTAGGGGCGTCACCTTGATGTAGGTGAATTTTGACCTCTGAATTTGCAATTAATGATCTTTGCAGGTCAGAATAAAACAAAAAGTGCTAATTCTACTCACACTGGCGATACATAAATGATACTGCATTTAAATTGAACCAAATCTGGTTATCATCTCAGAGGCGTCAGTTACGTCTGGGAGATATTTTTCTACTCTTCATTTAAAGCAGTGGCTTTACGGCAAACACCATCTGACTGAAACGGAAGTTCCTGAAACCGGAAGCGCCAATACAAGCGCAGACATATAGACCTGCACAGAGTGGAGTGTAAAATAAATAAGAGGAGAAACTAAATTTAAATCCTCAACGATTCTCAGTTTAACCAGTGTGAGTACAGACATGGCTACTACCACCAGATAACCAGTGGTGCAGACATGGGGCAGTGGTGGCCTGGTGGTAATGCGCTGTATTACTGATCCCATAGTTGGGGGTTCAAGCCTCAGTGTCAACAGTTATTACTGCTCTCAATCCAGCCCAGCTATCTGGGTGAGCTGGATTCTTTTACATGGATCTCTCACCACAGACTGTGAGGGACATGGCCTGTCTTTGATCACCCAGTTAGCCACACTGGGGGAACAGCAGTGACAACCCAGATATAGTGGGGCCTGAACCCCCAACCCTTGGATGAGTAATCCAGCATCCTGAGGCCACCACTCCTATACATATACATATACAGTGGTACCTCATCTTACGGAATTAATCCGTTCCAGAGCCTTTTTCTTAACCTGGATTTTTCATAAATTGAACCGCATTTTACATGTAAAACGCATAATTCGTTCCAAGGCCCACAATACTACCCCCTGAACCCTTTTAAAAATTATAAAAGTATACCTTTTAAGACCTTCTGCTTCAATATTGTACCGATGGTAGACGGGTTTGGCCATATTCCTTTGTGATATCACGAGCCCGCTTCTTCTTTTCACTCGCACCGAAAATCACACGTGTGTGTGTGTGTGTGTTGACCATGTCTTCTGAGCAGAGTTATAATCTTACTAATGTTTATGAAAGGTTAAAAGCCCGAGTCAAAAAACAGTAACTCTGTCCTTTACACGAAAAGCATTATGGGAGATACAGCTCCATAAGAGCCAATGGGAGGGAGCTGTGTCATCCCTTCTAGCCAATGGGAGGCCAGCGAGGCAGGATGTTGGAAGATAGTCAATGGGAAAGCAGCTCGTGCATTGTTTGAATGTTTGAATGGTGCGTTTGGCTCGTTTTGTAAGGAGAACTTGTTTCGTGTACAGAGACAAAAAATTTTGGAAAATGTTTTTCGTAACCTGTATTTTTCGTTTGCCGGGAATATCGTGAGGTGAGCTACCGCTGTATATAGGTTTTGTTCCATGTCAGTTTTATGCTAGATGTTAACCGGTAACAATTATTCCTGTTTTTTTTATTTTCCTGGACCAGCATGTTGTGCCGGGCAATAGTGGCCTGGTGGTAAGGTCCTGAATCACTGATCCTAAGGCTGGGGATTCAAGCCTCACCCTCAACAGGCTGTCAGGGCTGGTCCCCCCCAGTACAGATGACTGGGTTATCAAAGGCCGGCCATGCCTCTCACTGTCTGTGCTGAGAGGTTCATGTGAAAGAACCGTTGCTGACTTTCATCAAGAGGAGTTACATAGCCGTCAGTGTGTTTCCGCCCTGTGATGGCTTGGTGAGCTGTCCAGGGTGTACTCTGCCCTCACTCAGTGTCGGCTGAGATGGGTGCCAGCCTCTCTGCGATCCTAATTAGGATTAAGAGGTTCAGTAAACCTCTCATGATCATCATCATCATCATCGTCTGTGTTCGCATCATCATTGTTAACTGTTATCATATTTGCTTCTAATCTTCAACTGCTCCACAACCAGTCAACTTATTTCAACCAAGCCGTCACAGAATCTTATATACATCATACTGTTTTGATCCTCTTATTTTATTTTTGTATCGAATTCATTTTTGTTGTTTCCCATAGCAGAACATGTACTTTTTACCATCATCATCATCATCATCTTCTGCTTAGTCCAGGGTCGGGTCGCGGGGGCAGCAACCTAAGCAAAGAGGTCCAGACGTCCCTCTCCCGAGCCACTTCCTCCAACTCTCCCGGGGGGGACACCGAGGCGGTCCCAGACAAGCCGAGAGACAGTCCCTCCAGCGTGTTCTTGGTCGACCCCGGGGTCTCTTCCCGGTTGGACATGCCCGAAACACCACACCAGGGAGGCGTCCGGGGGGCATTCTGACCAGATGCCCGAGCCACATCAACTGGCCCCTCTCAATGCGGAGGAGCAGCGGAGGAGCAGCTCTCCCCGGATGGCGGAGCTTCTCACCTTATCTCTAAGGGAGAACCCCGCCACCCGGCGAAGGAAGCTCACTTCAGTCCTTGTATCCGTAATCTTGTTCTTTCGGTCATTACCCAAAGCAGCCGGGATGAAGATCAGTACCTCCAAGTCCGAGGCCATGGTTCTCAGTCGGACAATGGTGGAATGCACCCTCCGGGTCGGGAATGAGGTCCTGCCCCAAGTGGAGGAGTTTAAGTATCTTGGGGTCTTGTTTACGAGTGAGGGAAGGATGGAGCGAGAGATCGACAGACGGATCGCTGCAGCCTCTGCTGTTAAGCGGTGCCTGTACCGGTCCGTCGTGGTGAAGAAGGAGCTGAGCCGCAAGGCAAAGCTCTCATTTACCAGTCGATCTACGTTCCAACCCGCACCTATGGTCACGGTTACCATTATTAATCCAAAGCTCCTCCTACAGAATATTAAGGACACCATTTATGCACCTCCTATTTTATATTTGTATTGAAACCTTTTAAATCTATAATAAGATTTTGCAATCCTAGTAAAAAAAAAAAAAAAAAAAAAAAAAAGCAGTGCAGGTGACACAATTATTTCCAAGGAAGACTCGTTTTTTTTCCCCAAGAATTTAATTAGAACGAGAGAAATGTTTTATTTTTACCATTCAGTCAGCCTGTATAGAATAAAGCGTAATTTCCCTTGTTCTTACTGGATTCGGTGCTTTGCCAGGTATATGTGTTCACTACTATATCCGCTCCAGAGGCCATGAAATAAGCAAATTATTAATCCCTGCAAGACAGGTTGACTTCCGTGCTTCTGAGGCCAGGGGCTTCCTGCACCTTGTTAATTCGAAAACATTTCTGGGGAAAAGGTTTCCAGCAGCAAATCTGTTTAGTCTGCAAAAATGTGGTCTATCACTGCCACTCTGTCCTCTTTCAGCCACTCGGGTAAGCTTACACTTTCCTTATATGATGCCAGGGAAATTCAAAAATATTATGTGCAGATAAAAAAGAAATCTGCCAAGTGTCATCATTATAATATTTAATAGCTCAGTTGAGCTTGTATGTTATATTTCCTGGTTACGTTCACCGAGGACTTGGCCCAGTAAATCACATCTCATTTTTTATTTGAAAGGCAGTATAGAGCATACAGCTTTATATCTTTTCCTCATAAAGTAATAGCAAAAACACAGCTTCAAATCAAGCCGGAAATCCTGACAATCCTGACAGTCACACAGGTACTTTTATTATCAGACAGCGACATAAATACAGGGAAAAATGAGCTGCCGACATCTCTTAACTGTAAATGCTCCCGAAATGAAATAAAATAAAGAATATTGAAATGTACTTTAAAATTTTGTGTGTAGAGAGGAAGCAAGATAGGCCAGCTCAAAGAGTCTAATTTTATTCCTTTACTTATTCTCTAAGCCGCTTAATCCTAATTATGGTCGTGGGGAGGGCTGGCGCCCATCTCAGTTGACTCTGGGTGAGTGCAGGGTACACCATGAACAGCTTGCCACACCACTGCAGGGCCAACACACATACACATACACTCACACCTCAGGTCAATCGGCCTATTGTGCACGGTTTTGGACTGTGGGAGGAAATCAAAGCACCCGTAGGAAACCCACACAAGCACGGGGGGAATATACAAACTCCACGCAGAAACACCCCGAGCTCAGGAATCGAGCCCAAGACCTTCAGGCTGTGAGGCGAATGTGATTAACTACCGACAAGTACCAGTTTAACAAAACATAATCTTTAGCAATATGAATGATACTGTCTCATTGTATATGTTAAAAACTTTTGATGGGTTCTGTAGTCCATTTGTTTGTTTGTCAGTTTGTGTACCAAATTCTGAACACTGTACACCTACTGTATACTCTGGAACACTAAGAGGAAGTCAGTGCACTTTTTAATGAGACAACTTCCTATTCCTCCTCCGTATAGACATCTTGTAAAATGTATTATTTTTTAAATCAATCCCATAAAAAGTTATTCTTTTTTACTGTTATTAATTTGGTCACTAGGCCTGGTGTACTGGTTAGCACGTCTATCTCACTGCAAGAAGGCCTGGGTTTGATTCCCAGCTCAGGTGTTTAGTATTTGCGGAGGTTTCATGTTCTCCCTGTGTTTGGGTGTATGTTTGTTTTGTTTTATTTTTCCTGGCTACTCTGGTTTGCTCCCACAGTAAAAAAAACCCAAACAAAACATGCACAATAAGCTAATTAGCTGTTCCAAATTTCCCCTGGGAGTGTGAATGTGGTTGTGTGAGTGTTGACCCTGCGATGGCATGGTGAGCTGTCCAGGGAGAACCCCATCCTCGCCCAGAGTCAGCTGAGATGAGCACCAGCCTTCACGTGACCCCAATTAGGATTAAGCAGCTTAGAAAATGAATGAATATAACAACATTCAATTACAATTGAAAGGGAACCTAAGTTGTTACAGTGATATGTGACGTATGACGCTCATACTGTACTATGCATCCATAAATACCATTACCGTACCTCATAAAACACCCCGAAATCAATTATTATAAACATAACATTGTAAAATAATATCAAATACATCAAATAATATCAACATTAATTTCAAATAAATTAAATTCAAGCAAAATAATTTCAAATTGATCAATTTTAATCAAATTCACTCATCAAATAAAGTATCAAATATAACCTTTAACATTCTCTATGTTTGTAAATGGTTCTGATGGTCGACAGATGGTCACATGACATGAAGCTGAGCTGAATCACATTACATGAAGCTGAGCCGACTCACTTTACATGAAGCTTAAAGCAGCATATCAACGCTTACAATATGTGAGGCGCTCAATACCAAAAGTAGTGCACTAGCTGAAAGTAGTTTACTTGCTTGAGAAAGCGGACTTCCGGCTTTCAAGTGAGCAAGGGCTTCGTTGAACTCGTTTAGTACTCAGCCTGCACTGATGTGAATCACCAGCAGAGCGGAGAGTTCTCTCTTTTCTGGATTTGGGTTTTCATATTTTACAAAACTGAGTATGCATGGTAGATTGTGCCGATCCGAGCAGATAGTTACTTCATCTCTGTGTATGAGACTTGCACCTATGCTAGTAGGCTTACACTTCTGACCAACCATATTTGCTTAGGGTTACAAAAGTCCATAAGATGATGTCTTAACACAAGAGTAACACTCTATATAACATATATATATATATATATATATATATATATATATATATATATATATATATATTTATATATATAAATAACTAAACTGAGCAGAAGGAGGGGCATGTTCAGTCTGTCGTTTGTAAACAATGGACGCAGTGTCATTACGTCATTGCGTCATTACGTCAGCATACTATGTAGGTATGTCTAAACGCAAAATTTGACTTTTTTAAAAAAAAAAAAAACGTAAAAGCATAAAATGGATGAACGTAAGTCGGGGAGCGTCTGTAATATTCATTTATTTGTGCATTTTCGGTGTTTTCTGTTGTGCCTATATGAATGTTTTCCTGTTTAATATGTATCTGTTATAATTAAAAAAAAAAATCTTGCTCCACTAGGCATGAAAAAATCCCCCCGGGATAAAATCTGATTCATCACAACCTGGCAAATTGTGTCTGAATATGATGTGCAACTCAGAGAAGACAATTTTAAAGAAATTCTCTTGGGTTTTTCTGATCTTGAAAATGAAAGCATCAGTGGCCTGCATTCAAATGTGTAAGCTAAAAACAGCCTGGCTGTTATCATCTGTTAAACAGACCAAGAATCTGGGTGGAGTGCATGGACATTTGCTGCATCATATGGTGCTGATGCTGAGTCAAGCATTTTAGAAGCAAAAATATCAAAGCTGGAGTCCAGGACACTTTCGACAAATTCCAAATGTTATATATAATATGAAATAAACAGTATTTTACCAAACACTGTTCCAGAACTACTGTATTTTTTTTTTTTTTTACCAAAACCCCGATGTGTGCAGTATATTGATTATAAATCTGCAGTCAGAATTCATTAACAACCGAATAATGAAAACATAGTTTGCATATAAAGGCATTGATTGATGATTGGCAGCATGATAGTGAAGGTGCTAGGTTCGATTCCCTGGCCTGGGTGTTTCTGCATGGAGTCTGCATGTTCTCATGTTTGTCCCGTACTTTCAATGGTCTAGGTACTCCAGTTTCCTCAAACAGTCCAAAAACATGCACATAAGCCTAATTGTGAATGGTGCGTGTGTTGACGCCGCTTGGTCTGGCAAACTGTTCAGGGTGTACTCGCCCTTAGCCCAGTGATGTCTGAGATAGGCACCAGTCTCTCCATGACTCTAGTGGGATTAAGCGGTTCGACAAATGATTGAGTGAGTGATTAATAATTCTTCAATCAAATTCTCAAAATCGTGATTTGGTTATGTCATTGTTCGTAGTCTTTACATTTAATGTAATGATGTGTCACTATAATATTGAAAACCACTCAAACATTCATTCATTTTCTGTAACCACTTAATCCTAATTGGGGGTCACAGGGAGGCTGGCAACCATCCCAGCAAGGGCAGAGTACACCCTGGACAGCTTGCCAGGCCATCACAGGGCAGAAACACACTGACAGCTATGCAGCTGCTATTGTCGAAAGTCAACAATGGTTATTTTACATGTTCCACACCATAGAGAGTGAGAGACATGGCCGGCCTTTGACATCCCAGTTAGCTGCACTGGCGGGGACTGTGACAACCGTTGAGAGTGGGGATAGAACCCCAACTTTAGGATCACTGATCCACCACTTTTGCCACCAGGCCAACACTGCCCCCCCCCCCATGCAAACATGATAATATTGCTGTATTACTATTAGATATCTGTACTTGGGGTAGTTTGTCCTCTAGGGAGGCTTTCCTTTACATGTTTTTACCTGGATACGGAGATTTGTGCACAACCTGTCACAAGAGGATTAGTGAGGCCTGCTTGAAAGTTCTGTGATGAACTGGAATGAGAACTTGATGCGTGATCAGTAGGGGTGAGATGAGTGCTTTATGCTATTGAGTTCTCCTAACTTTGTGGCAATAGTGAGAAAGGACCACTTATAGGTGTGATGCTCGGGTACCTATTAGGTGAAAGTTACAGTATTTTTGAGACAAACATAGATGGTCCTGCCAAGAGAGTCTCATTGCTCTGTCAAATTTATCTCCGAATTCTTGTTGAGGACAGGAGTGTCAAGCATGGGAAAGTCAAACCCAAATGGAAAATCTTTCCGAACACATCCCAAAACACCTTCAGTGAGGTTGTCCAGACTCTGTGGTGACGGATCCATCCATGATAATGAATCCCGAACCATTCAGAAATTATAATTCACCACCATCCTTTCAGGTTTTAGAAATGCGTTGAGCACTTTTAACCAAACGATAGGATTTTCAGAATCCTCTTAAATTGTTTTATTTATTTAAGCAGCCCAATTATTTGACTCTTCTGAAACACATTGACATCTTTTCCATGAGCATGGGGTATGCTTTTTAACATTAATATTTAAGCAATAAGATGGTACTCACTGCATTAGCAAAACTTATAGAACATTGCTAACTGAATTAAATACCTTTTCACTAATTTACATCTAGTTGGCCTGATGCCTTATTTGTAATCACGTTCAAATCACAGCAAGAAGGTACTGGGTTCTCGTCCTGGACTCAATGAGTGGGAAAGCTCTGTGTGAAATTTGCATGTTTTCCCCATGCTTGCATGGGTTTCTTACATTTCCCCTGATTTCCTCCGACTGTCCATAGACTTGGACATTAGACTAATTGGTTGCTCCATTCAATTCACTTAGGGATCATTCAGCATTTTCAACATTTTCCTTAGCGTACAAAACGTACGCTAGGGGGGAGGGGGGAAGATGTCAGTGTACGCTTTTTAATATAAAAATGTTGATCAACAATAATACATGCACTTGTGATTTTTTTTTTTTTTTTTTGTGAGTGTAATGGTTCCTCCCAGTTAACACCCATCCCAGGGACTATATTGTTCATCATCATCATCATTTTCTGTAACCGCTTAATCCTAATTTGGGTCGCAGGGAGGCTGGCGCCCATCCCAGCCAACTTCGGGCGAGGGCAGAGTACACCCTGGACAGCTCGCCAGGGCGGAAACACGCCGACGGCTTTGCAGCCTACTCTTGTCGAAAGTCAGCAATGGTTCTTTTACATGCCTCACACCATAGACAGTGAGAGACATGGCCGGCCTTTGATAACCCAGTTAGCTGCACTTTGGGGGGGGGGGAGTGACAACCTTGTGGAGAGTGGGACTCGAACCCTCATCCTTTGGATCAGTGATCCAGCGCCCTATACCACTAGACTACCACTGCCTCCGGACTATATTGTGTCTAATAATAATTAAATAATAAATTTAATTAAATAATAAAAATTGTGTATTTATATTCGGAAAAGCACCGGAAAAAGGACTTCGTCCCAACATGGTGACCACGAGCAGGCATGTGAATGTATCACAATAGTTCCAAGAGAAATAAATGTTGTTGAAGCTGTACGTCTTCGTCATGAACTCATTACAGTGCGTGTACGTTTGAAACTCTCAATGCGCGATTCTCCAAACACCTGCGGTGTTGCATATCTGCAAAGTCTGCAACGAATACTACCCAACCCGGTATCAGCTGCTGAAACATCAGAAGGCATCACAAACTGAAGCGTGGTCGTCCAAAAGCCAATGACCAATAAAAAAAATGCAGACATTTTGAATTCTATTTTAATATAAAATAATATTATTAAAAACAATGTCATTTTTATTATTAAAACCAAATGTCTTAATATTAATATTAAAGCAGGTGTCATTAAAAAGAATTCTTTGAAAGTATATATTTTTATTGATTTCATTATTATTTGACCGGTGTATAAAAGAAGTATTGATCAAGGAAATACATTGACTTATTTTATAAAAGAGGTTTGAACATTGTTTTGTTGAATATCTTATTTAAAAATCCTGCCGAGAGACCATCAACATTTATTTGTGCACTTTTGCGGGGTGGGGGTCCAAAAAGCGTACTCTCTGTACACTTGGGAAAATGTTGAAAATGTTGAACTGCCTCTTAAGTTTTATTTGTATAGTGTCTTTTATAGTTAACATTCTTGGAAAGCACCTTTACATAAAGTAGAGATAAATCATTTTAACATTTTCACAAACCCTATAGAGCCTCACTGAGCAAGCCTGTGACAAGGAAAACCTCAAAACTCAAAAAAGAAACCTCGAGAGGAACCAGACTCAAAGGGAAACCCATCCTCATTTGGGAGAAACCAGAATAAAATACGAACCATGCAACAGAAACTTCACTGTAATTTAACATGAAGTTTACTTACGTATCTTATAACTGTAATGGGAATGCATTCATTCGTTTATTTTCTGAACCGCATAATCTTAATTAGGGTTCCGGGGAGGCTGGCTGCCCATCTCAGCTGACTCTGGGCAAGAGCAGAGTACAACCTGGAGAGCTCACCAGATCATCACAGGGCAGAAACGTGGGGACAACTATGCAGCTACTGTTGATGAAAGTCAGCATTGGTTCTTTATGAATCTCTCATCACAGGCAGTGAGAGATATGGCCGGCTTTTGATGACCCTGTTAGCTGCACTGAGGGTGTAATGGGAATTATAGTTATAAATCTTTTCAGTAAAAGAGTTTATATCTCTCACAGTGAAAAGTCATCTTTACAGTTTATAATTGTAGATTTAGTTCCTTATGGATCATCATCAGCATCAAGGGGCTTCTAAGATTAGAGCTTGTACCAATAGTAGTACATCAGGATGCATCACAGGATTCAGATGGCAGAAGGATCAGGATTGCTGGTATCTCAGAAGAAGCATCTGTACCTCAACAAAACACACACACACATATACAGAGAGAGAGAGAGAGAGAGAGAGAGAGAGAGAGAGAGAGAGAGAGAGAGAGAGAGTTAAGCATGTGCATTACCGTGTAATGGATATAAAAGATAACAATTTATTAATGTTGAGTGCAAGCAGGGACTTTGGCATGACACACTATGACAGCATAATTAAAAAGAGAAAAAGAGAAGAAATTCAGACGTGAGGGAATGCTGTAACATAAATCACACCTGGGCAAGTATGTGAGCGTGAGGGAGTGACAGAAACCCAACATCACAGTTTACCAGAACTCTCCGTGCCTGAGAGCCTCAAGATCTGCTTTTTGTCTTCTTGTCCTTTCGGCTTTTCCCTTCAGGGGTCGCCACAGCGAATCATCTGCCTCCGTCTCACCCTATCCTCTGCATCTTTTTCTCTTACACCAACTGCCTTCATGTCCTCCTTCACCACGTCCATGAATCGTCTCTTTGGTCTTCCTCTAGGCCTTCTGCCTGGTAGTTCCAACCTCAACCCTCAACATCCTACTACCAATATACTCACTATCCCTCCTCTGTACATGTCCAAACCATCTCAATCTAGCCTCTCTGACTTTGTCTCCAAAGCGTCTTACATGTGCTGTCCCAAAAGGCTATTTATGCATTTCTCACCTTGATTAAGCTTGTATCTCATCTGGCTTTGTTGAAATACTGTATACAACTTCCAAGTTACCCTTAGGTGTGAGTTTGAATGCAAATGGTTGTGCGTGTGTTGGCCTTGCGATGGTCTGATGAGCTCTTCTTGATGTAGCCTGCCTTTGCCCAGTGTCAGCTAAGATAGGTTCCAGCCTAACCAGTACTCTAATAGGATTAGGCAGTTTAGTAATTGAGTAAGTGAATTGCTATTAATGACTGCATTAAATATTCAATTGTGGGGCCGGTGGCGTACTGGTTAGGGTGCTGGTTCATGATTGAGAGGTTATGTGTTTGAATCCCAGTTAGACTCACACTGTGCTAAGACCCCTGGGCAAGGTTTTAACCACAAGTGTGCCTCTGTTCACCCAGCAGTATAAATGGGTACCAGTAAAAAAAAAATATATATATATATACAGAGAAGGTAACCTGAGATGAACTAGCGTCCCATCCAGGAGGAGTTGTACACTTGGTCAATTTACACTACAGAAACTGGAAATAAGCACCGGCCTGATGAGCCTCTTGGCTCGGGGTGTAAAAAAGCCCAACTGACTTTACCTTTAACCTAATTATTCAATCAAAGTTCTTGTGTATTTGCTCAGTGAAATAGTGAAGTGGTAAATTATCTATCTATTTATTTATTTAATTTTTTTAGCAAGGCAGTATATATATATATATATATATATATATATATATATATATATAGACATCCTCATTCATTCATTTTCTGAACCACTTAATCGTAATTAGGATCGCTGGTGCCCATCTCAGCTGTCTCTGGGCGAGGGTAGAGTACATCCTGGACAGCTCATCAGACCATCGCAAGTTAGAAACATGATGATGGCTATGTTGCCTACTCTTAAAGAAAGTAAGCAGTGTTATTTATTCATGAACCTCTCACCACAGACAGTCAGAGACATGGCCGGCCTTTGATATCCAAGTTAGCTGGGATAGCAGTGACAACCGTTGACAGTGGGGCTTGAACCCACATCCTTAGGATTGGTAATTCAACTTCTTACCACTATGTCACCACTGCCATCTTAATATTTTAAGTATATATATGTAATACAGGGATCCCACACTACTTTGCACCTTAATTCATGCGGCTTCAGTGCGTCACGTTTTTTTTTTTTTTTTTAAATATTCATCGAATTAAAAAATAAGGAAATTAAGTAAGAATGGGGAGGAAAAGTCAAGGAAAATGCTGCAAAAACAAGGCCAATTATGCAAAGAAAAAAACAAACAAATAAACAAAAGCAAAAAAAAACAACAACCCAAAACCCCCCATCAAAACTACTTACATTTTTATGTGAGGCGGTCATCTGAGTGTGCACGTGCATCTGTATATGTGGGTATTTATATTTTATTTACATCTTATACATTATTTTTGAATGTTTAATTGTTATTATAAGCATTTATATCATTGAATATGTATTTATTGATATTATATACACATATGCATGTACGTATACGTCAGTCAGGGGGGTCGATCCTACTTCGCGGAAAATTTGCAGTCGCGGGGGGATCTCAGTCCCAATTAAAAGTAGAAAGTGAGGGATCCCTGTAATACAGATTCATCTTTGCTTTGTATTTATCTGGTGTCACCCTTTCATCTGACTGTATATGTATCTGATAATGAAACTGTTTCTGAAATGTGTGACACTAACCTGTCACATTTTATGCAGAATTAGAAAAAAAAAACAAAAAACAAAAAAAAACTATTTTTTTTAAGTTTTAGGCCAATATGCAGCAAAGCCTGGTAGAAGTAGCATCATCAAATTATCACTAATCGACTCAAAAAGTCAGTAACATGGTCAGCATGAACAGCCTTCTATTCACTTTGGATAATAATTGTCTAATTCGTTATACTGTGCCAGTTGGTGGAGTCTGACATGTTCAACTTTTCTTTATTATCTAAAGTTAACAAATGCCAATTCATCAGTGATCGGTTGGAGCAAAAGCTACACGGTGTAACAGAGACAGCAAAAGTTTCGATCCCATATTACGCTTGTTTCTGAACTTTGCCATGCACATGTAAATTCCATGATTAGTTGAACCTGTTCTTCTCATTCATATTGTTTTTGGACCTGTGGAGACCTTAGCAGAGGCTCACCAGGACATGAAAACAATGAGGTCTTTTACTTGTCACAAAATTCAGCGTGAAAAGGGCGTAAACTAGGAATGAACATAAACGCACTTTATTTCAAAAACTGTGTTCACCATATGTACATTAGTTTTCTCTCCCAGGCATGTACTAAAGATTTTGATGCATTGATTAACAAATAAACTTAGACATGAATTTTTTTTTAAGCTTGAAGTTGGTTAGTTGGAAATGTGATAGTTTTGTGATCAGATCCATATGTCATTTGTAAGCTCAATACCTTGCCACTTAGGTGTATCTACACTGATCTCCATTATTATTGGCACCCTTAGTTACGATGTGTTAAAAGCCTTAAAATAAATTCAACTTTTATAGCAGAAGCTCCTCTAACCCTGGAAATTGTATAAAAAAGTAACCTTCACCTCATGAGAATTTTAAGTGAAAAAAAAAATCCCTGACTAAGAAATACTGTAATTATTTTTCATAAACTCTCCTGTTCCAAAATTATTGGCACCACTAACAATTCCTAGGAAATAAATGTAATTGAAGTATTTCTGTAATTTCTACAGTAGTTTACAAAGTTGATCAGAGTATCTAGGAACATTTAATTAATAATTCATCCCTTCCTGTTTCCCTGGCCTATAAATATGACATGACACAGAAGCCGTTTCTCTTATCTGCTCTTTAACATGGGAAAGATAAAGGAACTCACCATTCAAGTAAGGCTGATGATGGCTTTAAGAAAATCGTCCCTTACCTCCACTGAGTCACACCTGCCCATATCTACCATCAGAGGAATCATTAAGAAGTTTAAAACAACCAGAACAATGGGAAACGAGCCTGGACAAGGACCAGAGGTTATTTTGCCAGCGAGGAGGATGGTGCTAGAAATAAAAGTTTCTCCAAAGCTGACTGTTAAAGAATCACAACAAATGGCAGCATCTTGGGGTCACAATGTCTTCAAAACTACCATCAGGTGCCATCTACATGCCAACAAGCTGTTTGGGAGGCATGCAGGGAAAAAAAAAACCTTTTCTCTCTCACAATCATAAATACAAACACCTGGAGTTCACAAAGCAGTTCTGGCACTTCAACTGGGACCGTGTGCTTTGGTCAGATGAGATCAAGATAGAGCTTTTTGGCAACAAACACTCTAAGTGGGTCTGGTGGAAGATAAAAGTTTAGTATACAAAAAAGTATGTCATGCCCACTGTGAAGTTTGGGGGAAGATCATTGATGCTGTTGCTTGTTTCTCTTCCAGAAGCCTTGGGAACCTTGTTAGGGTGCATGGCATCATGAATGCTTTGAAATAGCAGGGCATTTCAAATCAAAATCTGGTGGCCTCTGCCCAAAAGTTGAAGATGGGCCATCACTGGGTCTTTCAGCAAGATAATGACCCTGAACATGATGTCAAATCTACACCAGACACAGAATCAAGCTCCTCCCATGGCCTTCTCAGTCCTCAGACCTCAACCCCATGTTGAGTGGAGTGGAGTGGAGGGTGGAGTGTGGAGTGAGCTGAAGAGGAGACTGCAGAGGAGAGGACCAGCTCACTGGATGATTCAGAGAGATTGTTCAGAGAGGAAATGGTCCAAGATTCTTTTTCATGTATTCTCTCATCTTGTGAAACATTATAGGAGAAAATCAGGGTCTGCTTTATGGTAAAATGTGGTTGTACAAAGCATTAACATCAGGTTTGCTATAACTGTGGCCCACATGATTTTATGTGAAAGAATTATTTCTCCCTCAGTGCACTAACTGGGTTATCAGAGGCCGACCATGTCTCTCACTGTTCATGGTGACAGGTTCATGTAAAAGAACCACTGCTGACTGTCGTCAAGAGGAGCTTGCATAGCCGTCAGCGTGTCTCTGTTCTGTGATGGCCTCGCGAGCTCTCCAGGGTGTACTCTGCCCTCGCCCAGAGTTGGCTGAGATGGGCACCAGCCTCCCTGCGACTCTAATTAGGATTAAGCGTTTCAGAAAATGAATGAATGAAGGAGAATTATTTCTTATTGTGGGATTTTTTTCCACTGAATAAATGCACAATCCACAATGTGGTCCTATATTGTTTATGGTAAGAAAAGGAAAAAACCCGGAATTTATGCGAATCCAAAGAACACATCTTAACTCGGGGCGCCGATAATTCTGGAGGACAGTGTAGTAAGGATATCCTACGCAAAACGGGGAATATATTTGTTTGAGGAGTACCCCTCAAGAAGACTGTTTGCGGCATCACACAACTGACTTTACATGTGATTTATATAATAAATAAAATAATAGCTTTTTATATTTTTGCACAAGAAGAGTGCCTTGGATTCTGTCTTTTTCATTGTTCTCGTGTTCCTTTTACCAAAAAGCACCTTAAACATATTTTCTTTTAAGTTCTGAGAAACTTTATTTCGTATAAGCTCTCATACCTTCTCTGTTGGTGTATCCTCTATGCTAACAGAACTTTTTTTCTTTTGCTTACAGATCCTGTTGCACCACCCTGACATCTGACTGAGAGTCATAAACAACCCAGGTGGAGTCTATACTGCATATATTGGGAAACTCACGTTCAATTTTTTTCGCAACTCTTCCTCAAGTGATTCCTAAAATTTGATGAGAATTTCACCATACAGTCCAAACCTTTCTGTTTCTTTGGAAATATAACCTTTTTTTTTAAAATTTTTTAATTAAAGTCGCAAAAATGGCTATAAGGACTGTATTCTGTGTTTCTCAGCCCTGCTTCATTTTTCTGTTGGTGTTACTTTCATTCTCATGTCTTGAAGCTACCGAATGCCCCCAACTATGTGTATGTGAAATTCGGCCATGGTTCACACCTCAGTCAACCTACAGGGAAGCCATCACTGTTGACTGTAATGACCTTCGTCTTACACGCATCCCTGGAAATCTTTCAAGTGACACACAGGTGCTGCTGTTGCAGAGTAACTACATTGCCAGGACCACCGAGGAACTGGAGCGGTTGCTCAACCTGACTGAACTAGATCTTTCACAGAACAATTTTACTAACATCCGTGACATAGGCCTGACCAACATGTCCCAGCTCACCACACTCCATTTGGAGGAGAACCAGATTGTTGAGATGCCTGACCTCAGCCTTCAGGACCTTACAAACCTTCAAGAGCTTTATATAAACCACAATCAGATTAGTTTAATTACACCTAATGCATTTTCTGGTTTACACAGCTTGCTGAGGCTACATCTCAACTCGAACAAGCTTAAGACTATTGATAGCCGTTGGTTCGAATCAACCCCTAACCTTGAGATCCTAATGATTGGGGAAAATCCTGTGGTTGGTATTCTGGATTTGAATTTTAAACCTCTGGTTAACCTTAGAAGTTTGGTACTAGCAGGAATGGAACTTACCGATATACCTGGCAATGCTTTTATTGGACTGGACAATCTTGAAAGCCTCTCATTTTATGATAATAAACTTGTGAGTGTTCCTCAAAATGCTCTACAGAAATTACCAAACCTAAAATTTTTGGATTTGAATAAAAACCCTGTACACAAAATTCAGGAGGGGGACTTTAAAAACATGTTAAGGCTTAAAGAACTTGGCATTAATAATATGGCAGAACTTGTGTCTATTGATTGTTTTGCCCTGGATAATCTACCAGAATTGACCAAACTTGAGGCCACCACAAACCCCAAGCTCTCGTACATTAGTCGAATGGCATTTCGGGATGTACCATCTCTTGAGAGTCTCATGCTCAACAATAATGCTCTGAATTCTGTTTACCTGGCAACAGTAGAATCTTTACCTAACCTGCGCGAGATTAGTATTCACAGCAACCCACTGCGGTGTGATTGTGTCATCCAATGGATGTGTTCAAATAAGACCACCATACGTTTTATGGAACCGCTTTCAATGTACTGTGCCATGCCGCCTGAGGTTAGAGGCAAGCGCATGAGAGAGGTACTTTCTCATGAATCCACTGAGCAATGCCTGCCAATGATATCCCATGATACCTTCCCTAATCATCTTAACTTAGATATTGGCATGTCCATAGATCTTGACTGTCGTGCAATGGCAGAACCTGAACCAGAGATATATTGGGTGACACCATTAGGTAACAAGGTCATGATGGATACAGTGTCTGAGAAGTACCATCTGAGTAATGCTGGAACCTTGCACATATCAAACATTCAGGTTGCTGATTCTGGTCGCTACACCTGTGTTGCTCAGAATATAGAGGGTGCCGACACTCAGGTGACTTCAATCCGGGTTAATGGCACTCTCCTTGATACCACTCAGCTGATGAAAATTGATGTAAAACAGACAGAGTCCAACTCAATACTGGTCTCCTGGAAAATAAACTCGAATGTAATGACTTCTAACCTCAAGTGGTCTTCAGCTACCATGAAGATTGACAACCCCCATATCACCTACACAGCCAGAGTCCCTGTTGATGTCCATGAGTATAATCTAACACATCTTCAACCGGCTACTGAATATGAGGTCTGTCTCTCAGTTTCCAATATCCACCAACAGACTCAAAAGTCTTGTGTAAATGTCACAACCAAGCATTCCACATTTGCTGTGGAAATATCAGATCAAGGAACCAACACAGCGTTTGCTGCTGTAATGGGTACAGTTCTGACTATTATCAGCTTGGGGTTCATCACTGTCTATATTGCCAGGAGATGGAAAAGGAAGAATTACCACCACTCCCTCAAAAAGTACATGCAGAAAACATCTTCTATTCCTCTTAATGAATTATACCCTCCTCTCATCAATCTGTGGGATGTTGACACTGAAAAGGACAAGGATAACTCACTGGACTCAAAGCCAAACCAGGTTGACACAACAAGAAGCTACTACATGTGGTGAAGTTCACCAATTTTTTTGTTTGTTTGTTTGTTTGTTTTGTTTTGTTTTTTTTTTTTAGCACAAAGATATATTTTACTGATTTGTGCAAAAATTAAAGTGGAATTATTCTCTGCTTTGCTCATACACTGCCTTTCAAAAGTTGAAATACATGAAATTATTTTGGGGATTTACATTTTTACAGAATTAATCATATGCTTTTGTCTTCATTATAATGCTTCAGAAAAGGCAGGCACACTTGGTTGGTAACGCAGTTATAAGAAGACTATATACAGTATAGTTATCTTACATACACACACACATCAAGAATCCTATAGGACACAGAACAAGAAAACTGTTGGAGCGGGTCATTTTTTTTTTTTTCTTGTGTGCACAGGAGCAGGCAATCGATTATTAATCTCATAGAACGACAGCCAGGCCATACTGAATATCTTGAGGCGTACCAAGTACTTGCATGCTACAGCTTTTATTTTTGTTTTCATTCACTAACTGTGTTAAATTTGAGTAGCTCATTTGTGTATATAGTTCAGGAAATAAGTTCCTTGGAAATTTTTCTGAGTCTGGGCAAAATTTTCAAACAAAAACTGTCAGAACTGGCTGAATTGGTCGGCAATAACAGATAACGATAGAATGAATTTAGGTTGGTTCCAGGATTGGCAAGAATTTCTTCAGGTCCGAAATGGCGAAATGAAAAAAATAAATTCCACAACACACTTCTACTCCAAGTGCCTAATTAGAATATTCCCTTTTTTTCTACCTAAATAAAATGATGTAAATTCTTCTCTGTTCATTTATACCAATTTCTTTGCTCAGATTTTCTGCATGTAGAGTATTTACCATAAACCCAATTACTTTTAACCAAGAGTTTTAATAGAGGGACTCAGAAACTTTTGATTGGCAGTGTAAATCAACTAATGTTTTAGATATTTTAGTAGAGCGTATACGTTTTTTTCTTCTTAGCTTAATATTGCAGCTTCATTTAGTTTCTGAGAAAGGTTAGTAGCTGTGCTTTTTACGTTCGGCATATTTTAATAGCACAGCATAGATGTTGTCGAAGATTATTTTTGGGTCAGTTGATGCTGTAGCAGTTTGATCCACTACTGTACAAATGTCTTTGGCAGCATTTGGATAGAATGTAAGATTTTGTTCTCTCTTTTGTAAAACAGTTCACCTGTTGCTTACTGAAGTATATTAACAATTCTGTCCATGGACTACAGTGTAAGCTGACAAAATGATTTTAGACTTGAGATACTGTCTATTAAATGATGTTAGCAATTATTCTGTAATGTTGTATCAACTATAATTTAAACTTTTTAAACAAATAAAAAGCAAACATTACATTTTGATTTAGAATATTTGTGCACTTTGGATTTTCTTTTACATATCCCAAGTCTAATAAATAAATCGGTAATATAGTTTCTACTTCTCGGAATGAAGTTTGTTTGTCAGAGAGGCCTGGGCTCAGTAATGTGCATGCTATGAGAAGAGAAAATTTGGCCCCTGTGGCCGTGGCCCCACAGATATGGGCTATAAAATGTTGTAGTACGTCAAAGCCTCACCATTATAACTTCAGTGTTAATGTATTGATATTCATCATTGACGTGGCTTGCCGACATAGGCTCCTCTCCTCATTATGACTGTGACCTTATATAACTTATAAAAGCCATTTAAGGTCACAGACCTAGTAGGAGGTGATCCTGTTCCGATATATTTGATAATGTTGCTATTAGTACTCGCTTAGGAAATGAGGACTCCAGTAGTTCTGGAAGAAAGGCCACCCTGGTTGTCCTCCTCATATAGAAACTGATGATCTACAATCTACCGTTTGGCTTTTTAATTTGCTTTCATTAATATCTGTAATGGCCTGGCGGGCTGTCCAGAGTGCACCCTGCCTTCGTCCAGAGTCTGCTGAGATGGGCACCAGCCTCCCCGCGACCCTAATTAGGATTAAATGGTTCAGATAATGAATGAATGAACGGATGATAATATCTGTAGTTATGAAAGGTTTCTTTTTACCAAAGCAATCCATATTTGAGAAGGAACATAAAGCAAGTTTTACAGTATAAGCTGTGCTAACATTTCTTCATGCATTTTCTCATTGTCCCTACAAAGACCATACAGTACGGTCCATAACTTTTGAGCAGTGTTAAGGGTGTTTGTAGTTTTGCCTCTGTGCACCATTGGATTTTAAAATTTAGTAGATGTAATTGAAGTGTAGGTTTACAGCATCGACCATTAAGAAATTAAAGCCGTTTTATTCAGATTCCACTCTTCCAGAGGCGCAGCAGTAATTTATGAAACAAGTAATTGTTAATGGTTTTTAACACTTGGATGCAGATCCTTTACAGCCAACAACGAGCTTCAAATCAAGAACTCATGTGCATCACAAAATGCAGAATCCCCTCCCTTTGGGTGCTTGGCCCCGCCTTTTACCATGGCCACGTTCAGATTTTTTTTTGTATATGTGTGTGTCTTTCAGTCTTCAACTTTTGCCGTCAGCAAGTAAAAATCATGTTCAGTTGCATTGACTAACTTGGCAATTGAAGAACATTTAATTTCTTGAAGAAGCTCTTGCTGTATGTTTTGGATCATTACCCATTTATAATGTGAAGTGAAGTGCCTTCCCATCAGTGTTGCAGCATTGAACTGAATCTGAGAAGAGTGCAGCTGAATACACTTTCGATTTCATGCTGCTTCTTCTATCAGCAGCCACATTATCAGTAAACACTAGTGACCCAGTACCACTGGCGGCCAGACATACCCATGCCCCCATGTTTGCGAGATGATGTCAGATGATTATGCTTTGATTCTTGAGCTCTTCCTTTCCTTCGACATACTTTTCTTTTCATATTGTAATAGTCCACATTATAAAGTATAACTTTAGTTTCATCTATCCAAATAATTGTACACTTCTCCTCAAGAATGTGTTTGACTTGACTGGACATTGTGAATGGGTTTACTGTAAGGTCATCCAGTTCAGTTGTCTTCCAGGGTTTGCAGGTTGACGTTAGTTTTCCAGTGTTTTCCTTCTTTTTTCACTCAAATTATGGGCACCATTACATTACCAGGACTTTTTAGCTGTGCATCAGACTTACCAATCACCATGTTTCCATGCCGCCCTGTTCTTAATTTGTTAGAAAATAATAAATAAACATGACATAACTGTTCATGAAATTGCTTATGAGTCAATTGGACAAATAGCAATATTTCTTTGACAACGGGGGATGCACTTTGTAGGAAAATGGCTGTAATTCCCCAAAGTTTATTAGAGTACAGTATTTTTATTAAATGGCTTACATTAAATCTGAAAGTCAAATTCCTTGGTTACATCTTCCCTGCGCTGCAATTATACCTACAGTTGTTACCATAGTCATTAAGATATGGGAGATACCCCCCCCCCCCATATATATAGTCCTTCTCAAAAATTAGCATATTGTGATAAAGTTCATTATTTTCGTTAATGTACTGATGAAAATTAAACTTTCATATATTTTAGATTCATTGCACACCAACTGAAATATTTCAGGTCTTTTATTGTTTTAATACTGATGATTTTGGCATACAGCTCATGAAAACCCAAAATTCCTATCTCAAAAAATTAGCATATCATGTTCAGGTAGTGTAAACGAGCTATTAACCTAATCATCTGAATCAACCAATTAACTCTAAACACCTGCAAAAGATTCCTGAGGCTTTTAAAAACTCCCAGCCTGGTTCATTACTCAAAACCACAATCATGGGTAAGACTGCCGACCTGACTGCTGTCCAGAAGACCATCATTGACACCCTCAAGCAAGAGGGTAAGATACAGAAAGAAATCTCTGAGCGAATAGGCTGTTCCCAGAGTGCTCGATCAAGCCACCTCAGTGGGACGTCTGTGGGAAGGAAAAGTGAAAGAAGGGCCGATTCCAGACCTTGGGGGACCTGTGGAAGCAGTGGACTGAGTCTGGAGTAGAAACATCCAGAGTCACTGTGCACAGGCGTGTGCAGGAAATGGGCTACAGGTGCCGCATTCCCCAGGTCAAGCCACTTTTGAAGCAGAAACAGCGGCAGAAGCGCCTGACCTGGGTTACAGAGAAGCAGCACTGGACTGTTGCTCAGTGGTCCAAAGTACTTTTTTTGGATCAAGGTGCCAGAGTCTGGAGGAAGACTGGGGAGAAGGAAATGCCAAAATGCCTGAAGTCCAGTGTCAAGTACCCACAGTCAGTGATGGTCTGGGGTGCTGTGTCAGCTGCTGGTGTTGGTCCACTGTGTTTTATCAAGGGCAGGGTCAATGCAGCTAGCGATCAGGAGATTTTGGAGCACTTCATGCTTCCATCTGCTGAAAAGCTTTATGGAGATGAAGATTTTCATTTTTCAGCACGACCTGGCACCTGCTCACAGTGCCAAAACCACTGCTAAATGGTTGACTGACCATGGTATTACTGGGCTCAATTGGCCTGCCGACTCTCCTGACCTGAAGCCCATAGAGAATCTGTGGGATATTGTGAAGAGAAAGTTGAGAGACACCAGACCCAACACTGTGGATGAGCTTAAGGCCGCTATCGAAGCATCCTGGGCCACCGTAACACCTCAGCAGTGCCACAGGCTGATTGCCTCCATGCCCCGCCCGCATTGAAGCAGTCATTTCTGCAAAAGGATTCCCCACCCATGGCAGAACATAGAAGCAGAAATCTAATTGGACAAAAAAACTAACATCGACATACTAAAAGCAATGCAGCCAAGAGACATGACACAAAACAAAGTGAACGGACTGTATATGAAATTAATAAAATTTAATGGAAGAAATACTAGAATTTAAGTTGTAAATGTAGGTCAGTGTTTCTGATAGTGTTAAAGTCAGCAGAGAAGGCTTTGCTAGTCCTGACTGTCCGCCACTGACCTATACTATATTGTGCCATAACTATACCACCATGAAGTTTATTTAAAAAGTTTGATATTGTCTAAAAACACATTAATTAAGAGTCATAAATAAATTTGTTCAAAAGAAGGGATCATAACTGTGACCTAATAAGCTTTAATTAATGTAAAAAAAAAGAAAAAGAAAAAAAAAAAGAGTGCTATCATGCAGGCACTGCTGCGCTGATGCTTTTAGATAGCTACAAAGCAGCACATTTATTTGAAGCGAGGGGAATCAGTCGGGAAATACTTGACAGGAACACCGTGTTCTGTTTCTGCTCTTTGAAGATTTGAATACCTTTCTGAACACATAATTCAACACTGAATAACTTCAAGAGTCCAGTCTCTGATACCCTGTGGAATGTATATGATGAGTAGTCAGGACTTGTGGACTTACAGTAACTACATTGAAGCTTCCAGCAATGGAAGTACTGTAATCCAAATGTAGACGAAGAACAATTAATAAAAGTTGTTTTTAAAAAAGTAAATATTGATAAACCTTCCATAATGAGCATCACAAAAGGCTCATTGAAGCGTTTCAGTCGCGAGAGATCAGCGCTCCTGCCCTGCTGCTTTTGTGTTGGTTCCCCTCACAGTTAAGTGTCAAACCACTGAAAGGTTTGAAATGCTACATTAACCCAAGGGCTTTGTTAACATTTGAACAGACACTAGACTGGGCCTGGGAGATACCATAATTGACAGATTTTCCAGGCTGTTGTTTTGAATTGTTGCCAAAAGAGAAGGAAAAGAAGTTCATCCTGAATAGGATGTGACCTCGTGGATTCTTGTTGATTTATCACCGCTCCTCTGTTATGCTGATTTTGTATGATGCACATGCTGATTATCCTTCTTATGCTGTCATTGAGACTCAATCATGAATATCTTTAATAATTTTTAAAAAAATTGATCTTAAGAAAACTCTAAATCAGATTCATGGCATGATCTCGAACCTACATTTACAGTATACATCTTTATCCAAAGCAACGAAACTTAAGGGCCTTGCTCAAGGGCCCAGCAATGGCAGCTTGGTGGTACTGGAGCTTGAGCCGCTGAGCCACCACCATCCGGTACCGCTGATTTGTTTGCAGCTGTGGCGAATCCCATTTCTCTCCTGAAAACGGGGAGGAGGTGTATGTGTAAAATTTTACTTCTTTTGAATGAAATTCTTCTGAATTACAATTTCTGCTGCACAGCATAAATTCCAGATGATAGATTTTATTCAGTGTTGTGAATAATGTTTATAAGAACACATATCATCGTGAGTAAGGTAAATCTGTTGGGTTTTTACACCCAAGCCAAGTGGCTTAGCCTCGTGGCTCATCAGGCCAGTGCTGATCCCCAGTTTCCGTAACGTGAAGCGACCAGGAGTTCAACTCCCCCTGGATGGGACGCGAGTCCAATATACCTTCCCAGTATATTTTTACTGGAACCATTTATACTGCTGGGTGAACAGAGGCACACTTGTGGTTGAGACCTTGCCCAGGGGTCTTAGCACAGTGAGGGTCTCAGTGGGATTCGAACTCACAACCTCCTGATCATAAGCACAGCACCCTAACCACTACGCCACCGGCCCCAATCATCGTGAGTGGCATGCACTGAATGCATGGAGTACAGTGAACCCTCACCACTGAATAAACAACCATCTCGCCAGGCCATCGAAAGGCTGGACGTATTATTGCTATTGCATTGATATGTGCATGAGTGCTCGTGATATTTATAAATTCTTTTTTAAAAACAATTCCCAGATAAGAAAATTACTTGAAAAAAAACAAAAAAATTATTATAAGAAAATATTGGTGAATCCCAGGGATATAATAAGTAAGACTTTGGAATGATTTTTCACGGAAGAATAGTTTATGAACGAGTTCAAATAGTCTCCAACACTAGATTAAAAAAAAAAAAAAAAAATTACATTGATTTGAGTTAAATTGGAAAAGAATCAGTATGTTGATGTATGTTGTCTGCGCATTTAAAAATATGGATTCTAGTAGCAACAAAACAACAACAACAACAATAATAATAAATGGACACACTCTTCATACAGATGACATAATAAGCTCATCTTCATTATACAGAAGGGTTTAGCTCATGGTCACCCATGTGACATTTGTTAACTTCTTCTTTTACTTTCGGCTGTTCCCTTCAGGGGTCGCCACAGCAAACTATCCGCCTCCACCTCACCCTGTCCTCCACATCTTCTTTTCTGACTCCAACGACCTTCATGTCTTCCTTCGCCACATCCATAAATCTCTTCTTTGGTCTTCCTCGAGGCCTTCTGCCTGCTAGTTCCAACCTCAGCCATGTGACATTTGTTAACATGGAAGGAAAAATATAGCTCGGTAGCTAAAGCCAGTGGCGACTGATTTTTGATTTTTGATCACAGGGATCTGAATAGAAAATGACTTGATGCTTTCCAAAAAAAAAAAAAAAAGTATTTTTTTTCCATTAGAAGAAAAATATCTTCCAAAGTTAAGTAGATTCATTTATTCATTAGCCAAACATTTTTATCCTACTACAGTTATGGGGAGGCTGGATCCTAGCTCAGTTGACGCAGGTTGACGGCAGGGTACCCACTGAACAGCCTAATGTGCATGTCTTTGCACCATGGGAGGAAACCAGAGTACACAGAGGAAACCCAGACAAGCACAGGGAGAAAAATCCAATTCCAAACAGAAACATCCTCACTGAGGCCTGGACTCAACCCAGGACCTTCTTGTTGTGAGGTGGACATGCACCACCACCACCTTGTAAGGTCATTTCAGCTTATCTGAACACATGAAAAGTGTGTGTGTGTGTGTGTGTGTGTGTGTGTGTAATTGGTCAGTTTCAGTTAATTTTATCTTTTCTCTTGTAAGGACAGGTTCACAATTTGAAGGACGAGGTCAACAAGCATTTAACTCCTACAGATACTGCAAGCATTTTCATATCTTTTTTGAAGTGTATGTAGAAAATACAGTACAGGCACTGCAGCCAAATACAAATAAGATAAGTTAAGATAAGATAAGGACCAGTACTGGGAAGGGGCACTGGTGGCTCAGTGGTTAAGGGGATGGTTTACTGATCCAAAGGTCAGTGTTTTAATCCCCACTATTACCACTGTCGGGCTCCTGACCCTCAGTTGTATTTAAAAAAATATTGTAAGTCGCTCTGGATGAGAGTCTCTGCCAAGTGCTTCACATGTAAAAAAAAACAAAAAAACAAGCACTTTCTTGTGACGGTTATAATTTTATCGGAATTGAGGATACCGATAAGGTCAGTGGTCTGCATATCATAACTCTATGTTGACGCTGTATTGCGGTAGCGATATAGGACTAGCGGAATCCTTCCTGAATAATTTGTGTGCATGTAATACATATAAAATAATACAGACACCTATTTGAACATACATGACATTCAAAAGCAGCAATTTTATTCCAGGAATTAAAGGACAAAGTGTTTTTAACCGGAGAACATGAGTAAGATGCTTAGAATTTAATCACCTTATTTGTTCGGTTATTGCTAATGATGTCATGAAGGTATAGCGGTTAACACTTCAGACTCACAGCAAGAGAGCCGAGGGCTTGATTCCCGCCTCGGTCATCAAGTTATTTGTTCTCGCTGTGCTTGTGTGGGTTTCAAAAGACAAGTACATCCGGTTTATTGGCTGTTTCACACCACCTCGTAGATGTGTATGAGAATGGTTTTTTTGTCATGTGATGGTCTGGTGAGTTGTTCAGGATGTACCGTGCTGTGAGTGTCCAGTGTCAGCTGAGATTTCCAAAGCCTTCTCATGACTCGAATAGTAGGATTAAGCGGTCTCGGAAATGAGCGAGACTGGATTATCATTAGTCTCTTCACTAAATATATAACTGACTGCAGTGGTGGGCCGTCAGGGCCAGCAAAGCCTTGTCTGCTCTGCTCGTCTCTTTTCGAAAGTCTTGATCTACATTTATAACTTAAATTCAAGTATTTGTTCCATTAAATTGTATTAATTTATTCACAACAGTCTATTAGGGGTCACCACAGCGAATCATCCGCCTCCGTCTCTCCCCATCCTCTGCATCTTCTTTTCTTACACCAACTACCTTCATGTCCGCCTTCACCACATCCATAAATCTTCTCTTTGGTCTTCCTCTAGACCTTCTGCCTGGTAGTTCCAACCTCAGCATCTTACTACCAATATACTCACTATCCCTCCTCTGTACATGTCCAAACCATCTAAATCTAGCCTCTCTGACTTTGTCTCCAAAACCTCTAACATGTGCTGTCCCTCTGATGTACTCATTTGCTGTCCATGTATACTAGTATATATCCCTTTCTCGGGAGTCGCCACAGCTAATCTGATTCGCACATTTGATCTGGCATAGGTTTTTACGTCGGATGCCCTTCCTGTCACAACCCTTTAACAAGGGACAGAAACACGCTGACAACAGCTTTGCAGCTACTCTTTATGAAAATCAGCAATGGTTCTTTTACATGCCTCTCACCATAGACAGTGAGAGACATGGCCCGCCTTTGATAACCCAGTTAGCTGCACTGGGGGGACAGTGATAACCCTGTGGGGACTTGAACCCCCAACCTTAGGATCAGCGATCCTGTGCCTTATCCACTAGACCACCACTGCCCCATACATATATATATATATATATATATATATATATATATATATATATATATATGTGTGTGTGTGTGTGTGTGTGTGTGTGTGTGTGTGTGTGTGTGTGTGTGTGTGTATATATATACAGTAAAACCTCCGCTGACGAACGCTTAAGATCACGAACTTTTCGCCTCAAGAACATTAAATTTGCGAGCATATAGTCTCTGCTGACGAACTAGTTTTCGGCGGACGAACCAAACCACGCGGTCAAACAGCGCCACGGTGGCGGCCACAAGAAGTTGACGCATGCTCACGGCGTCCCAGTTCGTCACCCCCTTTCTTTGAGTGCGGATGTGGTTTGTGTTTGATAGACATTTTGGACCATATTGAGTGTACTTTTGCTATTATGGGACCGAAAAAGACCCCACCACAGGCAGAGATCATTGAAAAACACGAACGAGGTGTGCGTTTGTGTGACTCAGTGTCCCAGTACCAGTACGCTAAGTCTACCATTGCTCCCATCCTTAAGAACAAGGAAGCTATTAAGGGTGCGTGTGTGGCTAAGGGTGTTTCCAAACAGTAGGCGTTTCCAAACTCTCCTTCCAAACAGTAAGTCCCTCCCTCCCTCCTCCTCCCACTCCATTCCATCAAGCCATCAACTACCATCACAAAGGTAAATAAAACCACTTTATTATACAGTACAGTTTATTTCTTTAATTACAATACAATAGCACATTTATTATACATAAAATAAGGTATATTTTTGTGTAGTTTTAAGGCTTATTTAGTAGAAAATTATGTTTTATGGGGACCTGGGAACGGATTATTCTCATTTTAATGGTTTCTTATGGGAAATAAATGTTCGGAAGACGAACTTTTCGCCTTACACACACTTTCTGGGAACCAATTATGTTCGTGAGCTGAGGTATCACTGTATATATATATATATATATATATATATATATATATATATATATATATATACATATATATATATATATATATATATATATATATATATGTGTGTGTGTGTGTGTGTGTGTGTGTGTGTGTGTGTGTGTGTGTATATATATATATATATATATATATATATATATATATATATATATATATATATATATATATATATATATATATATATATATATATGTAGAGGATTTTCTGAGTAGATCCTGCCGTAGGAGAGTGCTCAATACTTTTTGGTAGAGCAAATAAACAAAAATAAAAGGACAGGACAAAGACTTTCTATTGAAACTCCATTTATCACTACAGATCTGTTTCGAGGGGTGGTGAAACCATCCTCTCTCTTCAGGTGATTATAGAAGTATCTATCTATCTTCTATAATCACCTGAAGAGAGAGGATGGTTTCACCACCCCTCGAAAAAGTATCTGTAGTGATAAATGGAGTTTCAATAGAAAGTCTTTGTCCTGTCCTTTTATTTTTGTATATATATATATGTATATGTATATGTGTATGTATGTGTGCATGTATATATATATATATATATATACATACATAAATCAAACTGACAAGCATGAAAGCTCATTGTTTCATGACAATTTTAGGTTTGACTACAGATTTTTAAAATATAACTGCACTATACTGTATCTTACAAACATCAGTATTGAATGAAATATGACTTAGTTAATATTATTATGTTGTTTTTACATGTAACCATCAGACTCTCATGAACTTGTTTGATAAACATGGTATTGTGATTTCCACAGTGGTTTTTAATTCTTTTTGCAAATGATTGAAGGTGTTTCCAAGAATCTGCTGTATTTGCCTTTTCCCGAGGCCCTGTTTCCAAGACAACCTTTTATGTGTTCACTTCTTTGAACTGGCAGCAATGTCTGAAAATGCCCCAGGTGCACAGACAGAAATATCACGGACAAGGTCAACATGGCTAGGTGAGAAGCTGTGAAAAATACCACGTCGTCTTTCAAAACTCATTCATTGAGGAGAATAGTTTGAGTGGAAATACCAAAAGGCTATTTGGATATTTTAAACACATGTCACAGCCTGTATGGATATAATACATCATATGTGTTCTTGCAGGAAGAGTGTTTTCTATTTTTGTTCTTCAGAAAATACCGAGAGGAAGAAATAATGCAAAAAAATACTTGTGCAATAATGTGGATAAAGTGAATGGTTAAAATTTTCTAAAATGAAAAATAAAAAAATCTCAATATTTTTTTCAATAAGAATGTGTTACGGATGGCGCAATCTGATAAATGTTTCTGATTGTTCCCTGTTTAGGGAACATAAGCAATTTGTCCATGATCACCCTATTGCCGAAATGATTGATGTCTACAGTGAGGTCATTAGATGAGAAAAAGAATGGATGCCCAGTGGTGGGGGAGTAGCAGTCACTCTGCCCCTGTGTATTTATTTGCCTTACCGCATACAGTTCAGCTGGGCCATCTCAGCCATGGCATGACAGGACACACGTTGTTTAGCTCTGGGCCTGTATAAATGCAAAGAAAATCTCACCGGTCAGCAAACATAGCTGAATCTGCTTACTATACAGCTTGCCCCCATGTCAGTCTGTCTCCATGATGCTCTTGTATTTTAGACTAGATAACTAATATTTACATTTTTCTTTACCATCAAACAAAGTTTATTGTAAATATAATTTGTATATATATTCTTCTTAACAATTGAAAATATGTACACAGAAGTATTTTTTTTATTTTAAATTGTCTCCTGTTCATATTAATGGATCTGGCCTAGGGGGGAAAAGCCAAAAGAATTGGTCACATTATATCCAAGGATGTGTGTCCACAGAAACTGACAAAACAGAAGTGGTCTCAAAATGGGAATATGCTAATCAAGTCTTGGAAGAGCATTCCTTTCTCGGATTTGCAAAGATATACGTTTACTGTCGCAGAAACCATTGCACACAACAGTGGACATAGACAGTAGTGTGAGCAGAGCTTCTATCATTTTGAAAGTAAAGTTGTGGTCTGTTCCAGTCTTGGCCCAACTTTTCCTTCATCTTCACCCTAATGTTATGCTTGAGTCCAAGCACGAGTTCAGGCTCCAGTTCAGGTGCAGTATTGAGCTCAGGTCCAGGCAGGAGTTCAGATTCCATTGAGAAACCATATGTGCAACGTTGTGCCTCCCTACCATCACATCATACAGGAGTGAGGATGCCACCTACTGTGAGCCTCTGATAGGCGGGTCAGAAACCAGATACAGATGTTTTCTGATGTTTTCCTAGCCAATATGAAGCATCTTTGAGAAGTATCATCTCTATCAATGCAGGGAGGCACCAAAATCTCTATCACATACACCAGGCAACAGCAGAAAGTAAGGCAAAACGGTCTATGGGCGGTGTGTCCATGAATTGTGTGTGTCTATGGGCGGCGTGTCTATGGGCGGTGTGTCTATGGGTGGTGTGTCTATGGGCTGTGTGTCTATGAGCCGTGTGTCTATGGGCTGTGTGTCTACGCACTGTGTGTCTATGGGCGGTGTGTCTATGGGCTGTGCGTCCATGGGCAGTGTGTCTATGGGCGGTGTGTCTATGGGCGGTGTGTCTATGGGCTGTGTGTCTATGAGCCGTGTGTCTATGGGCTGTGTGTCTACGCACTGTGTGTCTATGGGCGGTGTGTCTATGGGCTGTGCGTCCATGGGCAGTGTGTCTATGGGCGGTGTGTCTATGGGCAGTGTGTCTATGGGCGGTGTGTCTATGGGCGGTGTGTCTATGGGCTGTGTGTCTATGAGCTGTGTGTCTATGGGCGGTGTGTCTATGGGCTGTGTGTCTACGCACTGTGTCTATGGGCTGTGTGTCCATGAATTGTGTGTGTCTATGGGCGGTGTGTCTATGGGATGTGTATCTATGGGTGGTGTGTCTATGGGCTGTGTGTCTATGAGCCGTGTGTCTATGGGCTGTGTGTCTACGCACTGTGTGTCTATGGGCGGTGTGTCTATGGGCTGTGCGTCCATGGGCAGTGTGTCTATGGGCGGTGTGTCTATGGGCGGTGTGTCTATGGGCTGTGTGTCTATGAGCCGTGTGTCTATGGGCTGTGTGTCTACGCACTGTGTGTCTATGGGCGGTGTGTCTATGGGCTGTGCGTCCATGGGCAGTGTGTCTATGGGCGGTGTGTCTATGGGCAGTGTGTCTATGGGCGGTGTGTCTATGGGCGGTGTGTCTATGGGCTGTGTGTCTATGAGCTGTGTGTCTATGGGCGGTGTGTCTATGGGCTGTGTGTCTACGCACTGTGTCTATGGGCTGTGTGTCCATGAATTGTGTGTGTCTATGGGCGGTGTGTCTATGGGATGTGTATCTATGGGCGGTGTGTCTATGGGCTGTGTGTCTATGCACTGTGTGTAATGAGCCGTGTGTCTATGGGCTGTGTGTCCATGAATTGTGTGTGTCTATGGGTGGTGTGTCTATGGGCGGTGTGTCTATGGGCGGTGTGTCTATGAGCTGTGTGTCTATGGGCTGTGTGTCCATGAATTGTGTGTGTCTATGGGCGGTGTGTCTATGAGCTGTGTGTCTATGGGCTGTGTGTCCATGAAATGTGTGTGTCTATGGGCGGTGTGTCTATGGGATGTGTGTCTATGAGCTGTGTGTCTATGGGCGGTGAGTCTATGGGCGGTGTGTCTATGGGCTGTGTGTCTACGCACTGTGTCTATGAGTGGTGTGTCTATGGGCTGTGTGTCCATGAATTGTGTGTGTCTATGGGCGGTGTGTCTATGGGCTGTGTGTCTATCGGCGGTGTGTCTATGGGCGGTGTGTCTATGGGCGGTGTGTCTATGGGCGGTGTGTCTATGGGCGGTGTGTCTATGAGCTGTGTGTCTATGGGCTGTGTGTCCATGAATTGTGTGTGTCTATGGGCTGTGTATCTATGGGCGGTGTGTCTATGGGCTGTGTGTCAATGAGCTGTGTGTCTATGGGCGGTGTGTCTATGGGCTGTGTGTCTACGCACTGTGTCTATGGGCTGTGTGTCCATGAATTGTGTGTGTCTATGGGTGGTGTGTCTATGAGCTGTGTATCTATGGGCGGTGTGTCTATGGGCTGTGTGTCTACGCACTGTGTGTAATGAGCCATGTGTCTATGGGCTGTGTGTCCATGAATTGTGTGTGTCTATGGGCGGTGTGTCTATGGGCGGTGTGTCTATGGGCTGTGTATCTATGGGCGGTGTGTCTATGGGCTGTGTGTCTATGAGCTGTGTGTCTATGGGCTGTGTGTCCATGAAATGTGTGTGTCTATGGGCGGTGTGTGTCTATGAGCGGTGTGTCTATGGGATGTGTGTCTATGAGCTGTGTGTCTATGGGCGGTGAGTCTATGGGCGGTGTGCCTATGGGCTGTGTGTCTACGCACTGTGTGTCTATGAGTGGTGTGTCTATGGGCTGTGTGTCCATGAATTGTGTGTGTCTATGGGCGGTGTGTCTATGGGCTGCGTGTCTATCGGCGGTGTGTCTATGGGCGGTGTGCCTATGGGCTGTGTGTCTATGGGCGGTGTGTCTATGGGCTGTGTGTCTATGGGCTGTGTGTCTATGGGTGGTGTGTCTATGAGCTGAGTATCTATGCATGGTGTGTCTATGAGCTGTGTGTCTATGAGCTGTGTGTCTATGGGCGGTGTGTCTATGGGCGGTGTGTCTATGGGCGGTGTGTCTACGGACTGTGTGTCTACTCATTGTGTGTGTCTATGAGCGGTGTGTCTATGGGCTGTGTTTCTATGGGCTGTGTGTCTATGGGCGGTGTGTCTATGGGCGGTGTCTATAGGCAGTGTGTTTATGAATTGCGTGTCTATGGGCTGCGTGTCTATGAATTGTGTGTGTCTATGGGCAGTGTGTCTATGGGCGGTGTGTCTATGAATTGTGTGTGTCTATGGGCTGCGTGTCTATGGCCTGTGTGTCTATGAGCTGTGTCTTTATGGGCTGTGTATCTATGGTTGGTGTGTCTATGGGCGGTGTGTCTATGGGCGGTGTGTCTATGGGCGGTGTGTCTATGGGCGGTGTGTCTATGGGCTGTGTGTCTATGGGATGTGTGTCTATGAATTGTGTGTGTCTATGGGCTGCATGTCTATGGCCTGTGTGTCTATGAGCTGTGTGTAATGAGCTGTGTGTCTATGGGCTGTGTGTCTATGGTTGGTGTTTCTATGGGCTGTGTATCTATGGGCGGTGTGTCTATGGGCGGTGTGTCTATGGGCTGTGTGTCTATGGGCTGTGTGTCTATGGGCGGTGTGTCTATGGGCGGTGTGTCTATGGGCGGTGTGTCTATGGGCGGTGTGTCTATGGGCTGTGTGTCTATGGGATGTGTGTCTATGAGCTGTGTATCTATGGGCGGTGTGTCTATGGGCTGTGTGTCTATGGGATGTGTGTCTATGAGCTGTGTATCTATGGGCGGTGTGTCTATGGGCTGTGTGTCTACGCACTGTGTGTAATGAGCGGTGTGTCTATGGGCTGTGTGTCCATGAATTGTGTGTGTCTATGGGCGGTGTGTCTATGGGCGGTGTGTCTATGGGCGGTGTGTCTATGGGCTGTGTGTCTATGAGCTGTGTGTCTATGGGCGGTGTGTCTATGGGCGGTGTGTCTATGAGCTGTGTGTCTATGGGCGGTGTGTCTATGAATTGTGTGTGTCTATGGGCAGTGTGTCTATGGGCGGTGTGTCTATGAATTGTGTGTGTCTATGGGCTGCATGTCTATGGCCTGTGTGTCTATGAGCTGTGTCTTTATGGGCTGTGTATCTATGGTTGGTGTTTCTATGGGCTGTGTATCTATGGGCGGTGTGTCTATGGGCGGTGTGTCTATGGGCTGTGTGTCTATGGGCTGTGTGTCTATGGGCGGTGTGTCTATGAGCTGTGTATCTATGGGCGGTGTGTCTATGGGCGGTGTGTCTATGGGCTGTGTGTCTATGGGCGGTGTGTCTATGAGCTGTGTCTATGGGCTGTGTGTTTATGGGCTGTGTGTCTATGGGCTGTGTATTTATGGTTGGTGTGTCTATGGGCGGTGTGTCTATGGGCGGTGTGTCTATGGGCTGTGTGTCTATGGGCTGTGTGTCTATGAGCTGTGTATCTATGGGCGGTGTGTCTATGAGCTGTGTCTATGGGCTGTGTGTTTATGGGCTGTGTGTCTATGGGCTGTGTATCTATGGTTGGTGTGTCTATGGGCGGTGTGTCTATGGGCGGTGTGTCTATGGGCTGTGTGTCTATGGGCTGTGTGTCTATGAGCTGTGTATCTATGGGCGGTGTGTCTATGAGCTGTGTCTATGGGCTGTGTGTTTATGGGCTGTGTGTCTATGGGCTGTGTATCTATGGTTGGTGTGTCTATGGGCGGTGTGTCTATGGGCGGTGTGTCTATGAGCTGTGTATCTATGAGCTGTGTATCTATGGGCGGTGTGTCTATGGGCGGTGTGTCTATGGGCGGTGCTCTTAAAAGCAGCCTTGGCCTGATTCCTCCTCAAGCTAAATCCCTAGTTATGGTGCATCTGTTACATCCGGGATTTAAAGTGATCACCAGATGTCAGATGGTGCATGAGACTTGCAACTGTTTGGGACCCAATGAGTGGATGTCAGGGTTGTCAGAGTAATCAAAATGGTGGATCAACTCTATGTATTTAATTTTGGTTCATGTGCATGTTTTTACATTTGAAACAAATTTGTAGAGTTTGACAGAACGGGACATTTTGTGCCAGAGGTGGTGAGTGGGGTCAATTTACATAGGCATTTGAGTCCAGAGGGGATGAGTCTGGCTATGTCCAATTCTTTTGCTTCAGGGCCTGCCATTACCTACTGCTATTTTTGCCTTCTGCCCGTGTTGCTGAAATGTTTTTGTTTTTATTTTGTTTTTTTGTAAGTTGTTTTGATCTTTTCACATTAGTACCAGTACTCAGGTCCCATCACTTTCTGCATGTGATTGAAAACACGATGCGTAAAATGCCCTTTTGATTGGATCGCTGTGTTTCACACAAGGAGAGTAGGGTCGCACCCCAGGCATGTTTTCACGTACACTGCCCCTTGACACATGGTCTGGGCCAGTGGTCTCAAACACTTTTCTTGGAGAGCTGCCAAACTGTAGGTTTTATCTCCATCCAAAATTTATCAGTCATCTTTTCGCTAACCAAGACCTTCTTAGGGCAAAGATCAAGTAATCAAGTGTGCATTATTCAGGTTGGATCCAAAGTTTTCCGAGAGCTAAATCTAGAGAAACAGAGTCGGAGATCCCTGTCTCAGTTACTTATTTATTTTTGCTATATTGCATTAATCCTGCAAGCAAATCTTTTGTTGCCTCGGTATTCACAGATCCAAAGGGAGTCCACATAGGTAAACAGTGAGCACACACACACACACACACACACACACACACACACACACACACACACACACACACACACACACACACACATTGAGCAGTTGGAGATTCGTTGCCACTTCAGCTAAAAAGGTGTCACTCACTCGCCCATGTACTTTTCTTGCTGCTCGGGAATCAAACCAGCACCTTTTGGTATCAAACCTGTTTCTCTTGTCATTAGGCCATGACTTCCCCAACAGCAATACTTACGCTGGCCTGCGTTATTACACTTTAAACATTGGTTACCTTTGATAGTAATTGTAAAAAACGATTTTTATTCACATTTAGTATTTATCCCTTTGATATTCTTTTCAGTAATTCCGGGCCTTGCATCTGATTATACTCGTCCATTCATTTATTTTCTATGCTGTTTAATCATAATTAGGCTCACGGGAAAGCTGGCGCCCATCTCAGCTGCTGTGGGCAAGGGTGGAATTCACCCTGGACAGGTCGCCAGGCCACCGCAAGGCTGCTGCTGATATTTTATTATTTTAATAACCCTTTCTTGGTGGGAAGGGGGTTTTCCTACTTTTACTTTGTTTTGGGGAATGTATGTCTCTGATTCATGTCATACTGTATGGGGGAGAAAAGGGAGTGGATAAAAATACAGAGCTCTGAAGACTTTAATGGAAACGTAACATAACAAGCACAGGTTGGGTTTTATTTATACCGAAACTAAGACAGGCGGTCAAGCAGACAGCAGCTTATTGCATTCACCAAGTGCAAAAAAAAAGATTTAATTCAGAAAAAAAAAAAATCTTAAGGGTGTAATATCACCTCTTATTTCTATCAGTGCATATTTCAGTGGTATAGACTCAAATATTCAAGCAGGATTTAGCTGACCTTGTGGCTCATCTCTGGATTATAGCAATGATCTCAGATGGAGATGTTAGATATTAATCAAAATGCAATCTCACTCTATTGTGTGTGTGTGTGTGTGTGTGTGTGTGTCCAGGTCTCAATTTTTCTCAGTGCTGTTTAGTTAGAGAACTGAAGAATGTTATTAAAGGCATTAGACTGAGTAGATGGACCTAAATGATCTTTAATGACTGGGTTTCTACATTAATTCAACATTACAGGACAATAAATACACATTCATTTTCTGTAACCTGGTAATCTTAATTAGAGTCGGAGGGAGGCTGGCACCCATCCCAGCCAACTCCACGTGAGGGCAGAGTACACCCTGGACGGCTCACCAGACCATTGGAAACCAGGAACCATTGGACCAGACCATGGAAACATGCTGACGGCTATGCAGCTCCTTTCTCAAAAGTCAGCAATGCATCTTTTAGATGAACCTCACACTATAGACAGTGAGAGACATGGCCAGCCTTTGATAACCCAGTTAGCTGCACTGGGGAGGGTGTGTGTGTGTGTGTGGGGGGGGGGGGGGCACTGACAACCTACTGAGAGTGGGGCTTGAACCCCCAACCTTAGGATCAGTGATCCAACACCTTTACCACTAGCCCACCACTGCCCAAACACACATTCATATAAATGCATAATCTATATATTCTATTTCCAGTTCAGTGTCATTCAAGTGTATTACAGTAGCCCCAAGACGAAGTAGAAAATTATAACATCATGGCTTAACCAATTTATGTTCAGCACTATTCTCAAAGTTAGTCATGCTTAACTTATAGCCAATAAAATGCAAATGAATTCATATAATGAAGAAGCAGTGGAGAAAAAAAAAAAACAGTATGTCTGAGCAAAAAGATTACAGCATGGAGATCAAGAATAAAATCATGTAGTTATTGGATCATGTGACTTTTTTAATTCAATGCACCAACAGCAAATGTCACGATGAAAAACGCTTTGAATAACTCATGTGGAATTTTTTTAATCTTACAATTAATCTTTATTACTCTTCACATGGACTGTAAAAGTAGGTTTTATTAAGCTGGTCACCCAGACAACAGTGTTGCCACAATAAAACGGTGTCCATAGTTGCGATAAAAATCAAGTCAACATTTTGTAATGCAATGCATTCATGAGTGCATTTTAAAATATAGTCTGATCATCTCAGCTCAGCCGTAATTACTGCTTTCTTCATGTATATAGAAACAGCCTTAAAAACACACATACTTACAGTATTCACACTTACAGCTCGGGGTGATTTGGAACAGCCAACTGGTCTAAGTTCCTATAACGTGGCCTATGTTTCTGGATGGAAACCAGAGTATCTGGAGGAAACCCACACAAGCATGGCGAGAACATGCAAACTCCACACAGAAACCCCTGAGGCTGGAAATCAAACCCAGGCCTTCTTGCTGTGAGGCAAACATGCGAATGATTACATCACTGTGCCACCACAATCCAATCAATTTAAAAAAAAATAAAACACTTCAAACTCATTTGGATCATCTAAGTGAATCATGACTCTCAACAAAGAGATTTCAGATGTAAGATCAATTGCTGACTTTTAAAAAAATAAAGTTGGAAAGTGTTATAAATAAATCTCGTAGTTAAAATATTTATTTTCACCACTTTAAGACTGGACTTAGACAACTTTATTGTCATTCAGTATACAGCGAGTGTAGAATGAAAGACATTTCATTGCAGTTGGCTCAGCACAAGATTGAAATATAAAAACTGTAGATATAGCTAATGCAGTGGTTCTCTATTATTTTCTGTAGCGCCCCCTCTAGGTAGAGTAAAACATCCCCCCGCCAATATAAATAGTGTTATTTGTCAAAAAATTGTTATAAGTAATCATCTGCATAACACTGTATCCTTATTAACATAATAAATCCTTATTATCATTATGGAATACAAAAAAAAAAAAAAAAATGAAGAAATATAGATCAACTTCCAACAAAGAATAACTTTATTAACAATTTTTTAGTCTTTAAACAAAAAGATTTAAAGTGCATGAATTTGCCTGAAATAAAAAAGTATCCTTATTTAAACTGTAAATATTTTTGACCAAACAATTTAAACCATTCGATACGGAAAAATAAAATTAAATAAAATCAATAAATAATAATAAATTCACATTGATCAGCAATATTAACTCGGGAGCACAATATAGAATAAAACAATTATTATTATTATTATTATTATTATTATTATTATTATTATTATTATTATTATTACTATTATTATTATTATTATTATTGTTGTTGTTGTTATTATTATTATTATTATTATTAGCAAAATGATTAAGTCCAGATTAATGACTATAATGAGCACGTTTCGCAGTGCACAGCTTTTCGACGCCGGGTTTAAAGCACGATACTGAACTCTCAGCTCCTGCTCAATGCCGAACTGGGACCTGGACTTATTTTCTCAGCAGTGACGTCATCCAGCATGATAGAGCCGTGTGTGCTGCAGGTAGGCTCAGTTCCTCCACTGTGGGATTTTCTGCACCGAGCAGTTTGGTAGTCCACCTTATCTGATGCTAACAGAGCTCGCTGGTTTGCTGGAGTAGCATTCACAAAGCGGGATGGTTGTTGGAAATATTCAGCATGTTTTCGCTGAAAAAACTTACGCGGCTCATCACGTGATCGGGCTGTGATGTCTTTAAGTGACACCTGAATTTATTTGGGTTCATGCTGTCCACTGCCAATGTTTTCAGACACAGTAAACACAGTGGTCTTTCCTCATTTCTCACTGCAGCACAGTGAAGCTGAGCGCTATATCATACCTCCTCGACTTAGCTTTTGAGAGACTTTCGTTTCTCTCACTGTCTCCATCTCTCTTTCCATCCCTTTTAAAAAAATTCCATGGTGGGTTTATTAACTTCACTTCTTACTTTACCTCTTTTCACACTCTGACAGTGACTAAGCCACTGCCACCTGCTGTAGTGGATGTACAATTACACTTTGTCCTAATATGGCAAAAAAAATAAATAAATAAATAAAAAAAAAAAAAAAAAAAAAAAAAAAAAAAAAAAATATATATATATATATATATATATATATATATATATATATATAGAGAGAGAGAGAGAGAGAGAGAGAGAGAGGATTTTCTGAGTAGATCCTTCCGTAGGAGAGTGCTCAATACTTTTTGGTAGAGTATTTGGTAAATACTTTTTTTATTCTTCTATAATCACCTGAAGAGAGAGGATGGTTTCACCACCCCTCGAAACAGATCTGTAGTGATAAATGGAGTTTCAATAGAAAGTCTTTGTCCTGTCCTTTTATTTTTGTATATATATATATATATATATATATATATATATATATATATATATGTTCCCTGGGGTCCCCCCCCCCCAGCACCACACTATTTGAGCCCCACTATTACAGCCCCACTATTTGAGAACCACGCAGCAAGAAATACTATACAGTTCAGTCGTGAAGCGACCTGTGGAATTTACAATAGTGCAAAATGCTGTAATAATGTGACCTGTGGAATTCCACTGGTGCAAAATATACCATAAGTCATGATAAATTGACATAAAATAAATGGTAAATTTTTAGGTTTCATAATTCATGGTAAATTTCCAACAGGTGGAGCCTCTGCTGTGAAGCGGTGCTTGTACTGGTCCATTGAGGTGAATAAGGAGCTGTACTGCATGGCTGAGCTCTCAGTTCAAACCAATCAATCTACAGCATTGGATAGTGACTGAAAGAACAAGATTGTGGATATAAGCGGCTGACATGAGCTTCCTTTGCATTGTTACAGGGCTTTCCCTTTGTGATAAGGTGAGAAGCTCAGCCATCTCAGAAGAGCTTGGAGAACTGCTGCCTCTCCCATTGAGAAAAGCTAGTTTGAGGTTCTCATGCATCTGGTCAAAAATGCTGCCCAGATGTGATGTTTCTGGCATGTCCAACCATGCAAAGATCCCAGGGTCAACCCAAAACACGCTAGAGGGACTTAGTCTCTCAGCTGGTCTGGGAATACCTTGGCTGGGAAAAGGGATGTCGAAATCTCACTGTTTAAGATGCTGCCCCATGACCCGACTCCAGATTAGGTGAAAGAAGATGACGGTGTTGATAATTAAATTTATATGCAGATGATAACAAAGGATGCATTCACTTCTTCTTGAGACTTTGTGTATTTAAAAATATTGATTGTTACAAATTAACTGCCATTTTATTCATCCATTCATTCATTTTCTGAACCGCTTAATTCTAATTAGCCATCTCAGCCAACTCTTGCTGAGGGCAGGGTAGACCATGGACAGCTCCCCAGGTCATTGCAGGACCACTGCTACTTTATGTAAACATTAAAATGTTTGTTAAAATACGTTTTTTTCCCTGTTAATAGCAAAGCTCCATGGACATGCAAGACTTCAACGGTGTCTGCTTCCTTCCATCTGTATGTATCCTCACAACGTTTCGTGTACAGACACTTCCCGCTTTATTCGTTTTACATATTTTCGATTTTATGTTTTTAAAAAAAAAATAAAAGTCAAATTTTGAGTTTAGCGTGCTCTCTGTAGTACGAGACGTACCTACATAGTACGCTGACGTAATACGCTACTTACATATGACGCTGCGTCCATTGTTTACAAACGACAGACTGAACGTGTCCCTCCTTCTTCCCAGTTCACTGCGTGTTACCCTTGTGTTAAGACGTTGTCTCTGTGATCTTTGTGTTTACACTGTTTTGTGGACTTTTGTCACCCTCAGCAAATATGGTTGGTCAGAAGCGTAAGCCTACTAGTGATAGTGGTAATCAGAAAAAGCAGCAAACCATCTCGTTAGAAACGAAGATGGCTATTATCAAGAAAATCGATGCTGGTGAAAAACATGTGAATGTTGCATGTTTCTTCCAAATGGCTCTGTCGACCATCGGAACCATTTACAAGCAGAAAGATCGCGTCACAGAGAATGTTAAAGGTTATATTTGGTACTGTGCTTAATATTTGCTGAGTGAATTTGATTAAAATGTATGTATTTGAAATTATTTTGCTTGAATTCAATTTATTTGAAATTAATGTTGATATTATTTTACAATGTTATGTTTATAATAATTGATTTAGGGGTGTTTTATGAGATAATGTAATGGTATTTATGGATGTATAGTATGGTATGAACGTCATACGTCACTGGAACATAAAGTAACAATTTACGTTTTTTTTTCACCTTACATTTGGCCGTTCGGAACTGAACTAAAACGTAAGTCGGGGAGTGTCTGTATATGATTACTGCAAAAACACACCAAGTTCCTTGATTCAGAAGAATTGAGCTGAAAATTAAATACTTTATGTAGTGTGACGGTTGGTATGTTGAGTCTTATACTGCGGAGGTGCATGCTGGGAGTACAGACATTTGAGAGCTGTTCTGATTTTTTTCAGTATTCTGAAGTAATCAGCCACTTGTGCTTGTCATCCCCTCCAATCCTCAACACACACACACACACACACACACACACACACACACTTTGCAGCAATACGGAACATGAACTCGTTAAATGGATAATTAAACTAACAAGACAGGTGATGCAAATGAACACATGAATGGTGGTGAACAGAAAACCTTTCACTCCAGTTTAATTGACGAATTTATTTATTTCTTTAATTAAAGGAGCTGCACTACTCGCATAACACCAGCCTCAGACACTGATAGAATTATCTATTGGAAGATCTACCTTTACTTAATGTCATAATCTGTAAATTGATCCAAAATAACATGTTTGTATAAGTATCATACACGTGTAAAGTAAAGTTATTATTTTGCCGGATGACCTTTAACTTGGACTATCTTCACCAAAGCATCATTTTGACAAACCTATCCAAAACCACATCAGTTATTTTTGTCTAGAGTTTGATGTAAACTCCCCGGCACCACCACTAAGATCTTGTGCTGATGATGAAAAAAAGATGAAACCTCTCTAAAATCCTCCCCAACACATCCAAAATAGTTCAAGTAATTTCAGAAATATCTTGAATTGTTTTCTTTTCTATTTATTGGTACCATAAGTGACTTTGAGTGTACATTCTAGTAGACAGAGACTTACTTGTGTTTAAGACCTATCCAGTGATCTCAGCACATTGGGGGTCTAACAGGTATTCAATCCCAAAAGTTCTCAACCTTGAGCCCAGCCACCTAATCAATACACCACAAACCCCAAGCATGTAGTGTGTACTAAACTGTGAATACATAGGCTGAACAGGTTAAGCATCCTTAACATCACTCGGCATGGCTTGACATGTCACGCTCACCAGACTTGCTTCTATCATGGGTAAAATATAAAGTATATGAAAAGCACTTGACCATGTGTACAGTTGGCACTTATGAGATATTGCTAATTAAGAAATCAAGTTTTATTTGAGTGTGCTTGTATTGCTTATGTTCTGTATTATATATTCTAAAACAGTTAAGTACCTCTGACTTGGTGGATGTCGATGAATTGAATAGTCAATTATTCAGCAACACCAAGCACACGCCGAGGCAGTTGTGGCCTAGTGGTATAAGGTGCTGGATTGCTGATCTAAAGGTTGAGGGTTTGAGTACCACTCGTCACTGTTCCCCCAGTGTAGCTAACTGGGTTATCAAAAGCTGGTCATGTCTCTCACTGTCTATGGTGAGAGGTTCATGTAAAAGAACCATTGCTGACTTTCATAAAGAGTAGCTGCAAAGCCGTCAGCATGTTTCCACCCTACAATGGCCTGGCAAGCTGTCCAGGGTGTACTCTGCCCTTGCCCGGAGTTGGCTCCCAGCGACCCTAATTAGGATTAAGCGGTTACAGAGAGTGATGAACTGAAACACTCATGCATTTTGTTATTTATAGCACAATTGTCAATATCTGGTCAATATAAAAGAATATTAAAATTTTAAGTAATTTTTATCATCAGGAAAGCACAGTGCAATAAACCTTAGGTGCAGGATGCTAAAGACACAGTTAAATCTGTTTATCTACATTAACATCTAAGCACTTTTCAGTCAGCTTTTATTTCTCAGTGCATCAATCCACACACACACACACACACACACACACACCCACACACACACACACACACACACACACACACACACACACACACACACACACACACTTCTGGCAGTTTTCACTCGCTCTGGTTATGAGTCTCTCTCTCTCTGTAAGCAAACAAAACAACACAAATTAATAGATGTGAATAGTAACAAATGGGTGATTCTTCCCAAATTCTCTCCATCTGCAGTTCTTTTAAGGACAATATAAAAATCAAGGCTAACTCTGTGATTTATATTTGCACTAATAAGCTGCCGTCAATATGGAGGAACATGAAGCATGTGTTGGTGGAATGAATCAAGGCTTCTAGATGGTGCTGAATGCAACTGTTCAGTGCAATTAAAAAGAATCACGAGGTACATGGAGTGATGAGAACTATTTAAACACAAGAACATTTTGCACTCAACGAACACAGTGACGGACCATAACTACCTCGGCTTATTAGACAGAATAATTACTCAGATATGTGTGATCTTGTAAGATGCGGGGGCTGATGGATAACATAATTTAGACAAAGGCCCCAATTAAAGCATGGCTCCTGACATTTGTTCTAATGTGGGTTTCCTGGAGCACCAACCAGAGTGTGACTAGAGAAGGGAGCAACGTCTCCTGTAACATAATGATGCACAGAGCAAACACATGGTACGACATCCTCAGCTGAACAAGTCACCAGCATGGATTGGGTATTGCAGCACTGATCTCATTTCTAGACGGGTTCGAGTGTATCAGGCTGTAGGTTGGGCTGCTCTGGTGAGGCTGCCCTAATGGCCCCTGATGTGCACATCACTGCAATGCCTTTGTGTTTGTTCAGGCTGGGTAAATGATGGCTTCCCTCAAAATAATATTTTTAGGAAAGCCATAATTGAGCTGGATCTTTGAGGTGGTGGTCTGGTAAAATGTTCTCTCTGGTTCCCCCTGATTTGCTCTCCAGACATCCCTCTTTCCAGCCATTTCCTCCAGCTCTTTCAGGGGGACACCGAGGTGTTCTCAAACAAGTCGAGAGACGTAGTCCCTCCAGCTTGTTCTAGGTCGACCTCGGGTCGCTTCCCGGTTGAACATGCCCATATCATCATAAAATAATTATATTTCATACAATATGTACATTTGTCAGATGAGTCTCCCTTCTATGGTTTCTGTTCTTTAAGTTTGTTAATATGCTAAAGTAAACGGAGTAAGTCCATGCTGAAGATCCATGCTGACTTTTGTGACAGTGAATTGAATTTTTTTTTTTTTTTAATTTTACACCAGGTTCCAGCTTAGTCACATGACTGGAAATCAGTGTCACGTGATCTCGGTGAATTAAATTCCACAACAAAATAATGGAAAATGCAGCCATGAGGTGAGGGGGGGGGGGGGGGCACGAACCAGTGTCTCTCCCCCTCATGCCGGTCCCAAGCCCGGAGAAATGCAGAGGGTTGTGTCAGGAAGGGCATCCGACGTAAAACCAATGCCAAACTTTTATGATGCAAATCAGAAGTATTACCCCCATACCGGATCGGTCGAGGCCCGGGTTAACAACGACCGCCATCAGTGCTGTCAATCAACAGGGTGCTGATGGAAATTGGACTACTGTTGGTCGAAGACGTCGAAGAAGGAGAGGTGGGAGGCGTGTCCGTAGGCAGAGAGAGAAGAGGAAAGGTATGAGTCTAGGACTGAGAGTGGGGACTTTGAATGTTGGAACTATGCAAAGAAAAGGTAGAAAGCTGGCTGACATGATGCAGAGGAGGAAGGTGTACATACTGTGTGTTCAGGAGACCAGGTGGAAAGGTAGCAAAGCTAAAAGCTTAGGAGCAGGGTTGAAGCTATTTTATCATGGTGTGGATGGGAAGAGAAATGGAGTAGGAGTCACCTTGAAGGAGGGGTTTGTCAGGAATGTTCTAGAAGTGAAAAGAGTGTGAGACAGAGTGATGAGTCTCAAGTTAGAAATTGAAGGTGTGATGGTCAATGTTGTTAGTGCTTATGCCCCACAGACAGGATGTGAGCTAGAAGAGAAGGAGAGATTCTGGAGTGAGTTAGATGAAGTGATGCAGAGTACCCCCAGAGGTGAAAGAGTGGTCATTGGTGCAGACTTCAATGGACATGTTGGTGCAGGCAACAGAGGGGACGAGGAAGTGATGGGCAGGTTTGGTATCCAGGAGAGGAACGCAGAAGGACAGATGTTGATCGATTTTGCAAAAAGGATGGAAATGGCTGTGGTGAATACTTTCTTCCAGAAGAATCAGGAGCATAGGGTGACTTATAAAAGCGGAGGTAGGAGCACACAGGTAGGCTATATCTTGTGTAGGCGATGTAATTTGAAGGAAGTCAGTGACTGCAAAGTAGTAGCGGGTGAGAGTGTTGCCAAACAGCATAGGATGGTGGTATGCAGGATGACGCTGATGGTGAGGAAGGTGAAGAAGGCAAAGGCAGAGCAGAAGACAAAGTGGTGGAAGTTGAAAAAGGAAGAGTGTCGTGTTGTCTTCAAAGAGGAGTTGAAACAGGCTTTGGGTGGCCAGGAAGTGCTTCCAAATGACTGGACAACCACAGCAAATGTGATCAGGGACACAGGTCGAAGAGTACTTGGTGTGTCCTCTGGAAAGAAAGTAAGATAAGGAGACTTGGTGGTGGGATGAGGAAGTGCAGGAGTGTGTACAACGGAAGAGGTTAGCTAAAAAAAAGTGAGACATAGAGAGGACCGAAGAGAGTAAACAGGAGTACAGGGAGACACAGCGTAAGGCGAAAGTAGCAGTGGCTAAGGCCAAAAAGAGGGCGTATGATGACTTGTATGATAGGTTGGACAGTAAAGAGGGATAAAATGATCTATACAGGTTGGCACAGCAGAGAAATAGAGATGGGAAGGACGTGCAGCAAGTTAGATTGATAAAGGACAGAGAAGGAAATGTATTGACTGATGACAGAAGTGTGCTGGGAAGATGGAAAGAGTACTTTGAAGAGCTGATGAATGAGGAAAATGAGAGAGAAAAAAGTGTAGAAGAGGTGACCATTGAGGAGCAGGATGTAGCAAAGATCAGTAAGCGTGAAGTGAGAAGGGCATTGAAGAGGATGAAGAATGGAAAGGCAGTTGGTCCTGATGACATACCTGTGGAGGTATGGAAGTGTCTAGGAGCGGTAGCAGTAAATTTTCTGACAAGAACATTCAACAAGGTCCTAGAGAGTGAGCAGATGCCGGAGGAGTGGAGGAGAAGTGTGCTGGTGCCCATTCTTATGAACAAGGGAGACGTGCAGAGTTGCAGCAACTACAGAGGGATAAAGTTGATGAGCCATACGATGAAGTTATGGGAAAGAATAGTGGAAGCTAGACTAAGAGCAGAGGTCAGCATTTGTGAACAACAGTTTGGTTTCATGCCAAGAAAGAGCACCACAGATGCAATGTTTGCTTTGAGGATGTTAATAGAGAAGTACAGAGAAGGTCAGAGGGAGCTACATTGTGCCTTTGTGGATCTGGAAAAAGCATATGACAGGGTGCCAAGAGAAGAACTGTGATATTGCATGAGGAAGTCTGGAGTGGCAGAGAAGTATGTTAGAGTGGTGCAGGACATGTATGAAATATGTAAGACAGTGGTGAGGTGTGCTGTCGGTGTGACAGAAGAGTTCAAGGTGGAGTTGGGACTGCATCAAGGGTCAGCGCTGAGCCCCTTCTTGTTTGCTATGGTGATGGACAGGCTGACAGACGAGGTGAGACAAGAATCTCCATGGACTATGATGTTTGCAGATGACATTGTGATCTGTAGTGAGAGCAGAGAACAAGTGCAGGAAAATCTAGAGAGGTGGAGGTATGCCCTGGAAAGGAGAGGAATGAAGGTTCGCCTCAGAAAATCAGAATACATGTGTGTGAATGAGAAGGACCCAGGAGGAACGGTGATGTTACAGGGAGCAGAGATAACGAAGGTGGAGGATTTTAAGTACTTAGGCTCAACAATCCAGAGCAATGGAGAGTGTGGAAAAGAGGTGAAGAAGCGTGTGCAGGCAGGCTGGAATGGTTGGAGAAAAGTGTCCGGTGTGATGTGCGATAGGAGAGTGTCAGCAAGAATGAAGGGAAAAGTGTACAAGACGGTGGTGAGGCCAGCGATGTTGTATGGATTAGAAACAGTGGCGCTGAGGAAAAGGCAGGAGGCAGAGCTGGAGGTAGCGGAGATGAAAATGTTGAGGTTCTCTCTGGGAGTAACGAGGATGGATAGGATCAGAAATGAGCACATCAGAGGGACAGCCCACGTAAGATGTTTTGGAGACAAAGTCAGAGAGGCTAGATTGAGATGGTTTGGACATGTACAGAGGCGGGATAGTGAGTATATTGGCAGTAGGATGCTGAGGCTGGAACTACCAGGCAGAAGGCCTCGAGGAAGACCAAAGAAGAGATTTATGGATGTGGTGAAGGAAGACATGAAGGTCGTTGGAGTCAGAAAAGAAGATGCTGAGGACAGGGTGAGATGGAGGTGGATGATTCACTGTGGCGACCCCTGAAGGGAGCAGCCGAAAGTAAAAGAAGAAGAAGAACAACAAAATAATGGAAAGCCGTTTTGATATTTATTTCAGAATTATCAGTATAATAATGGGTTCTTAATCTTAAAAATGTCTGATCATAATAATAGGCGAGGTATGCAGAGGTTACCCCCAGTACAGCAAACTGGGTGAGCAATGGCCGGCCATGTTTCTCACTGACTATGGTGAGACATTCATGTAAAAGAACCATTGCTGACTTTCATCAGGAGTAGCCGCATAGTCGTCAGCATGTTTCTGTAATGCGATCGCCTGGCAAGCTGTCCAGGGTGTACTCTGTCCTTGCCCAGAGCTGGCTGAGATGGGCACCAGCCTCCCCGTGACCTAATTAGGATTAAGTGGTTCAGAAAAAGAATAAATGAATGAATAGTTTAATAATCATTAAAAAAGTGACTTTTGTTTTCGACTTTGCAGTTTTGTTTGAGAATTAAAATAAGTTCCCTCTAAAAACAGTTCATTATTATAATATTCATGATTACACGAGGTCATTAAATTTTTATCATTGGCCATGGAGAAGGCATGTAAAAGTCATGGAATTTTACCATGGGATATTTGTGGGACCCTGAAAATGCTACAGAATCATCAGAATTTTTTGAAAGATTTACTTGTGGGCGTGCCTCCAGACCCTGAGACTGGAAGACGTACCTTCTAACCAATCCTGGGTACAGGACTGAAAACCACTGACACTTAAATATATTATTTCACGCAATTACAATACTATAGATCTCAAAGGAAATGACATGCTAAATTTTAAATCAATAAAAGAAAGCTACTCATCACCTGGGGAAACTCCCTCATTCCCAAAATCCTAGATCACCCTAATATGTAAATATTTTTGATTTTTCTTAAAAATTAAAATGTATTAATTTTAAAGTGCTTCACTCTCTCATGCCCTCAATCATTTGTTGAACTGCTTAATCTTATTATAGTCACAAGGTTGCTGGAGTCTGTCTTAACCAACTCTCGGCAAAGGTGGGGTACACCTTAAACAGCTCGACAGACCATCACAACACTAACACCCACACAACCATTCAAACTCTCATTTAAGGACAATTTGGAACAGGCAGTTAACCTATAGACTGTGGCATGCCTTTAGACTGTGGGAGGAAACCAGAGTACCAGGAGAAAACCCACATAAGCATAGGAAGAACATGCAAACTACACACAAAAATGCCCGAGCCCAGGGCCTAAGATGATGATCTTCATCTTCTTCAACTTAATCTGGGGTCTACATCCCCAGATGAGGTGAGCAACTTCCCACTTACACTGTAAACAGTGTTTGTAAAGTACTGATTTCCTCTCTTGAGGCATCGGATGGTGGTCCAGAACCTTTTAGAGGCTAACCTTTCCAGGCATTTCCAGACACTCACACCTGAGATTTTGCACTGGCGACAGCTGGGCTGGAGCATGCTTGGTCTGTTGGTATCTGTTTGCTGCCTTTGTCAGTTCCACAAGCCAAAAGGACCCAAGCTTGAAACCTCTCACCCCGGAGGTCCGAGATTTACCGCCAGAGAAGGCATCGATGACTTTCCAGACATAGCTTCGGGCTGCGACCCTAAGTACATGCTTGGGTCTCCCAAATTTGAAGGCTCTTTCCCAACCAGAGAGGTGACATTCCATTTCCCAAAAGCCAGAGTCAGTAGCTGAGGATCAATCCAGCAGAACCTACACCTTTGGCTGCCACACAGCTCACACTGCATCCAACCCTTATAGCCCCAAGCACAGGTGGTGGGTCCATGGTAGGGTGGAATCATGGCTCTTCTTTGGGCTAGGCCCAAGCGAGCTCTGTGGTCAGAAGTCCGACAACCAGGCGCTCACCTTTGAACCCCTCCCCAGGTCTGGCTCCATGGGTGGACCACAGTAACCTGCATCAGGGCAAGGAAGACTGTGTCCTTGAAATAATGTTCATAGAGGTCTTCTGAGCCATGCTTAGTCTTGATCTTCACCTTGGACCTGTTTGCTTTGGGTGACCTGACCAATACCCCTGACAACAAAGGTCTCAGGATCACTCGAACACACAAAAAACAATCCAACACGATATGGTGGAAAATCAAGGAGGGACAACTTCTGACAACTCAGGTCCCTGAGTGTTTAAGGAACCATTATTGTGATTGTGCCTGAGGTAATCTCTCCAGAGGACTAATTAAAAGCGTCTGTGTTTTGCTTTCTCTACCAGTACGCTTAGATTAATCAAGCATTCATAGGCAAGATACGGTAAGACAGTCAAATGTATTCCCACCCAGAGTGACAAGCCTTGCTTCCTTCCAGCAAAAAAGGGTCTCGCATTTGGTGGTAGAATCCTTTTGTATATTTACACTTCGTAGCATGAATATACACGAAAAACATTGCTTTCTTTACTGAATAGTGAGCTATTCATATATTTATACTTATCTGAATAATTTTGCATATTGCCAGAATAATTTATATCAGTATAATAAGCCTATGAATGTATGAATAAGGCAAGGTAAGGAATAGTATATTTAATACAAAATCGATTGAGTGGTTCATTTGTGTTCTGAACCTCTTAATCCTAATTATAGTACAGTATAAGCGATACATGCATGTAGGATTTAATTTCAGTATGAAAACAATCACATTTCAGCATCTGGATGAGCTATTGTCACAGACACAATTTAGCAATGTCTACCAAGTTTGATGCAGACAATTGTTTCAGTAGAATCATAAACTGCCCTGCGTTGGCCTGGCGAGCTGTCCAGGGTTTACTCTGCCCTTGCCGAGAGTCGACTGAGATGGCGTCAGCCTCCCTGCAACCCTAATTAGGATTATGTTGTTCAGAAAATGATGTGAATGAATAGAAACATAAACTAAACGAGTGCACTAAAACAAAATTTTAAAATCTTGTCTATTAAAAAGTCAAGATAAAAGACTAAAGGTCTGATTGAATTTTGCTGTGCAGAAGCATCGAGAGAAGCAAAATCAAATCAGATTTTTAGTTATATTTACATATTTTTAACATTAAAGGGGTACTTTTAGTGAGTTCTTTTGACTCTAAGCAGATGTAACATTGTATAGTTTAATGGTATATGAAAAATGGTTCGAAACAACCCCCGGTGCAGCGAACTGGGTTATCAAAGGCCGGCCGTGTCTCTCACTGTCTATGGTGTGAGGTTTATGTAAAAGAACCATTGCTGACTTTCATCAAGAGTAGCTGCAAAGCCATCAGCGTGTTTCCGCCCTGTGATGGCCCGGTGAGCTGTCCAGAGTGTACTCTGCCCTCTCCAGAGTCAGCTGGGATGGGCACCAGCCTCCCCCTGACCATAATTAGAATTAAGCGGTTACAGTATATTCTCCATCAGTCATTAGTCAGTGGGGCCGGTGGTGTACTGCTTAGGGTGCTGCACTCATGATTGGGAGGTTGTGTGTTCAAATCCCAGTTAGACCTCTGCTGTGCTAAGACCCCTGGGCAAGGTCTTAGACACAAGTGTGCCTCTGTTCATCCAGCAGTATAAATGGGTACCAGTAAAATGTACTGGGAAGGTAACCTGTGATGGACTAGCGTCCCATCCAGGAGGAGTTGAACTCCGGGTTGCATCACGCTACGGAAACCGGGGATAAGCACCGGCCTGATGAACCCACTAGGCTCGGGTGTAAAAAGCCCAACCGACTTTACCATTGTACTCAGGGGCTACTTTAACTTAGGCTTATTACAACCATATGTATATTCATATTCTAGTTGTTATTGAAACTTTTTAATTTCTGAATATTTTTTAAAAACCTTCCAACTTTGATATTATTTTAAGGCAGACTTGCTTATGAATGATTTTCATTTTGTTTTTGATTTTGCTACGCTGAATGATTCCCGCAAGAGAAATTATTACCTCTGCATTTAACCCATCCAAAGCAAGCGCACACACCCACGTAAACAGTGCGCACACACACACACACACACACACACACACACACACACATATAAATATAAACAGTGTGCGCACACACACACACACACACACACACACACACACAGACACACACACAGACATATAAATATAAACAGTGCACACACACACACACACACACACACACACACACACACACACACATAAACAGTACACACACACACACACACACACACACACACATAAACAGTGTGCACATACACACACACACACACACACACACACACACACATAAACAGTCTTGTGCACACACACACACACACACACACACACACACACACACACACACATATAAACAGTGCACACACACACACACACACACACACACACACACACACACACACACACACACACACACATAAACAGTGTGCACACACACACACACACACACACACACACACACACACACACACACACACACACACACACACATACACACACACACACAAACAGTGCACACACACACACACACACACACACACACACACACACACTTGGAGTAGTGGGCTGTCAACAAATTAGGAAGCCATCCATTACCTATACCACTCATTCATCAGAGTTATTCTATTGTCTACTGAGGGAAATTTGCATATGTATTCACAGCTATGGGCAATTTAGAGAAGGCAGTTGACCCAATAGAAATGCAGGGTCTGAAATTTTCATAATTCTTTGGAATTGCTGAGCTCTGCATTGCAATTTTCAAATAAATTATTATTATTATTATTATTATTATTATTATTATTATTATTATTATTATTATTATTATTATTATTAACTTGTCAGGGTTTTCAGAATAAAAGCTCAACCCTCCAGGTGCTGTTGTTATATTTAAAATGATTCTAACATACTGATCATATTCTAATATATTCTCTCTCCCAAAAGCTTGGCTAGACCCATGTCACTGTGTGTCAGTAACAAGTTAACATGACTGTCTGTGTTATCTAAGTGACGTGCGGTGAGGTTGATAGCTAGTGAGGCACTGACTCTTTTAGAGTCAGATTTACAAATACAAATGAATTCAAAAGAGAATTTATTCATCATTTGTTCTGACAACAGAAATCAAATTATTACCAACGAGAGAAGCAATGACATGACCGTCAACACAGTTATTATGGTGTTGGATGTGTGGTGTAATGCATTTCATATCATGTTCCCTTCTATTTTAGTAGTATTTAGTAAAATAAATGAAGTTCTTTATACAAACATGTGTATTGACATGACGCATATTTCATTTGAGGTTAAAATTTATTCCAACTGCGGTGATCTACCTTTAGTTGTTTTGATTAAAAGTCCAGATTTGCAGATTTTCTCAGCTGGGGAATGTAATGTTTCATTTTGATAAGGTAGACTGTAAAGGAAATACAAACTACAAATGAAGAAGACTGTAGGTCAAGCAGGAATCTGTGGGCTCACAAGTGCCCTCTGCCATGAGTCAGGGGTACTGTTCGCCTCACCGAGAAACATTTTTACTGGGTTTTATGATTAATCTGCAGCCTAAACACATTATAGAAATACATTTTATATAAAATCCATGTTATGAAAAGGCAAAGCATATAATCTGAGGGTTTGAAAGTAATTCATCTGCGATATATATATATATATATATATATATATATATATATATATATATATATATATATATATATATATATATATATATATAGGGGCTGGAACACACAATTTGCATTGCATACCAGTGCAGATCATGAGGGATTCGACCATCCACTAAGAGGCACAGCAAAGCACCGCCCTACCACGCAGCTCCGCCCTGTAATTGAATGGGACATATGCAAATTCTGCTATTCTTTATGGGGAAAAAATAATAATATTGGATTCAACTAGTAAAAGGGTTTGTAATACATACCAGGTGGAGAATATTAACATTTATGATATTTTGTGATGAACTTTTTTCCCTCTGCCTCACCCGCTTTCCCTGAATGCACATCACTGCTAGTGACACTAATCAAGTCTATACTCTCACTGATTAAACTCAGAGCCTTTGAAGATTTAAGTTTATTTTCTCCTCTTATTAATTTTACATTCCACTCTGTGAAGTTCGATATGTTTTTGCTGTGTTTGATTGTAACTCTACACAATGTTTACATGATTATCATTTCATTCAATTCAGTTCAGTTTTATTTGTACAGCACTTTATATGCAGCCTTTCTAATTTAAGAATGATATGGATAAGTTGAGATGTTCTGTTTGGTCGATTACATTTGGAAATATTCAGTAATTCTTACATAATCGAGGCATGTCCCAGAGCTGATGACACTGCCAAATGTAGGGTAGAGTCATCAATTCTGTCGTTCCACCTTCCTGCGCAAGTGTCACTCACACATGTTCTTCTTACTGCACTGCAGTATTTATGGGTTAGAAGGCTGAATGAGACGTTGCTCCACTCCATTACACTTTTGATTCTTCAATTCCAGAGGGAGTGCAGGAAAAATTTAATGTCACCTATGAAGAAGATGAGAGGAGAGACGTGTCTTCTTTACTTTCTGTCTTGTCCCACTTTGTTTTCTCTCAGTTTCTGTGTTTTTAATGACTCAATGTCCACTATATGCGTTACCTCCACTAACATGTACATGAAAGATTCCATGTACTCTTCGTACATTTACCCAAAACCAATTATTCGGCTCTTTTAGTTCTGAAAGGGGTACACCCTTAACAGGTCACCAGTCCATCATAGGGTCAACACACACACACACACACACACACACACACACACACGCACACACACACACACACACACACACACACAAACACAAAAGCATTCACACTTACGTATACAGGCAATTTGCCTAAAGTATAAAATAATAAAATGTATAAAGAAGCCAGTTAGCCTGATGTGTATGTCTTTGGCCTGTGAGAGGACACTGGAGTACTGAGAGAAAACCCCTACAAGCACAGGGAGAACATGTAGTATGCCTTTGCCAAACACAGGACTCAAACATAGGTCCTTGGGGGTACTTGCTGTGCTAAACCAGGGGCGTCAAACTCATTTCACAACGGGCCGCTGTGGCTGTGGCACACAGCTTGACCAATCAAATGCCTGAAGACTGAGATCAGTTGATTAAAAGTGATAAGTCAAGGTGTACTGCAGCCACAGCAGCCTTTCGTGGAATGAGTTTGACACCTCCTGTTAAACGCCAAGTCACAATGCCGCCATTTAATGAACCAAACTCTGTTATTGCATTCTGAGGTTAATAGCTGTCTGACAAATGATTGCACCGAAAAGTTGGTTCATTCATTTTCTGAACCCCTTAATCTTAATTGTGGGGCCGGTGGTGTAGCGGTTAGGGTGCTGCGCTCATGATCGGGAGGTTGTGAGTTCGAATCCCACTGAGACCCTCACTGTGCTAAGACCCCTGGGCAAGGTCTCAACCACAAGTGTGCCTCTGTTCACCCAGCAGTATAAATGGGTACCAGTAAAATATACTGGGAAGGAAACCTGTGATGGACTAGCGTCCCATCCAGGGGGAGTTGAACTCCTGGTTGCTTCATGCTATGGAAACCGGGGATAAGCACCGGCCTGATGAGCCACGAGGCTCGGGTGTAAAAACCCAACAGACTTACCTTAATCCTAATTAGGGTTCCCCAGAGGCTGGCGCCTCTCAGCCGATTCTGGGTTAGGCAGAGTACACCCTATACAGCTCACCAGGCCAACAAAGGGCAGAAACATGCAGATGGCTATACTGCTACACTTTTTGAAAATAAATCAGCAATGGTTCTTTATGGCCTCTCACCATAGACTGTGAGACATGACTGGCCTTTGTTTAATTGGGTTCCCTTTGTGTACTTTATGACCTGAGTAAAATTCTGATTTTGCTGTAGTTCATATCCATACAAATATGTATCCACAAAATTCTGAAGATAAAGCAAACTTAAACTTCACTGCATGTTTGTATATTTGTATATTTGTATACAACATTTATTTTTTATTAACCACTTTGGTCACAGCAGGGCAGTGGTGGCCTCGTGGTAAAGGTGCTGGATCGCTGATCCTTAGGTTGGGGGTTCAATCCCACCTTGTGCTTCTTCACAATGTTGTTCCTGACCTGCTTGAAGAGTCCATGGTGTTTCTTGATTAGTGGTGCCACTAGTGGTGTTGCAGGATCTGGGGCCTTTCAGAATAAATCTATACAGTTTCTATTGAGATCACATGACTCTTATTTTGCACACAGGTGGACATTTTTAACTGATATAACTAATTATGTTACTTTTGAATGTACCTGTTATGACCAGATCTTATTTAGGGGTTTCATAACAAAGAGGGTGTATGCATAGCACACATCACAGGCTTGTTCATTGGGCATGTGTATGGATTGTAGAAGAAATGTCGAAATTCTTTATCAAATTTGTTTTCTTTTCAAACTTTTTCTTTTCTTTTTTTAACTTTGTTTTCATTTAACTTTATCAATGCAGAGCGTTGCACGAAAATATTTCGAGAGTCTAGTACTTCAACATATCATACCTCTCTCCTTCAACCCACACCAGGCAAATTAACACCTTTTATCATTATAAAGAGATGTCGCTTCAATTTTGTTCACATCCTTTGAGGTCTTTGTAGGCCAAGCTTTTTTTCTTTTCATTTCACTTCAGCAATGCACATGATTTTGCGCAAGTCTATTATATAAAATCCAAGAAAACACCATTTTAAGTGCTATCATTTACAAGGTTTTTTAATGGTCCTGCTATGAATTTCTCTGCTGAGCAAAGCAATGAATTTTTAAACCACTATCTAAAGAAAAATATATGCTGTACTGCAACTGCTGAGAATGAAACCCTCAAGGGGACTTAACTTCATGCACAGCCATAAAATACAATATCGTAATCTGAGGATTAATGAGCTTGCACTGTGTATTTTACCCTTTGGAAACTTTACTATTTTTTCAGATGAACATGAAGAATTCGTTACATTTACAGAGACCATGCCATGAATGTGCTGCTCCAGACATGGGCTGTGATTGCTTTTAATTGTGGGCGTGCGTCTTTATTAACAGTGTAGTAAAGATGGATTTGTGTGGCACTCTTTCTGCCTGCTGTACATACTCCATCTTTTAAGTTGTGAGTTGAATGAAAATTAAATGAATAAATAAATAATGTATCAAGTTTGTTCTAAACAAGTGAGGTCCCTACCTCCCAATGGTATCTTAATCATAAAATGTTCAGCTAATTTTATGTAAGATTCATTCTTTTGTGTTATAGCA
>CM045741.1:42807515-42810015 GCA_024760905.1 Plotosus lineatus
TTGTGTCAGGAAGGGCATCCGACGTAAAACCAATGCCAAACTTTTATGATGCAAATCAGAAGTATTACCCCCATACCGGATCGGTCGAGGCCCGGGTTAACAACGACCGCCATCAGTGCTGTCAATCAACAGGGTGCTGATGGAAATTGGACTACTGTTGGTCGAAGACGTCGAAGAAGGAAGGAAGACATGAAGGTCGTTGGAGTCAGAAAAGAAGATACAGAGGACAGGGTGAGATGGAGGCGGATGATTTGCTGTGGCGACCCCTGAAGGGAGCAGCCGAAAGTAAAAGAAGAAGAAGAAGATGGGCTTTTTAAACCCGAGCCATAGCGGCTCATCAGGCCGGTGCTTACTCCCGGTTTCTGTCGCATCAAGCAACTAGGAGTTCAACTCCTCCTGGATGGGACGCTCGTCCATCACAGGTTCCCGTCCCAGTATATTTTACTGGTAACCATTTATACTGCTGGGTGAACAGAGGCACACTTGTGGTTAAGACCGTGCCTCAGTGGGATTTGAACTCATAACCTCCCAATCATAAGCCCTGCACCCTAACCACTACACCACTGGCCCCACGTTTTTTTATTTTTATTTTTATTATTTATTGGGGGGGGGGGTGTATTCCGAAAAATAAATCAATCAATAAATTAATTAATTAATTAATAAAATCAGTTTTGGAGTTCAGTATTGATTGCTATAGAATTCCTGGATTTTATTACTTCTACAACACAAATGCAGTTTCACTCAGTTTCTCATTGCCAAACAATCAGTGTTGCGACGTTCCCTTTTATTTTTATATTTGATTGGTTCCACTGTATAAAAAAATCTGAGTTTGGTACTTTTACAACACAAATATCTTTTGGGCTCATTTTTATTTCTGAAACTTCTGCAAACACTTGAGTATTTCTTACACAAAAATTCAGAATCTTTAGGGAAGCCTGTAAATCAATATTAAGGACTTGAGTACTTCTATTTTGAGATTTTTGACTTTAACCTTCAAGTGACCAAGTGTGGTCATATATGACCCCAGGCATATATACTCGTGCGCCATTTTTCTAATTTTAATCAGAAAAAAGTGTCCTACCAAGAATTTGTCCATCTATTTTTCGTGCGTTTGTTAATAGAATTTTGTCAGGATCGGCGAATCCGTGTGGTGAATATAATCCAAACTTGTGCGGGTCACTTATGACTCCAGGAAGATCTCTGAGATTTTTGAGATTATATCTTCAGATGGTGTTGATGGTTCTTCATTCTGACAGTTCCATGTTTCAGATAGTTCAGCCATATAATTATTATTTCTATTACCATATCCAAATTATCCTACCACATTGTAATACATATTTTATGCAAAGTCACTTAACTTTATCTGATTTGTTTTCACTTTTGATGCAAAAAAAAGAAAAAAATGCAAAGAAATAAAAGGTAACATGAATATTACAAGATGTAACAGACGAGGGTTGTGTAAATAAATATAATATTGTTCTATCATTGTGTGTTTTTGCTTTTTTGTAAAAATTCCAGAGCGTATTACATAAGATGATGGACAAATATATTAGAGAGTTGAAATAAATATAAAGAACCCGAAAACAATCATTTATATAGAAATATTCCTATATAAAGTCAATGGGGTCACAAATGACCTCACTCGGTCATAATAGACGCCGAAATAGCTCGGTCGCTTGAGGGTTAAATGATGCACATGACATTCTACTTTATGGTTGCAGTGTCAGCTCATTTTTTTTTTTTTTTTTTGGAAGCTGTGACTTCGGTCCTTCTTGCACCCAGGTCTGCAAATAAGAAAACAAGACAAAATGTTCAAAACGAATCAGAAGAAACCGTTACTGATTGAAATACACAGACAAAAGCTGTTGATCTTTTACTATAGAAATAAAAAGCCAAGGGAAGCAAGATCTGACAAATTTATGAGTGTTTTATATGGATTTCATGCAATAGACCAACACAAAGGAGAAGATATTTGTGAAGGGAAGGAAATTGTAAAAATGTGAAAAGTGTGTGTGCATTTGTATTCAGCCCGAGTCAATACTTTGTCGAATCATTTCTCACTGTAATTACAGCTGCACGACTTTTGGAATTTGTTTACCAAGTCAAAATTTTTGCAAAATAGCTCAAGCTCAGTCAGGTTGGATAGAGAGTATTTGTGAACAGCAATTTTTGTGACAAATCCTCAATTGGTGTGGACTTTGACTGGGCCATTCTCACACATCAATGTGCTTTGATTCAAAGCGTTCCATTGCAGCTCTGGCTGTACGTTTAGGTTTGTTGTCCTATCCCAATTGCACAATCTGAAGATTGTGAGATGTAAAAAACATTTGTGTTGATTGCCTTGCAGCAGGTAACTGAAGGGAAGTGGAAAGGCAGACATAAGCCTGAGGGGTTGGCTCAGGAAAAGCAATGTTAAATGTTAAATATTAAATGTGCTACCTTTACCTCCATTTTAAAACAATTGATCTTCTTGCTTTCTGCATAACCATCTATTCATCCA
>CM045741.1:42815015-42902515 GCA_024760905.1 Plotosus lineatus
ATGCTCCAGCCTCCCCGTGATCTATTAGGAGTAAGCAGTGCAGCAATTAATCAATTAATAATTCACGAGAAATGGGTCAGGACAGTGTAAGAATCTCCATTGTGTGGGAGATGTGGACCTGTTTGGGCAGAGAAATGTGTATCGGCCAGTGGAAGTGACTGAATGTTTTTTTACTACATGTGAATGACATTAAATTATTTACTGGGTCTGGCTCATGATCCGGTTCTGCCCCAAAATATAATGATCTTCCCAACCCGTTTTTACCTCGACCAAGTTTAATAAAAACATGTACAGTAAGTTGTGTTTAGGGCAGTGGATTACTGAGGTCCAAGTACCAAGAGTACCAAGGTTGGAGGTTCAAGCCCTACTGTCATCGGTTGTCACTGCTGTCCCCCCCGGTGCCGCTAACTGGGTTTTATAGGCTGGCCATGTCTCTCTCACTGTCTGTGGTGCGAGGTATGGGAAAGAACCATTGCTGACTTTTGTCAAGAGGACATTGCATAGCCGTCAGCTATGCATCCAGGATGTACTCTGCCGTAACCCAGAGTCGGCTGGGATGGGTGCTAGCCTCGCCGCGACCCTTATTATGATTAAGCGTTTTAGAAAACGAATGAAAAAAATGAATGATGTTTTTGTAATCTTGCGAAAAGATAAAATGATTTAATAATCCTTCAGAAACCTCAGAATTTGGGTCGAATGGGTTCTTTCCAGGACTCGGCTCCACCCTGGTCCTCCCACCAAGTTTAATGAAAATCAGATTGGTAGTTTTTGTGAAATCATGTACACAGAAAAAAAAACTCTTCATAAAATTCTGGAAGAGATAATTCAGCTCTATTTTTTGTGTAATCCTGCTAACAGACAAACAGATGCTGTTGAATACATAACCTCGCTCGCCAACCGCCAGAGGTAATGATTTCCAAACTCCAAACTATCCGCCTACCATAGCCGTCCTCATTACTGCGATTATTTTTTCAATGTTATTCTGTCCTTTTTTTTTTTTCTTTTTTTTTTTTGGCCCTTAGCTTTAAAACAACTCATTATAATTAACAGGAGACTATGAAGTGATGACAGGAACATTTAAAATAAATAAATAAAAACCCATTAGCATTATTAAAATTAATCAGATGTTTAGCAGCTTTGGAAGAGTTTAAAAACACAGCCAATCAGGGCATCAGCGGAGAGTATTATGAGCGTGCACAATTCCTCCGTTATGCTGTAGGCCAATGGAATAGAGCAAGCTGATCCCATAGAGAAAAACCCATGAAGATGAATTTTACCTTGAGCAAGACAAAGTGCTCGCAGTGGCTAATTCCGCCCTCATCCTTTCTGGTTACCATTATTCTCCATAGCTGTTCTAATGAAAAAGAGAGGAGATCTAATTGAACGTCGGGAAGTGATAAATCTTTGTCATTTATAGAGAACTAGAGCTAAGCTTTTGCAGAAAAAGAGCCAAGTATAGAGCCAATTGGGGCCACGTTTTTTTCCCCCCTGAAATCAGCTGAAAATCAGTCGGCCCTTTGTCATATCCATATCTGCAGCCCATAATCAGTGCAAAGGCATTGCATCACTTATGGTACAAGCAGAGAAGTCACTGCAGAATAATTCCTCACTTAATCAATCACAATCATTCACACTCACACTCACATCTAGAGGAAATTATAGCAGCCAATTAGCCTAAAGCGCATGTCTTTGGGGCGGCACGGTGGTGGTGGTGGTGCAGTGGTTAGCACGTCCGTCTCACAGCAACAAGGTCCTGGGTTTGATTCCTGGACTCCGTGTGTCTCTGTGTGAAGTTTGCATGTGCACCCAGTGCTTGTGTGGGATTTCTAATGGGATTTTCAGTTTCCTCCCGCAATTGAAAAACACGCACTGTAGGCCGATTGGCTGTTCCAAATCTCTGCCACACAAATACAGTGAGAGCATGCAAACTGGGAATTGAACCTTTCTTGCTGTGAGGTGGATATGCTCACCCCTAAACCACCCTGCCACCCTCTCATCAGTTCCCCTTATCCTAATTTATCCTAAATTATAATATAAAAGCACTGTTTGAAGCTGTGGCTGTTATCACTGCTGCTAGATCTACACACTCGTCCCTCAGCACCAAACTGCTTAATCCTACAAAAATCACGGAGAGGCTGGAGCCCATAACAGCCAACACTGAACATAGGCACACTCAGAACAGCTTACCAGAGCATCACAGAGCCAACAAATATACAACCGCTCACATTCACACTCACTTCGAGGAGAAATTTGCATAATGTATTTGGACTGTGGTGGGGGAACCGGGTAGAGGATACAAACTCCAGACAGACGGCACACAGACGGCAGTGTGAGTTAATCGCGTAGCAGGACGATCCCAAAAGACCAGTGCAATCATTAAATTCTTCAATTTGTCTCGAGCATGAAGTTACACACAGCCTCAAACATTTGCTGAACTGTTTACTCCTACTAGCATTGTGGGGAGGCTGATGCCTATCTGAGCCTATCTGAGCCAACACTGGGTGAAGGTAGGGTACACCCTGAACAATTCTCCACACCTAAAATCTAAATCATAAAACCTACACACACAATCCTCATCCTCAAATAAGGCTGAATTGAATTATTTAATTACTGTATTCATAATTATTCATGCAATCATTCAACTAAATTCTTTTTCAGTATAGCTGTGTGTGTGTGTGTGTGTGTGTGTGTGTACCCATTTATTTTGGCCTAAGGATAGTAAAGACAACAGTTTTTATTCATTTTCTGTAACCTCTTAATCCTAATTAGGGTCGGCGCCCATCCCAGCCGACTCCGGGCGTGGGCAGAGTACACCCTGGACAGCTCGCCAGGCCATCGCAGGGCAGAAACATGCTGATGGCTTTGCAGCTACTCTTGTCGAAAGTCAGCAACGGTTCTTTTACATGAACCTCCCACCATAGACTGTGAGAGACATGGCCGCCTTTTGATAACCCACTTAGTGCACTGGGGGGACAGTGACAACCTTGTGGAGAGTGGGACTCGAACCCCCTACCTTAGGATCAGCAATCCAGCGCCCTATACCACCAGGCCACCACTACTCATAACAGTTTTATTTTTATTTATTTATTTTTAAATTTCTGTCAGTGTCAGCTTCCTAATACAGTATAATATTGGTAGAATGTATTATTGAACTTTAACAGTTGATTGGTTTTCACCCAGTCTCGCTCACCATAGCCTTTTACATGTAGAAATTGGTCTGGGACGAGAGAAAAAAATGTAGGGATGAAAAAATGTAGGCTCATTTCCCCCCTAATTTTCTGCTCCCCAGACTGATTTCTGCACGCTTACCACCTGAAAACAGGACGCTCGCCATTGTTATATCCATTGTTATTGCCTGTGGGCGAGTATAACCAGGACTTGCACCCACCCCACACTGCGCAGACATCCACTCTGAGGTCACCAAAAATGAAATCGATCTACTCCACTTTGATCAGGGAAACCACACCACATTGTTCGGGTTGAACAATTTTTAGTTTCTTGTATTTTGAAGTTGAAAGCCACTGAGACGAGGTGTTTAAATCATATGCGTCTCAGCTCTTCTGATGCTTCTGCACTTTTACTTAGGCAGCGGTTATACTTCTCTTTTGGATCAACTGGACTTAGTGCGATCCAGTACCTGTCCAGCCGGTACGACAGGTGTTTCCTTGTTGGTTCTGTAATCTATGTCTGGTCTGGTACTTTCCGAGTCATAGGACGACTCTTGGTGACCTGCCATGAAGGATAACGCCTTGATTATCATCTTCATGGAGGTTTTCTTGGCAAGGATAGTGCAGTGGTTTGCCATTGCCTTCTGCACGATGTGAACCTACGAGCAATTTAGAACAGCCAAGTAACCTACTGTGCATGTTTTTTTTTGGACCGTGGGAGGAAACTGGAGTACCCAGAGGAAACTCACACAAGCACAGGGAGAACATGCAAACGCCGCACAGAAACACCTAGGTCTGGAATCGAACCCAGGCCTTCTTGCTGTGAGGCGGACGTGCTAACCACTAGCCACCATGCTACCCTCTGTAATCTATACATATATACAATTAAAGAAAAAGAATATACTGTATGGTAATTTATTTAAATGTTAATCATTATGTGTAATTTATAAAATAACATCAAAATCCCATTGCTTATATTATATGTAATTAAAAACATTTATACAGTCTAAACGTTTGAATTGATGTGTGATATTTATAAGACCTCACAGCTTGGAGGGAAATAAAGAGAACATAACACACCAAACTTTTATTTTGTAAAATATAAACAAATCTTCTGACCAGTGGATATTCAAAGTGCTTGATGATGCAAAATAACTGTTGTTAAAACATGACATGTCTTTTATGGGATCCAAAAATTTCGTGGTCGTAGATGAGCCCCGTCTCCTGATACCTCACCTGATTGCTCCCAATAATGACATCAAGCGATGAAAATAAGACATGAGACGTCACCATCAACTCATTTCATTCATTCACTCACTACACCGTTTGATCCTACTCGGGTTGCAGGGAAGATCAGGCCTATTTCAGCCAGCTTTGCACACCAGTCCATTGCACACACAATCATTCATTCACACGCTCACACCTCGGGGTAATGTGGAACAGCCACTTAGCCTAATGTGCATATCTTTGGACTTGGGAGGAAACCCACATAATGTTCGATTCCCATCACCACCATGCTGCCACTGTCGGCACTTGAGAAAGACCCTTAACCCTCAATTGCTCAACTTCTTCTTTTCTTCTTCTTCTTCTTCTTTTACTTTCGGCTGCTCCCTTCAGGGGTCGCCACAGCAAATCATCCGCCTCCACCTCACCCTGTCCTCCGCATCTTCTTTTCTGACTCCAACGACCTTCATGTCTTCCTTCACCACATCCATAAATCTCTTCTTCGGTCTTCCTCGAGGCCTTCTGCCTGGTAGTTCCAACCTCAGCATCCTACTGCCAATATACTCACTATCCCTCCTCTGTACATGTCCAAACCATCTCAATCTAGCCTCTCTGACTTTGTCTCCAAAACATCTTACGTGGGCTGTCCCTCTGATATACTCATTTCTGATCCTATCCATCCTCGTTACTCCCAGAGCGAACCTCAATATTTTCATCTCTGCTACCTCCAGCTCTGCCTCCTGTCTTTTCCTCAGCGCCACTGTTTCTAAGCCATACAACATCGCTGGCCTCACCACCATCTTGTACACTTTTCCCTTCATTCTTGCTGACACTCTCCTATCGCACATCACACCGGATATTGCTCAACTGTTTAAAAAAATAAAATAAAATGTAATTCGCTCTGGATAAGAGCGTCTACCAAATACTGTCAATGTAAATCCCACACAGAGTTGAGACAGGACTCAAACCCACGACCTTCTTGCTGTGAGGCAGACATGCTAACCCTACACTACCGTCAATTCAATTTATTCATAGACAACTTTTAACAACGGACACTGTCAGAAAGCAACTTTACAGGAGTCTGGATGGATGCAGATCCATAAAGGGTAAACCAGAGAGAACAATACCGAGGACAAATCCCTGGGAAAGCGTAAGGAAGAAATTTTGAGAGGAACTAAAGCGGCCTTCCCACGATGACGAACTGGCCCGGCGTATAGACTTCTTTTACACTTGTTGCTTCCGCTGAACTTCATTTTGATTTCATAGTTATTTGTTTTGATTAGTTCAAATACATTGTGGTTCGGCCATTCATAACCTGGCGAGCAGCCTGTGTGCAGCCAGAAAGCGTTGTGAACTGTTGGCAGGTCTTGTTCATCCGGGGTAAGATTACAACTAGTGACTGGTACGGACTCATTCGTCCACCCCAAGACAGTTCATTCCAGAGTGGATGTCTTGCTTATCATCTATACTCTTAGTCTTGAATTCTTTCTTCATGGTCTTGGGCTTCTTGGGCTTCCCTACTGGTTCTGTTGAGGATGTGAAGGCAGCCGAGACATCGGATTGAGTACGAGAGGCATTTCTGTGAAAAGCTGAGACTGGGAAAGTTGGATCTTCAGACTTCATGGGATGCAGCTGCTTCTTCAGGTGAAGGTGTGGGTAGTGGAGATAGAGCTTCGATTGTTTGCCTGAGGGATGGCTGCTTCTTCTGGCACATCTGTACATTTCTTCAACTCGTTATAATTTAAAGCTTAAACACATGAAAGGGAATCATTGATTATCTGGGTGAGATAACACAGTCTCATTAGTTTGTAATTAAATGCACACCATAAAGTCAAACTGGTTTAAGAAGCTTAGAGAAAAAGGAGTAAGAAGGAGATGGGTTTTGTGTGTGTGTGTGTGTGTGTGTGTGTGTGTGTGTGTGTGTGTGAGAGAGAGAGAGAGAGAGAGAGAGAGAGAGAGAGAGAGAATGATACAAACACTTCCTTTACTTTTTATCACAGGAGAAGAGACATAATAAGTAATGTTCCACTGAGGATGGAGGAAAGAGTGTGAGAAGGTAAAAAAAAAAAAAATCCATTCATTCATTATCTGAACTGTTTATTCCTTTAATGACTACATTGAGGCTCAAGCCTATCTCAACAGACTCAGGGCTAAGACGGGGTACACCCTGAACACCTTGCCGGTCCATCGCAGGGCAAACTCATACACACATTTTCATACTCAAACCTCAGGGAAATCTGGAGCAGCCAATTAGCCGAACTTGCATGTCTTCCTAATTCTATATGTGTAAAATAAAAGTATTATAATTATTGCGTATAATATTGAATGAATAAATGTATACATGTTGTTTGTACAATTATTTAGTACTGTACTTAAAGCACACAAAGATGATCACGATAAGTGTTATAACAGCGCCACCTCGTGGTCAATATGTGTTGATGCTGAAAATACTCTAAAATAACACTTACTTCAACGATGATATATTAATGTTTTATTAATGTTGACGTGTTTCATATTATTATTAAAGTAATTATAGTTACTTAATCTGACATGTAAAAACAAGCCAAAGTACTTTCCTCCCAATTTTAAAACTTTAACTTTGACACTCTGTTGTACCGGAAGTGACGTCTGTTTACAATATGTACGTTACGTGAACGGATGAGTTCAGTGTATCTTGATTTTCATCTCTCTGTAAGATATTCTTATATATATATATATATATATATATATATATATATATATATATATATATATATATATATATATAGTTATAAATGATGGTGCTGGTTTGTAATTGTATTTGATCTTTTAGTTTTTTTAATAAACTTATTAATCATGCTTTTATTTTCTACTTTCAAATGAAAGTGGAACGTCCAGAAGTCCACAGGACATAAACTTAATATCTACTAAATATCCAAGTTACTGAACAAAGTGAATAAATGTAGAGTAAAAATAGAAAGAAGGTGACAGAGTGGCGTGGTATTTGTGCGTCTGCCTGGTTCTGGGTTCGAGTCCTGGGTTCAGAGAGGTGTTTCTGTGTGAAGTTCACATGTTCTCCTCATACTGGTGTGGGTTTCTCCAGGTGCTCCTGTTTCCTCCAACACTTCAAACACATGTACAATGGGCTAACTGGTTGTTCCACATCGTCCCCTAACGGTGAATGTGACTGGTAATGTATAGGTTGGTCCTGTGATGGTCTGGTGAGCTGTCTGGGTGTACCCCACCGTCACACAGTTGGCTGAGATAGGTACGGCCTCCTTAGTAGTGGGATTAAGAGACAGCAAGTCAGTGAGTGAACAAGTGAGTAATTACCTAATGACTTGAGTTTTTTAGATTCTTGTATGATTTGTTTATTATTATAGGAAAACAGCATTAAACTTATTGTCAGCTGGGACAATAGACCCAGGAGGCTGTTATTATTTTCTGTCGTGATTCATCCAGATCAAAAATGCAGTCATAGGTCACATTATCATTCAGGGATAAATCTAGATGATGGAATAAGTTTTCCTGTTTGGTTAAAACGCACAGCCTGAACCTGAACATCAGAAGTGCAGGAGACTTGCTATGGCTCACACAGTAGGTACAGCTTTATAAATAACACTACCAATCAAACAGAGTCCCTCAACCCAGTGCATACAACTAACATTACGGTTACATTATGCTGACTTCACATTTCCAAACCCTATATAGTAACTGCTGGCGGCACACTCTAAATATAAGAAATAAATATAATTTGAGAAGATGCACATTGTAATCAAGTTTAATTATCTTCCAGCACATTAAGACAAATGACACTGGATTAAAATATCTAAGTTAAATTTAAGTTACCTGTAGTACGTTTTTCTTTGATTTCAATTCTTCATTCATTTTCTAAGCCGCTTAATCCTAAATATGGTTGCGGGGAAGTCTGGTACACATCTCAGCCGACTCTGGACGAGGGCTGGGTATACCCTGAACAGCTCACCAGGCCATCACAGGTCCAACACACACACACGCCCATGGGGCAATTTGGAGCTATCAGTTGGTGCATGTTTTTTTTGGACTACAGAAATGAAATGGACTACCCCGAGGAAACTCACACAAGCACAGGTTGAGCACGCAAACTCCCCACAGAAACACCCGAGCTGACGAATCGAACCCAGGACCTTCTTGCTGTGCCACGGTGCCACCCATTGACTTTGATTCTTTATTGATTTAAGTAAAACATTTTTAAACCCTGACCACTTAACTAAATTTTAGGGTAAACCTAGTAAAAACAAAAGGAAAACATTCTCAAAATAATATGAGTAATCTTACACATTGTGCTTTTGCATAGCTTTGTTCTTTAATGGAATATTATTTCCTGAACTAGATGAAAAAGATATTTTGGCTGATATGAGATCTTCATAGTGAATTTTTGCAGAGAACATAATGGCTGTTTCTTAGTTAAAACTTTTTGTCATTTCCTCAAGTAATGTTTAGGACTGATCCCATCCTTATTAAATATTAAGTCATGAGTACAGTATTTATAAAAAACCAAACCATGGTGTTCCGCCACAGAAGTAACCCAGAGGTAATATAGTGTATATAAGATGTTCAATAGTGCATATAGATTGAAAACATTGCCTAGTGCTGACGTTTATCTACTGATGCCATGTACACTGTTAAACATGCTTCATTTCTGTTTGTTTCTGTCCATCAGTCATGCCGTATAATTGTGGAAGAGGCCTTCAACGATGAGGTAATGATTCAACCCACCCTGTGGCCTTCATGGCTCATGACCAACACCAGTCAATTATTATTCACACAGTAAACAGGTTTACTGATGTAGTTTGGACACGGACAGGCAGAATAAACTGTTTGAGTGCACAGAGTTTTCCTTGTCTGTGTCACTTAAAAGAAGTGCATTACCTCAGGCAGTAGCGGTAAGTTCCTGAAAGAGAAAATATTTTTTTTATACAATATGGAGGTCAGTGGTGATCAGGTTGCTGCTTGTTGTTTGCATTTATTTATTAATCATGTTAAACCACATGTCTGTATGTACATAAAATAGCTTAGTAATTTTTTCAGCCTGTGATGGCCTCTCGAGCTGTCCAGGGCGTACACTGCCCTCGCCCAGAGTTGGCTGAGATGGGTGTCCGCCTCAACGTGACCCTAAGGGATTAAGCAGCTCAGAAAATGGATGAATAATGAACTTTTGAAGCTGCTCAACAGGAGCTGTACTTATTCGATTGATTGATTGATTGATTGATTGATTGATTGATTGATTGGTTGGTTGGTTGGTTAGTTGGTTGGTTGGCTGGTTGGATGGCTGGCTGGCTGGTTGGTTGGTTAGTTGATTGGCTGGTTGGTTGGCTGGTTGGTTGGTTGGCTGGCTGGTTGATTGGCTGGTTAGTTGGCTGATTGGTTGGCTGGTTGGCTGGTTGGTTGGTTAGTTGATTGGCTGGTTGGTTGGCTGGTTGGTTGGTTGGCTGGCTGGTTGATTGGCTGGTTAGTTGGCTGGTTGGTTGGCTGGTTGGTTGGCTGGTTGACTGGTTGGTTGGTTGGTTGGTTGGCTGGTTGGGTGGTTGGCTGGTTGGGTGGTTGGTTGGTTGGTTGGTTGGCTGGCTGGTTGGTTGGCTGGTTGGTTGGCTGGTTGGCTGGTTGGTTGGTTGGTTGGTTGGTTGGTTGATTGGATATAATTTTCTTTAATCCCACAAGAGAATTGTTGGCTATGCATGTTACCCATCCAGAGTGAGCATGCACTCACACACATACTCCGAGTGGGCAGCCGCATTGCTGTACCTGTTTTACTCAAAGGCACTTCAGCAGTCAGGTTGGAGGAAGGGGAGGGAAGAGGTCCTCTTCTCGCCGCCACACATTTTTCCTGCTGGTTCAGGAATCAAATCTGTGACCTTTGGATCCCAAAACTGCTTCTCTAACCATTAGGGCATGGCTTCCTCAAACAAACAAAAAAAAATCCAAGTGCTGTTTGCTCTTTATAAGGTGCACACAAGGTTTGTCCCCCCGTCTGTCTGTCTGTCTGTCGGTCTGTCTGTCTGTCTGCCTGTCTGTCCGCTGAAGCCTGTAAGTGCGAGTCCTCCTTTAAACCATTTAATGGATTTTGGTAAAAATTTTACACAGGTATAGTGCTTTTATGTGACTTGAGTTTTCAGTCTCATGTCACTTCTACATTCCTTTATAACACCGTTGTCCTTTTATAATAAAGCACTAAAGTTATATTTATTGGGCTGCACAGTACCACGTCGTACGTCGCCCAACAGCAAGAAGGTCTTTGGTTCGATTCCTGGGTTTGCATGTTCTTCCTGTGCTCATGTGGATTTCCTCCAGGTACTCCAGTTTCCTCCCCCAGTACAAAAACATACAAAGTAGGCTGATTGGCTGTTCCAGATTGCCCCAGGTGTGAGTGTGAATGGTTGTGTATGTTGGACCTGCGATAGCTGCCCAGGGTATACTCAGCCACCCCCCAGAGTCAGCTGAGATGGGCGCCAGTCTCCGAATAACCCGAGTTAGGATTAAGTGGTTCAGAAAATTAATGAATAAATATTATATTACTGTTGTTATTATTATTATTGGTAGTAGTATTTAGATATTTACATTATATAATGAACATGCAAGCTCCTTGTTGTTTACTTTATAGGCCTGTGTAATAACGTGTCTTTCCATTTTTTTAATCATTACTCTATGTACTTTTATTGTTTAAACTATCAGGAGGAACCTTTTTCAAGCCGGTGTTGAGGAATTCATTGGTCCATGGCCCACGTCCGCATAGTGTCCCGCAGTGCCCTGCAGTGGAGCCCTCGATGGGTCAGAAGCATGTGTTCACTAGAAGAGCAAGCTCGTGCCATCTTTGGTGCTGCTGTGGAAGGAGTGCAGCCGGGCAATGTGGTACGCAGAGCTCTGCAGCGTCGGGGCGATGAGCTGGTGGTGGCCGCCGAGCACAGTTTCAAGCTCCATCATAACCTGCATCTGGTCGGGTTTGGGAAGGCTGTATTAGGAATGGCTGCAGAAGCAGAGAGGACTGTGGGAGATCATCTGGTTCAAGGAATAGTTAGTGTGCCTCATGGAATTCAGGAAACACTGCGGTATCATGGGAAGCTGTAGGTATCCAATTTATACTACATGTTCTACAGGACCCTCCTCACTATTTATCTTATGGAATGGAAAGCTGGGAAATCCTTACACAACTAAATGCTTAACAGTGTTAATACAGCCTTTATTATCTGGCCTGTAATTTCAGGAATATGTTACTAGACGCCAACAGTAGAATCACAGTGATGGAAGGAGCTAAACACAACCTGCCCGACTCAGATGCCCAAAGATCAGCAGAGAGCATCCGAAAACTCGCCAGCAATCTTACTGAGAAAGATCTGCTCCTTGTCCTCATATCAGGTACAATCTCACTTTCATTGCAAACATCCACACACCTTGGACACCTCCTTTTCTCCTCTCTCCCTCTCCCAGGAAAAGGTACAGGACACAGAACAATACGAAAATTAACAGACTCAAGAACAGCCTTTAACCACATGCTGTTATATATGTAACCCGACCACCACCACCGTCACACACACACACACACACACACATGGACTGAATAAATATCATTCAGACCATCTTCCTGGACAGTGCAATATTATTTTTAAGTGCATTACTCATGTTGCGAGCAGGTCTCGAACATTCTAGGACCATGTGCCTTATAATTAAAAGCGCCACCTCTTACCCGGTGTAAGTCCTGCAGCTCTGACATATCATTCATCCTTCTGTATGTGTTTGTGTGTGAATATGTGTACAGTATAACATACATGCCAATTTTCCGCGAATCCGCCGAATTCCGTGGTTTTTATCTCAAATTAGTCATTTCTGTGAATCGTCTAAATCCGAGGAGAAAATTTTAGGGGGGTATAGGGGGGTATAGGGGCGCTTCTGGCAAGTTCACTTGCTTGTGCTTGAGACAAAGCGCGGCTTATCCGGACTTCCGATCTTTCAAGTGAGTAAGTGAAGGCTGGGTACTAAACAAGTATTCAACGGCGCCTTGCTCACTTGAAAGACCGGAAGTCCGGATAAGCCACGCTTTGTTTCAAGCACAAGCAAGTGAACTTGCTTCAAGTGCCTACTTTCGGTGGAGCGCCTCACATATTGTAAGCCGCTCATTGATTGGCTGTTTTAAGCTTAATGTAAAGTGACTCCGCTCAATGCAAATGGCAGCGTGCTGTGTTTAAAATGGTGTGAACTTTAACGAAAGAAGAGGAATCCTGCGTATCAGAAATAGATAAGGATGTTAAGAATAAGTTTAAGTGGGAATGGCTAGAAAAGATTGTGAAATTTGAGGTGAAAATCGGCAAACAGACTCAGAACGTATCGGAACCTTTGGCGAGTTTCATAAAGAAATCTGACATCGCTGGCAAGGTCTTGTGTGTTTATTGCAACGACCTGATCAATTATGGATCTCGCGGATGTATTGCACTTATGGCCAACAGACAAGTGCACTCAGATAGAATTACTAGATATTTATTTCATTTGGATTATGTGAAATCCCATTGAAGTGTGACTTAATAAAAGTAATCTGTATTCGTAAAATCATTGTACTTAACAAACTTACTCGCATTGTTAATGATAACAGTTTAATATGTGTGGGAATTTTATTTTCATTTTATTCATTTTTTATAAAATTTTAAACTTGCAGCCAAACGTAAGTAATTCGTGTTCAATTGAAAAATACTCAATACATTGTTGATGGTTGTCATATAAATTAATACACTGTCATTGTTATTTACCTAAGTAGTATCTCAACATTAATTAGTAACTTGCAGGCTGGGACAGTTGAAAATGTTTCATAAATTTATAAAGTGGTTTACAGGAAATATTTGTGTATTTTTTCACCTTTCATTTATACAACACAAAACATTGAGCCATGGTTGACCTATTTCTCAATTCTGTGTACAGTAGGCCCTCGACATTCGCAGGGGTTCGGTTCTGAGCCCTCCCCCAAATCAAGATAATCCACAAGTTCTGTACCCGGAAGTAAAACCCCATGTATCACGTCACATGCGCGAATGAGCAGCCGGAAGTAACTAAAATATGCTTCTTAAACACATTCTATAGACAGTCTTACTCATTAATACAGTATTAATGTAGTAAGATATAGTAATGATTCAGAAAAACTTTTCAATTTTTACTCTTATTTTTATTGATGATAAAATATAAACATTATACAGCATATACTGTTGTAAAGCACTCATTTTAAAGTCTTTTCAATTATTATTCCAGTACAGTACCTCAGTTAATTCTGAGAATGTTTGTGTGTGAGATTTTATGTTCTGTAGCATGTTTAACAAATGATACCGAAAGGATAAACTTTATTACGCTTCATGTCCTTTTACATTGAACTTGGAGTGACATCTTGGAGTGACATATCCAAGATGGCGCTGCCTAGAGGGCAACGTCGCGGAGTTCTCAGAGTCAAATTGTTTCTTTGTTCGTTTTAATTTGTTTGTTCATGTTTTACACTATGCTCGTCTATGATCGATCGACCCTACTACAGCTATGAGCAGCTTCAGCTTCGGGCAACTAAGCACGCAACAACTTCTATCGTGAGCTAATATGCTATGGGAGCTCAATGCTAACCGCACCCTGGCTAACAATAAGCCCAGGCGGAGTTCTCAGAGTCTCCAGCGCTTGGTTAGCACTCCCGGCCATACTGCTTGAAAATGTTCAGTCCCTGCGAAACAAGATGGACAAGTTTCATGCTCAGATTGCAGCGCAAAGGGATCTACAGGACTGTGATTCTGTGAAACATGGCTCGAGGAGAGTACACCCGATGAGGCAATTGCACCAGCCGGCTACACGGTCTTCATCCCCTGCAATCCCAAGCTCCGGAGTCGTCGTTCGGCCCTTTCCCGCCTGGGCTTCTTGTTAGCTGGGGTGCGGCTAGCATTAGCTCATTGCTAGTCGCACCCCGGCTAACAAGAAACCCAGTTGAGCGTGCTTAGTTATACACGCCCGAAGATACTCCGATCTTATAGCTGTAGTAGAGTCAAACGGTCATAGAAGAGCATAGTGCATGAACAAACAAAACAGCAAATAAAACAAGTTAAAACGAACAAAGAAACAATTTGACTCTGAGAACTCCACGACGTAGCTCTCTGGGCAGCGCCATCTTGGAGACGTCACTCCAAGTTCAATGTAAAAGGACATGAAGAGTGCTGTAATAAAGTTTATCCTTTTGGTATCATTTGTTACACATGTTGCCTTTTCCTTTTGGCTGTTCCCTTCAGGGGTCGCCACAGCGGATCATCTGCCTCCATTTCACCCTATCCTCTGCATCTTCTTCTCTTACACCAACTGCCTTCATGTCCTCCTTCACCACGTCCATGAATCCTCTCTTTGGTCTTCCTCTAGACCTTCTGCCTGGTAGTTCCAACCTCAGCATCCTACTACCAATATACTCACTATCCCTCCTCTGTACATGTCCAAACCATCTCAATCTAGCCTCTCTGACTTTGTCTCCAAAATGTCTTACATGTGCTGTCCCTCTGATGTGCTCATTCCTGATCCTCTCCATCCTCGTTACTCCCAAAGAGAACCTCAACATTTTCATCTCTGCTACCTCCAGCTCTGCCTCCTGTCTTTTCCCCAGGGCCACTGTGTCTAAACCATACAACATCGCTGGCCTCAACACCGTCTTGTACACTTTTCCTTTCATTCTTGCCGATACCCTCCTATCACACATCACACCGGACACTTTTCTCCAACCATTCCAACGTGCCTGCACACGCTTCTTCAGCTCTTTTCCACACTCTCCACTGCTCTGGATTGTTTAGCCTAAGTACTTAAAATCCTCCATCTTCCTTAGCACCCTGTAACCTCATCATTCCTCTTGGGTCCTTGTCATTCATACATATGTATTCTGTCTTACTGAGGCTTCATTCCCCTCCTTTCCAGGGCATACCTCCACCTCTCTAGATTTTCCTGCACTTGTTTTCTGCTCTCACTGCAGATCACAATGTCATCTGCAAACATTATAGTCCATGAAGATTATTGTCTAACCTTGTCTGTCAGCCTGTCCAACACCGTAGCAAACAAGGGGCTCAGAGATGACCCTTGATGCAGTCCCACCTCCACCTTGAACTCTTCTGTCACACCGACAGCACACCTCACCACTGTCTTACATCTCTCATACATGTCCTGCACCACTCTAACATACGTCTCTGCCACTCCAGACTTCCTCATGCAATACCACAGTTCTTCACTCGGCACCCTGTCATATGCTTTCTATGCAGCTTCCTCTGACCTTCTCTGTACTTCTCTATTAACATCCTCAAGGCAAACACTGCATCTGTGGTTCTCTTTCTTGGCATGAAACCAAACTGTTGTTCACAAATGCTGACCTCTGCCCTTGGTCTAGCTTCCACCATTCTTTTCCATAACTTCATGGTATGGCTCATCAACTTTATCCCTCTGTAGTTTCCACAGCTCTGCACATCTCGCTTGTTGTTAAAAATGTGCACCAGCACACTTCTCCTCCATTCCTCTGGCATCTGCTCACTTTCTAAGACTTGTAAGAATGTTCTTGTCAGAAAGTATACTGCTACCTCTCCTAGACACTTCCATACCTCCACCAGTATGTCATCAGGACCAACTGCCTTTCCACTCTTCATTCTCTTCAGTGCCCTCCTCACTCACCCTTACTAATCATTGCTACTTCTTGGTCCTCAACAGCCACCTCTTCTACTCTTTTTTTCTCTCTCATTTTCCTCATTCATCAGCTCTTCAATGTACTCTTTCCATCTTCCCAGCACACTTCTGTCATCAGTCAATACATTTCCCTTTCTGTCCTTAATCACTCTAACTTGCTGCACGTCCTTCCCATCTCTATTTCTCTGCTGTGCCAACCTATATAATTTTATATATAATATTTACTTTCCAACCGAGCATACAAGGCATCATATGCCCTCTGTTTAGCCTTTGACACCACTATCGTCTCCCTGATCATATTAGCTGTAGTTGTCCAGTCATCTGGAAGCACTCCTTGTCTTCAAGGAGGACAACACGACCCTCTACCTTTTTCAGCTTCCACCACTTTGTCTTTTGCTCTGCCTTTGCCTTCTTCACCTTCCTCACCATCAGCGTCATCCTGCACACCACCATCCTATGCTGTTTGGCAACACTCTCACCCTCTACTACTTTGCAGTCACTGACTTCCTTCACATTACATCGTCTACACAAGATGTAGTCAGTCTACCTGTGTGCTCCTACCTCCGCTTTTATAAGTCACCCTATGCTCCTGTCTCTTCTGGAAGAAAGTATTTACCACAGCCATTTCCATCCTTTTTGCAAAATCTACCAACATCTGTCCTTCTGCGTTCCTGTCCTGGATACCAAACCTGCCCATCACTTCCTCATCCCCTCTGTTTCCTGCACCAACATGTCCATTGAAGTCTGCACCAATGACCACTCTTTCACCTCTGGGGGTACTCTGCATCACTTCATCCAACTCACTTCAGAATATCTCCTTCTCTTCTAGCTCACATCCTGTCTGTGGGGCATAAGCACTAACAACATTGAACATCATGCCTTCAATTTCTAACTTGAGACTCATCACTCTGTTTGACACTCTTTTCACTTCTAGAACATTCCGGACAAACCCCTCCTTCAAGATGACTCCTACTCCATTTCTCTTCCCATCCATACCATGAAAAACAGCTTAAACCCTGCTCCTAAGCTTCTCGCCTTGCTACTTTTCCACCTGGTCTCCTGAACACACAGTATGTCCACCTTCCTCCTCTGCATCATTTCAGCCAGCTCTCTACCTTTTCCTGTCATAGTTACAACATTCAAAGTCCCTACTCTCAGTCCTAGGCTCACGCCTTTCCTCTTCTCTCTCTGCCTACGGACACGCCTCCCGCCTCTCCTTCTTCAATGTCTTCGACCAACAGTAGTCCAATTTCCACTAGCACCCTGTTGGTTAACAGCACTGATGGCGGTCGTTGTTAACCCGGGCCTCGACCGATCCGGTATGAAATTTTTTGTTGTGACTTGCATATTTTATTTGGCATTTGTTTTACGCCGGATACCCTTCCTGACGCAACCCTCTGCATTTATCCAGGCTTGGGACCGGCGTGAGGGAGAGACACTGGCTTGTGCCCCTCCCTCACGGCTGCATTGTTTGTTAAACATGCGACAGAACTAAAAATCTCACGCATAAACATGAACTTAGGTACTGTACTGGAATAATAATTGAAAAAGATTTTAATACAACAGTTAAGAGAAAACTGTCGTTTCTCAGGAGAAAGTCTTATTTCTTCAGAAGAGACATCCAGCGTTTTCTATCGCTTAGCCAGAGAAGATGCAGAGCGTTTGCGTGGTATCATAGAGCTTAACTGGTAATTAAAACACACAAAAAAAGAGGTTCATTGACAACTTGTGCACGAATGAGGAAAAAGGGGTGGGACATCAGCTCAACCAAACAGGAGAACGGAGGACAGCCATTGGCTGAATTTGAATCACGTGCCGGTTGCTCGGCAGTCAGCGAATACTCAAACCGTGGGTGCAAAACCGCGAATAGTCAAGGGCCTATTGTATATATTATATTGCAAATACATATACAGTATGTTTACAAATAATTATATTCCAATTAGTCTATGCTAGATGATATGTTGATAGCAAACGGGCTCCGCCCTGGAACCCCCAACCAAAGTTTTGCCGAAAGTATATTTTGCTGTTGCCATGTATGGTATAAATCTGTACATGTGTGAATATGTAGATAGATATACACGACACCTCTGTTTTTCGTGATAGTTCGGTTCCGGTCCTTCTCGCGGATCATGAAAATCCACGTGTTATTGACACGGTTTTAAAACTCTATGCATTATATACACCAAAATCATAATCATCATCATCTTCCGCTAAGTCCAGGGTCGGGTCGCGGGGGCAGAAACCTAAGCAAAGGGGTCCAGACGTCCCTCTCCCAGGGAGACACCGAGGCGGTCCCAGACAAGCCGAGAGACAAAGTCCCTCCAGCGTGTTCTAGGTCGACCCCGGGGTCTCTTCCCAGTTGGACATGCCCGAAACACCACACCAGGGAGGCGTCCAGGAGGCATTCTGACCAGATGCCCGAGCCACCTCAACTGGCCCCTCTCAATGCAGAGGAGCAGCAGATCTACTCCGAGCTCTCCACGGATGGTACAGCTTCTTACCTTATCACTAAGGAAGAACCGCGCCACCTGGCGAAGGAAGCTCATTTCAGCCGCTTGTATCCACGATCGTGTTCTTTCGGTCACTACCCAAAGCTCGTGACCATAGGTGAGGATTGGAACGTAGATCGACTGGTAAATTGAGAGCTTCGCCTTGCGGCTTAGCTCCTTCTTCACCACGACGGACTGGTACAGGCTCCGCTTAACAGCAGAGGCTGCAGCAATCCGTCTGTCGATCTCCCGCTCTATCCTTCCCTCACTCATGAACAAGACCCCAAGATACTTAAACTCGTCCACTTGGGGTAAGACCTCTCGGACAGGGGACTCCGCCAAACGTTCCCAGCAGACCCTGATTACACACTTGGGCCTGCCAGGTCTGGAAGGCAGCCTCCCCCACCACTGAAGCTAACTCACCACCAGGTGGTGATCGGTAGACAGCTCAGCTCCTCTCTTCACCCGAGTGTCCAGAATATACGGCCGCAAGTCCAATGACACGACTATAAAGTCAATCATCGAACTGCGACCTAAGGTGTCCTGGTGCCAAGTGCACTTATGTTCGAACATGGTGTTCGTGATAGACAAACTGTGACGAGCACAGAAGTCCAACAACGAAACACCATTCGGGTTCAGACTGGAGAGGCCATACCTACCGATCACAGCCTTCCAGGTCACACTATCATTGCCCACATGGGCGTTGAAGTCTCTCAAGACAACGAGTGAGTCTCCTGAGGGAGCGTTCTCCAACACACACACACACACACACACACACACACACACACCCCAAGACTCCGAGAAGGGTGGGTACTCTGAACTGTCATTTGGTGCATAAGCACAAATAACAGTCAGGACCCATCACCCCACTGGAAGACGGACGGAAGCTACCCTTTCATCAACCGGGGAGAACCCCAACATTTGGGCCCCGAAACGGGGGGCAACAAGAATGCCCACACCGGCTCGCCGCCTCTCTCCATGAGCAACTCCAGAATAGGTCCAGGGCCAGCCTCTCTCGATATATATATCGTATATGTGTGTGTGTGTGTGTGTGTGTGTGTGTGTGTGTGTGTGTGTGTGTGTGTGTGTGTGAAGGTTTATGTACATGTATAGCTTAGTGTAGTCCCTTTGTTGTTTTTTTGTGCATTTTCTTTTTATAATTGCTGCTAAACCGATTTTTATTGTTCATGCAACAGTTGACAATAAACATCTCTTTAATCTTATCTTTTTTTTTTAAGTCAAATCAATATCTTCACATACGTGAATATTATTGATTATTATTATTAATAACATATAATTAAAGGTAAATTGAGCAAATGTATCAACTTGCATTAATTGATACCCGAGAAGTAGCTCTGTTTCAAGAAGGTTGGCGACTCCTGCTTTAGACTATGGGAGAAAACTGAAGTACCAGGAGGAAACCCACGTAGGAACGGGTAGAACATGTAAACTCCATGCAGAAGCACTCTTGCTGAGACTGAGACTCAAACCCAGGACCTTCTTGCTGTTAGGTGGACAGGATAACAACTACACCACCGTACCACCTGCATGTTTACCACTTAATTGGAATTTTATTTTAAAAGATAGCGTCCTCTTTCCCCCTGAGTACAACACAAATGGATGCTGTAGACAGTTATCACGCACGCATTTTCCAAATGGCTTGGTCCTATTAGGGTCGCGGGATGGCTGGTGTCTGTCTCTCTCTCTCTCAGCAGATTGTGGTCCAAGAAAGGGTACACCCTGAACAGATTTCCAGACCATCGCAGAGTCAACACACACAATCATTCTCACTCACACCCACACCGATGGAACAGTCAATTAGCTTACTGTGTATGGCTTTGGACTGGTGGAGGATTGCAGAATACCCAGAGGAAACCCACACAAAGATGTGGAGAACATGCAGACTGCACACCTCAACATCCTTGATGAGCCCGGGACTCAAACCCATGACCTTCTTGGTGTGAGGTGGATGTGCTAACCACTACACCGGCCATTGACGGTTCTGTGTGTTTTTTCTCATAGGCGGTGGCTCTGCTTTACTACCTGCTCCAGTCCCACCAATAACCTTACAGGAAAAGCAGGAACTTACACGCCGCCTCGCAGCTGCAGGGGCCACGATTCAGGAGTTGAACACAGTGAGACGAGCCATGTCACTGCTAAAGGGTGGAGGCCTGGCCCGTTGCGCATATCCTGCCCAAGTAAGACCATGTAACTGTCTTCATTTAAAGCAAAGCTATTAAAGAGCACCGGGATTGTTTATCCTTACAGCATAATACGGTGTAATGCAATATGTTTACGTGATACATCGCTTATTTTAACATAAATGAGCAAAAGAACGCACCAAACTCGTTTTTTTAATCTTATGGATTACTAGCGGGGGCTGAACCATTGCAGAACAGCCATGTATTCCCAGAAGTGACGTGGACTTGTGGGGCCGGGTTGTCCAGGGAAAGTGAAAAAGCAGTGAGTGAGATTTTAGGTGATGAAACTCCCCACGTGCTAAACGCTCTGATCTTTGATTTTTATGAAGGAATTCCGGAGGAACAGCGTCTGGTTTTAGGTATAAAACCTGGGCTTCTGTGCTAAGTGGTTCTTCCTGGAGGTGGCGCTGATAGCAGGTTAGGTTGAAGTGGTCTTCACAGACTACTGAATTGCGTCTGAAAGGAAACGTTTTCAGAGTACGGCCTGTGTCGATGCTGTTATATTTTCCGTGATTTCTGTGCTTGTTGTTTGCGCGGCCATATGCCTTACAGTCCGCCATTTCCGTAGCGACACAAAGCGCAGCACTGGCTGATGATGTGTTATTTTAAACTGATGTCTGCTGCACACGGCCCAGCCAGTAGGACAAAACAATGAAATCATGTCACGACCAGAGCCGGAACAGCCAATGAAGAAGGAAACATGTCGCTATGCGTGTGCAGTAGTAATAGTAGTGTTACCTGTACTTCCACATACAAGTCTGTGCCTTGAGCCTCACACAGCCTCACACTAGATATGAAAGGAAAGATGATGGGAACTATAGGCGTCCTAACGGTTCATTTCCTCTCGCTTTCCCTCTCTTTATGCCGTCGTCGCCTTTGTCCTCATCCGAAATCTTTTTGTCTTTGTCACTTTTGATACAAATGAACACAATGAGTCCACACCACACTGGCCTGTGAGTAGCCACACTGCTCTATGAATCAAGTTCATTTCCATGCTTCATAATGTCCCCTATGGTGTCTTTAAATCTAAGAAGAGGACAACCTGTGGGCTTTTTTTCTGGACCCTTCTGCCAATTCATACTAGAGACATGTCTTCACCAGCCACTTGTCTGACATGCATGCAACATGCATTGATTAAATTTAGCAGTCTCACACTGTACATCTGTATACGTTGGAAATGCTTCGGGGAGTGGGAAAGATCACCCATAAAGGACTAACAATTCATAACTGCAAGCAGACCTAGAGAAGCAGCTTTGGGACCAAAGGGTCACTGGTTCGATTACTGCACCAGCAGGAAAAATGTGTGGTGATGGGAGACTGAGCAGCACCTTCTGTTCCTCCACATTAATGGCTGAAGTGCCCTTGAGCAAGGCACCGAACCCTCAACTGCTCTCCCCAGTGTGTGTGTGTGTGTGGGTGGGTGGCGGCCCACTGCTCTGAGTGCGTGCTCACCTTCATTTCATTTTCATTTTCTGTAACCGCTTAATCCTAATTTGGGTCGCGGGGAGGCTGGTGCCCATCCCAGCCAACTTCGCGCGAGGGCAGAGTACACCCTGGACAGCTCGCCAGGCCATCGCAGGGCGGAAACACGCCGACGGCTTTGCAGCCTACTCTTGTCGAAAGTCAGCAATGGTTCTTTTACATGCCTCACACCATAGACAGTGAGAGACATGGCCGGCCTTTGATAACCCAGTTAGCTGCACTGGGGGAGACAGTGACAACCTTGTGGAGAGTGGGACTCGAACCCCCAACCTTTGGATCAGCGATCCAGCGCCCTATACCACTAGACCACCACTGCCCTGCGTGCTCACCTTGGATGGGTTAAATGCAGAGAAAATGAGTTCCCTTAACAGGATTAATAAAGTAGATCAAAATCAAATAAATAAATAAAATAATCAAATGTGCTTCAAGTGTAAGCCGCTCCCAGTTTGAGCAGCATTCTAAGTGGAGTAAAAGATAAAGATCTGCAGCCATTGCAGTTCTACGCACGCTTCGATTTTTGATACTGATGAAACGATACGGATACTTATCCATATCTATCAATACGGGATATGATGACTGAAGGAAGGGATATTTATACGACAAATCGTTTACAATTTTATTTCAGTTCAAGGGCAAACAACCATACAATATTTAAACAATACAGGGATCCCTCACTTTCCGCGGTTAATTGGAACCGAGATCCCCCGGCGACCACTGAATTTCACGAAGTATGATCAACACCCCCACCACCACCGACTGACGTATTCGTACATGTATATGTGTATATAATATCAATAAATACATATTCAACACTATAAATGCTTATAATAACAATTCAATCAATCTGGGTGCTGTGCCAGAATTGTGGCGTAGGCGGCAGCCATAATAGCCTTGCCATGGCTGCATACGAAGGGCAAAAAAATCCGCAGTAGAGGCCCAAAGTTCTTTCTGCAAGGTGTTTTTATTGAGGCATCATCTCTAGCTAGCTGGCCGTTGACTCTAAAAGAGTTCATCCGCCCTTTGATGGGTCTTATTTTTATTCCTACTGGGTTGCTATGCTAGTCACCTTCATAACAATTAAAAATTCAAAAAAAAAAATAATAATAATGCATAAGATGCAAATAAAACATAAATACACACACGTACAGACGCGCGCGCACTCAGATGCACACCTCACATAAAAATGTAAGTAGTTTTGATGGGAAGTTTCGATTTGTTTTTTGTTTGTTTGGGTTTTTTTTTTTTGCATAATTGGTCTTGTTTTGCGGCATTGCCCTTCACTCCCCCATTCTTTCTTATTTTCCTTATTTTTTAAGTCGGTGAATCTTTAAAAAAAAAAAAAAAAAAAAACACAATGCACTGAAGCTGCATTAATTGTAGCGCAAAGTAGCGAGGGATCCCTGTATAGCATTACTCAGCATTTCCCTCGGAAACAACCAGATATCCACTTTCTCGGGTTCATGCTTGCCTTTTCCTGTTGTAGATTTTCCTGCGGAGCTGAAGTTGCGCTCAGTAGTTGCAGTACTCACAGGAATGCAACGCTTTTTTTTAAAGTTATATCTGAAAACACTGGGAGCGCTACTTGGTGAACCTTCCAGGACTGTAGGGGGTCTTCAGGCGGCCTTATCCCTGGCAGCTTGAGGTCCTGATTTATTTCCTGCTTTGATCTTAGAGATGGTGCAAGTGGAGGTTGTAGGAGGCTCTATATAAATAAGGGCGCTTATCACTGACACCAGGCGAGGATGGCAACGATGGTGAGGTTGGCAGTGGAGGTGTGGAGGGTGTTGGTGTGTAAGGTGGAACGATACTGTTCACTCAGGCCATGTGTGATAAATATTTATTTCGATTCCTGGTGGTCTCTTTGCTGAGACGAATAGTCTGCACACATCCCATTACAAAACATCATCATTTCTTTTCTTTGTGAGATAAACTCCTCACTCTACTCCTCCTACATCTGTTGCTGAACATTCTTTTTTCTATTTATCCCTGACTGCCATTATAAAGCAGTGTGACCAAGAAGGTTGTGGACTTTCTCCAGTATTATGTAATTCCATTTTATCTCTTTTGTTAGGTGATGAGTCTTATTTTGTCTGACATCATTGGAGATCCAGTTGATCTCATCGCCAGTGGCCCAACGGTGAGGAATGAGACTCCACTTGAAGACGTCTGGGCCATCCTGAACTCCTACAACCTCTCTTCCACTCTCCCATCATCTGTGAATGAAGTTCTGAATCAAACCGGTTCGCAGCAGAGCAGCAGATTGAAGGATCAATCACAGCAAGTCAACATTTTCAATGCTGTGATCGGCTCCAATACTATTGCTCTGGAGTGCGCCAGCCGTAAAGCGCAAGAGTTGGGTCTTCGGCCAATCATTTTATCCCCAGGGATTTGCGGTAATGTCCAAGCTGTGGCCAAACTTTATGGACTGCTCTCCCATTTTATTTGTGCACCAGGAAAGAAACCTCCAGAGCTCAGAGATCAGATTCTTAAACTGGCGCCAGAGGTTGGAGTGGAAACCAGGAAACTTTGCCATACGTTGAATCATTTGGAAGTGGGCAGGCAGGAAGTAGGGAATGGCACATGCCTGCTGGCTGGAGGTGAACCCACTGTCCAACTACTGGGGAAAGGCAGAGGTGGAAGAAACCAAGAGCTAGCCCTGAGGGTGGGGCTAGAGCTCAGCAGGGCAGCAGAGAGAAGCCCGACAGTGTTTCTCAGTGGTGGAACCGATGGACAGGATGGCCCTACTGAAGCAGCCGGAGCAGTTAGTGATGCCGACATAGAAGCCGAGGCCACAAGTCAGGGATTGGATATTGATGGATTTCTTCACAATAATGATTCATTCACATTTTTTTCCTCTCTTTCTCATGGGCAGAGGTTGCTCCTCCCAGGTCTCACTGGTACCAATGTGATGGATGTTCATATTATGATTGTACCTCCACCACCACCACCAACTGAGTAGATGATCCAAAAGATCTGCCAATCAGTACTGAGAGAATTCAACCGTATGCTTGTAGTTATGGCACAATATGGTCAACGATACATATTGTTTGGGAAAGTAAATTTGCATATAATCTATTCAGAGCTGAGTAGAATTACTTGGAGACAAATTGTGAATGTACTGACTTCAGCACCAAGAGTAACCGATACAGTGGTACCTCACCTTACAAAATTAATCCGTTCCAGTGCCTTTTTCGTAATTTCGAGTTTTCGTAAATTGAACCGCATTTTACATGTAAAACGTGATTTGTTCCAAGGCCCCCAAAACTACCCACTGAACCCTTTAAAAATGATAAAAGTATACCTTTTAAGGCCTCCTTCTGCTTCAATATCGTACCGATGCTAGACGGGTTTGGCCATATTCCTTTACGATATTACTCAACCGCATGCCACAAGCCTGCTTCTTCTTTTCACTTGCACTGGGAATCACGTGCACGCGTGTGCGTGCGTGCGTGTGTGCGTTGACCATGTCTTCTTCGCAGAGTTATAATCTTACAAATGTTTATGCAAGGTTAAAAGCCTGAGCCAAAAGATAAAGTTGCAATGAGCACACTCGAAAAACTCACGAAACAACAGTAACTCTGTCCTTTACACAAAAAGCATGTGCTCCATAATAGCCACTGGGAGGGAGCTGCATCATCCCTCCTAGCTAATGGGAGCCCAGCGGGGCGGGATGTTGGGAAATGTAGTCCATGGGAGAGCAACTCGTGCATTGTTTGAATTTTTGAGAAGGTGCTTTCATAACGTGAACTTGTTTCGTATCCAGACAAAAATTTTAAGAAAATGTTTTTCGTAACCTGGATTTTTTTGTTTGTTGGGTCTTTCATAAGTTGAGGTTCCACTGTATCTCCCTCAGCACGAAACATCTTTTAAAATCAAAATTAAACAAAATAACAATTGACATTCCAAAAATAAAGGTGTTACTCATGTGTAAAATTAGTTTATTGTTCTTAACAGCAGTCACATTTTCTTTTAGTCAGAGTTCACAGGCACGTGTCTGATGTGGTAGACAATCTGCACAAACAAGAAACAACTGCCACAGTGTGCACAGAAATGTGAATCATTTGCTATTGCTGTTGTTTTTATTCAGACAAATATAGAATAAGAGCTGCTGGTGAAATTATGGTGACGTCCCTGTATTTTTAGCAGGATTTGCAAGACAACACTTATTAGACAACATTATGGTTTTTTTTGTTGTTGTTGTTTTTTTTTAATTCGGACACCTTTTGATTGCAAAGTACTTACATTTGTATTAATTTTATGTCCCCAGCCAGAATCTATACCACTTATATATCAGTGTTGCAGGACAAGCTGAAGCCAATTGAGGCTGGGTTCACCCAGGACAGGTCACTAATCCATCATGGGGATGAATAAAAATAGTGATTTGAATAGATTTTTAAGTTTTTGGACTATTGGAGGACACCAGAAACAGAGAGGAAACCCCTACAGGCAGAGGAACAACGTGTAAACTCCACACAGTCAGGCCCGAGGTTCAAACCCAGAACTTTCCTGCTATGAGGCGATAGTGTGAACCACTGCAGCACCAGGCCATCCCCACTTTCATTTCATTACTAGACTCAGGTGTACTGTACTTTTAGGCAGCATTATCCTTTTATCCCTTGTGTAATATCGAGTTCAGGCTCAGTTGGTAAATGAAGTGACGCAGAACACCGTGATATAAATATAAAATGACAATGTAATGGTGGCTGCGCAGAAGTCGAAGAGTCTACAGAGAATAGGAGCGCATGGTCCTCACTGCTATATCTATAGCTGAAAGAATTTCAATCCAGATCAGGAATTATATAATTGACTCTTTACAAAAACAATCCATCCAGCCAAGTGCTGCTAGACATCTTAAGCCAATCATATTTCTCCGATTCCTTCTCACCGGGCCACAGGACAGGTCTCGCACCACACGGATCACAATGCCTTCTCCAGATCTTCACATGAGCATCTTCAGAATGATTTCTTTTCATCAGCAGGGCAGTTTACACAAAGTCTTCACTCTTATTATTCATCCAAGTCTGCTGATCTCAAGCCAGATTATAAACTCAGCCGATGTCTGATTACTCGTGGTGCGACTTTAGGATTTCTCTGGCAGCGTTCTCCCTGAATAGAAGAAAAAGTTTGTCAGACAGTACTTACCGAACATACAGCACGAGTACACAAGGTGGAATTATAACCTCTCTCTCTCTCTCTCTCTCCCCCGCTCATGTCAATGATTCCACCCAGCATTACGGAAAGGAGATGACCCCAAAAAAAAAAAAAAAAAAAACCCAGTGGCAGGCTCAAACCCACATCACCAGGTTGGAGGACATACTGTAATCTCACCGAGTATTTACTCTGCCTTATGAAGAGGGATCATTCTGAATAGTCAAACATTCATGTTCTCTTTTTCTTTTTTATATCTATAAATCAGCTAGTTTTCAAATTACTAAGATTTTCCACTACTTTATAAACATTTGAGTGATTCAGAGAGTTAGCATGTTGCTGAATCATTCAGCAACTCGGTGTTTCACTAAAATACGATCAGAACTCTATGAGTAGAGACAGCACACAGCACTTATCCGCCAGCTTGAAGACTTACTGACTGATTCCAACTACCATACGAGATGACCGCCATGAAACACGGGTGAATCGATTCAATTCATCCGCTTAAATGAGTCGATTCTTTTGTACGATTCGTTCACGAATCGCCCATCACTACCTGGCATGCCGTGAATGGCAATAAAGCAAATCAAATTAATGGTCAATTATCTATTGTACTAAAGAGAAAAGCAAATATAAATGTATTTGTGAGAATACATGTACTTGGAAGCAAACAAGTGGTGACACCTACCATCCACTCAGGTGAGGCGCTGCATCAGGTGTACCACCATTCTGTCCCCCAGTTCCTGATTAAAGAGAAAGAATGGACATGTATGAATCCCAAAGGGAAGACTTGTGTCACCTGCACTACTTATTTCTACTAGCATTTTAATGATAAACATCTGTTTTGATGATACAGTACCAATGATGATGTAACCATCACGCCATGACCACCCCTTCCCCAATGTTTTTTTTTGTTTGTTTGTAGCCCTGGGGAAAAGACAGGAGGCAGAGTTGGAGGTAGTGGAGATGAAAATGTTGAGGTTCTCTTTGGGAGTAACGAGGATGGATAGGATCAGGAATGAGCACATCAGAGGGACAGCACATGTTAGATGTTTTGGAGACAAAGTCAGAGAGGCTAGATTGAGATGGTTTGGACATGTACAGAGGAGGGATAGTGAGTATATTGGTAGTAGGATGCTGAGGTTGGAACTACCAGGCAAAAGGCCCAGAGGAAGACCAAAGAGAAGATTTATGGATGCGGTGAAGGCGGACATGAAGGTCGTTGGAGTAAGAGTAGAAGATGCAGAGGATCGGGAGAGATGGAGGCAGATCATTTGCTGTGGCGACCCCTGAAGGGAACAGCCGAAAGGAAAAGAAGAAGAAGTTTGTTTGTTTGTTTTTAACAGACAAAACTATGTGCATACCTACTGCATATGGCACATAGAATTATGTTTACACCGTTAAAGGGTGTACTTCAGTTCAGGGTTTGAAACAGCTAAGTGTTTGGAGGGGAAGACAGAGTAGACGTTCCCAACACTCAGAGATTCATTCCCATTACAACGGTTATATGTACCAGCATGAGAGGTTTCACTACAGGGTTCCCCAAATACACATACGGATGGACACGATGTCTGATTCCAGACCAATTTCTCTTAAATATTGGTGCTTTTAATAATAATAATAATAATAATAATAATGATCCCTGATGCAGCTAACTGGGTTATCAAAGGCCAACGATGTCTCATTGTCTATGGTGTGAGGTTCAAGTAAAAGAACCATTGCTGACTTGACAAGAGTAGCTGTATAGCTGTCAGCATGTTTCTGCCTTGCGATGGCCTGACGAGCCGTCCTCACTCCGAGTCAGCCGAGATGGGCACCAGCCTCCCGTGAGCCTAATTAGGATTAAGTGGTTCAGAAAATGAACTGAACAACAATAACTTAACTACTGCGACAACTTTCTATGTGAACCTATGGCTGTCAGGCTCCATCCATCATCGATCACATACTCATCCGGCAACGATACGACTTCATATGTAACTGTAATTGACACCTGCTTCAAAGTCACAGATTTACGTGTCCCATCACTAGTTTTAAGCGTGACGGGAGAAAATGATCCATTTCATTCATTACACCAGCAACAAACTTTTTTTTTTGAACCACTCCTAATGGCGTTTTCTGATGAGGCAGCCAGGTTATATTAGTGTAATGGAGATTAAATTTAGGGTGTGTTTCACTCTGCGTTCTTATCCATCAGGGTCCCCGGGGGAACCAGAATGCAATCCCGTTGATCCCGGACGACAGGTCTGATACACCCTGAGCAAGTCACCAGTTTATAGCAAGGCTAAAGCTGTGTCCACACAGGAAGTGATGAGTGAACCGCAGCAAAAGAAGCAATGACAGGCGAAATTTTCTCACGCGAAATGAAACGGGTAGGTTCAACTAAGCTCAACTTCCCAGTGATGTGTGATTCAAGGGATAACTAGGAAGAGGTTAAAGTAACTGTTGCTTGACAGATGTCACAAAACACAAAGTTCCCCAAAAATATTTTCTGTAGAGAAATAAACATGAGTTTGATAATTCCACCACAAATCGACATGAAAGAGCAGCTTGTCACTGCAGTGTGCTTTAAGACTGCACAGAAAATTTACAAGAAAAAAAAAAAAAAAAAAAAAAAAAAAAATCATAAATGCCACGTTTGGGTCCTTATCTCTGAAACATCCAGGATTTGCTGGGAGTTCATAGTTACATATACAGTGGTACCTCATCTAACGAGTGTCCCTTATAATGAGCTTTCCATGATATGAGCTTTGAACCGACCAAAAATCTGCTCCATCCAATGAACAAAAATTCACTTTACGAGCTCTGCTGGGGAACTGGCTTTTCCGGGCCAATTAGCCTCGCATTCTTCCGTGTGTATTCCTCCACGCTCTGAGAACACTTTGTGCAGTGCTTCTCAATTATTTTCTGTGATGCCCCCTTTAGGAAGAAGAAACCCCGCCCATGGCTATAAATAGTGTTTACTGCACGTCATATCATTTTCTTAGTGTTTTTTTTCCCCCTTCACCGTAGCACGACAACGAGAGCGCCACTGTCAACTATTGTAGTGGATGCGCAGTTACACTTAATTCAAGTACAGTATGGCAGAAAAGCATGTTCCCCAGGGTCATTCTTTCACACTCACATTCATCCCAACTTACCTAGGTGAATTGTGCTTTTGTCACATGACCGGATATGATGCTACAGGGTGGCCATATTGGATTTAGTCACTTTGGTTTGATACTTCAGGAAAGGTGAGTGTTTATTCAGATCTCCTTTTCCCTTGACGTAGCTTACACGCAGGTTTGCTACTTTACCTGTTTATTTTATTGACACTTTCTTAAGCCTATTAGTGGCTGTAAGGGTACAGATTAGAATGAATTAGAATGAATTGAGGAAACATGAGATGAGCAAAGCAGTTTTTGCCAAACTTAGAAAATTCTGAAACATTATGGAAAGGGTAATGAGAATTAGATCATCCAATATAAACTTATTGTTGTTAAATGGCATCCTTTTGCTCATAAACCAATGTGTTTTCTGGCCCAGGCCACCGAACCTGACCCAGCAGAAATCTTTATCATAATAAAGATACAGTAGTAAGATTTAATTTATAAGTACAGTGGTACCTCACCTTACGAAATTAATCCATTCCAGAGCTTTTTTCGTAACCTGCATTTTTCGTAAATTGAACCGTATTTTACATGTAAAACGCGTGATTCGTTCCAAGGCCCTCAATATTACCCCCTAAACCCTTTCAAAATTATAAAAGCATACCTATTAAGACCTCCTTCTGCTTCAATATCGTACCGATGGTAGACATGTTTGGCCGTACATATTCCTTTGTGATATCACTCGAGCCCGTTTCTTCTTCTCATTCGCACCGGAAATCTCACGCGCGCGTGTGTGTGTGTGTGTATGTACGCGCACATGTTGACCAGGTCTTCTTAGCAGAGTTATAATCTTACAAATGTCTATGGACGGTTTAAAGCCCGAGTCAGGAAATAAAGCATAAAATAACAGTAACTCTGTCCTTTACACGAAAAGCATCATGGTGGATTCAGCTCCATAATAGGCAAAGGGAGATAGCTGCGTCATTCCTCCTAGGCAATGGGATCCCTGTCCAAGATGGCGTCAGGTGGACCTGTCCAAGTGTGACTGAGAAGGCGACATGAACGACAGCTCAGTTGTTAGCCAATGGGAGGCCAGCGGGGCGGGATGTTTGAACGTCGTTGATGGGAGTGCAGCTCATGCATTGTTTGAATGTTTGATTGGCACGTTTTAATGTTTGAATGGTGCATTTGAATTTTTAAGACGGCGCTTTCGTAACGTGAGCTTCTTTCGTATCCTGAGACAAAAATTTTAGGAAAATGCTTTTCGTAACCTGCTTTTTTTCGTTTGGTGAGACGTAAGGTGAGGTACCACTGTATAATTATTTTCTCTTAAATATTATACTGTGTCATATTAATCATAAATAAATGTGTTTGTTTGTTCGCTTCAAATCAGTCTTACCGCTAAATCAAGAGGCTGATCAAAAGAAAAACAACTGAATGACCCATATTTCCCCGTAGCTGGAGTAATACAAGCCCTTTTATATACAGTATTTTCGAATTCTGCTCACAAGTGTTGATGATGAACAGATAGAAATCTGTAATTTAAGCACTTGAGACATCAATCTACCCCATAATGAGTCAAATACTTGTTTCAGTTCCCTCTGTATTTTTCAAGTGGCTGCAGATTTTAGTTCATATGGCCCATATTAACCCAGTTAGCTCAAATGTGTATATCATGGGACTGCTGGAGGAAAACGGAATACCCAGAGGAAACCCGAGCAAACAGGAATCAAGCATGCAAACTACACACAGAAAGGCTCTTGGCTGAGGGTAAGGACGACAATAGGTATTCTGTTGGACTTTCTCCACCCGATCCGAATGGCTCATCAGGCCGCGGGGCTGCCAACCCAGGAAAGTACTATTTTGTAGTCGATAAATCAAAAAATTTGTATTTTGAACTGAAAATTAATATTCGTAACAGACAAAATTAGTATTCAAATTAGGATTCCACAAAATTGCATACAGTATATAGACATACAAGTAATCTTTGTCAGATTTTACTACATTTTGGATAATGAACCAACAGCATATTTGAGAAAACCAGGTTTATTTGACATAATTCTACTGGTGTCATAATATGGAATATAATACAGTAAACCCCCCTCCCCATTTGCGGTTCAGCGCTCGCGGCCCTGCATACTCGCGGATTAGTGGCAAACTCAGAAGTAACTCGCAGGTGATGCAAATTTAGCCAATGGCTGAGAGGTTCTGTTTCTCCTTCCTGCTGATTGGTTGCAGGTGATGTGTACACCTCTTTTTCCTGCTTCGCACAAATGTCAGCAATGCGATTGCTTCAATTGTGAATTCATGTTTTTTTAAGAGTGTTTTTAATGATTATTTAAGCGCTATGATGTCACTCAAACGCCTCTGCATCTTCTCTAGCTTCTTTCTTTTCGTTGCCATTTTGGGCTTCCTGCAACAGTTCAGTGATTAGCTCTGGTTACCACGGAGTCTATGTAAGATAGCCACTGATTCGTGGAAATCGACCTACCTTGCTGCCGATGAACGAATCACGTAGTAAAATACAACAGTAACATCCAATGAGATTATCGCGTATTACAAGACTTGGCTTTGCCAGGAAGGTAAACACGGATCGAATTTAATGCGCTTCATCAGAATTATTGATAAAATATTGTGAAATAAAATTGAAAGAAGCATATTTTCTTGAAAGTTTGAAATTTGTATTAAAGTCTGAATGGATCGTATTCAACTGCTCCTGGATGGGACGCTCATCCATCGCAGGTTACCTTCCCAGTATATTTTCCCTGGTACTCATTTATACTGCTGGGTGAACAGAGGCACACTTGGGGTTAAGACCTTGCTCAGGGGTCTTAGCACAGTGAGGGTCTAACTGGGATTCGAACCCAGCATCCTAGCCACTATGCCACTGGCCCCAAGAAGGACAATCTAAACATAAAGAAGGTAGAAATAAAGGTAAAAAAAATCTAAACTTTTCTTTTAAGCTTTGATAATCCTTGGAAATCTGAAAAAAGAACCAATCCTTCCACAAAGCTGGCCCTGTCTGTAATGTCCGAAAGCTTAGTTACTATCAGGAACAGGCCAGTCCCTGTACAATGATTCACATCATGTGATATAATACACTGCAAATGTTGATGTTTGTATATGTGAAAATCTAATCTGTCAGAATATTGAGCTCCGTTTCGGTACCAACAGAAATAATTCCATTAAAACATAATTTCTAACTGGTATGTTTATTTTTTTTAAAACTTCCCAATGACGCAGACAGTGGAGCTGGTTCTCGGAGACTCACCTTGTCTGTAGTACATATCGTTCACTGTGTTTCCGTAAACTTTCCAAGCGAAATGGATCACGATTAAACTGAGGACCAGCCAGCTGAAAAGGATCTTGAACACGGCGACTCTCATGTCGTTGGCCAGCCAGTCGTCCACAAATTCGGCCAGAAAAGACACGAAACTGTCAACGATGCGAGAGAGAAACTCGAAATCCCACGGTTCGTCCATGTCACACACCGGAAGCTAATGCTAACATACAGCCTGAGAACGGTGGATTCGGTTAAAATGTAGGTACAACTCTTAAAACAAAAACTTAAAGACAGTAATTAATAAATACATATATTAAAAACAGACGTTCAACGAAGACTTAAAACCAGTTCGCTGGTTAAAATTTAGTTTGACAACGAGAGTAAACAACACTGAAAGCTTCTTCTTCGGCGAGAAAATGGAGAGAACCTTACTCTGTAGCGCCATCTTCGGTTGTTGGGAGTTATACAGTATGTGCGTACTGTCGTTGTATCTAGGTTTACGGCTTCCTGTAACACTCCGTCTCCATATCGTTGTCCTAATGTTTATTTGAAGCCCAGCATGGTGTCAAACTCATGCCACAAAGGGCCATGTGGCTATAGGTTTTTGTTTCAACCAAGCAGCAGCACGCTTGAATTTTTGTTCATTTAAATAAACGTTTGAGTTGATTGGCAGTTGATTGGTCAATCTGTGTGCTCTGTACAGAGCCTGACCAATCAAATGCCTGAAAACTCAGATCAGTCGTTTCAATGAGCAAAAGATCAAGTGTGCTGCTGCTTCGTTGAAACAAAAACCTGCAGCCACATGGCCCTTTGTGGCATGAGTTTGACACCTGTGCTCTAAAATCTTCCTGAAAGTATGCACTTATTCAAAGTTCACTTGGTACAAGGGGCTAAAAGTTGTTAAATGAGAATTCTTAGAATCTCAAAACAAGATGTCATTGTAAGCAGATACAGAACCAAATCAAGATATAAACCAGGTGAATAAGACATACTAAGCAGTAACACATCTGAATATGAGGGCAGTGGTGGCTTTCTGGGTCATTGATTCGAAGGTTGAGGGTTCAGACCCCACTCCAGGGGTTGTCACTGCCCCCCAGTGCAGCTAACTGGGTTATCAAAGTCCGGCCCTGTCTCTCACTGTCTATGGTGTGAGGTTCATGTAAAAGAACCATTGCTGACTTTCGACAAGAGGAGCTGCAAAGCCGTCAGCATGTTTCTGCCCTGTGATGGCCTGGCGAGCTGTCCAGGGTGCACTCCGCCCTTGTTTGAAATTGACTGGGATGGGCACCAGCCTGCCCGCAACCCTAAATAGGATTAAGCGGTTACAGAAAATGAATGAAAGGATGAACATCTGCATATATGTTAGAAACAAAGTGAACTGTAAATTAATTAGTTTATTCAATATGAATGATTAGTTCATAACAATTTTTTTATTTTGCTTTGAGAACATCTGCTTATGTTTGAGGAACACTGTCCACATTGCTACAAAAAAAAGCAACCTTGTTAGCATGAACGATATGCTGTTATTTTGCATAATCTGAATGAGAAGCCCAGAAAACCTTTTACAGTGCACCAATTATCCTGATTATATATATATATACACACACACAAACACTTTGAATGAATATCATAATATCGGGGCAGTGGTGGCCTGGTGGTAAAGGAGCTGGATCACTGAAGTTTAGGGTGTTCAAATTCCACTCTTAACGGGTTGTTTCTGCCCCCCATCGCAGCTAACTGGATTATCAAAGGCCGGTCATGTCTCTTACTGTCTATGGTGTGAGGTTCATGTAAAAGAACCATTGCTTACTTTCGACAATAGCCGTCAGTGTGCTTCTGCCCTTCAAATGGCCTGGCGAGCCGTCCAGGGTGTACTCTGCCTTCACTCGAAGTCAGCTGGGATGGGCGCCAGCCTCCCCGCAACCCCAATTAGGATTAAGCGGTTACAGAAAATGAATTAATAAAAATATCAATATTGGCGTGGCTTACTGATATTTCTGTGCAGTATATACTATCCGAGTTTTACAAGATGCCGTTAGCAATGCAGCACCTATTCCATTCTGTATCTGGTGCTCAACAGACCTTTGTGATGTTTGAAATATTAAATAAATAAACTATAACAGTTTTGATTTGGTTTGCTTTTTCTGTACATTTATATCTTGGTTCGATCCTATGAAGTGCTGGATGCTACAGCTCTCCAGTTGCATCTCCACAGCTCTCCACTTGCAGTCTACCCTTCTTAACACCGTATTGTATTTCGGTTACTCCAATGGCTGATGTTATTTGATGAAACATACTGCATACCAAACACTTATTTAGTTCTGTCTTAGTGAATGGTAACCATTCAGTAGCATTCATATTGTTTTCTTCTTCTTTCTTCAGTCGTAGCTGGTAAACAGATTTTCAGTAGTGCAGTACTGCCACCTTTTGGATCGGAGTGTGAACTGAACCATCCACAGTACTGTTCGCACTTCACTACATTAAATCCAACTAATAGCTACGGTATTTAATTACAACCATGAAACTGTCCCGTACCCTTCATTAACTGATCTTTTTGGAGTTCAGTGCCAGGCATATGTCTCCCTTGCTCATATAATGTCTTCTTTATGTCTATAGTTTTCTTTAAATTCTCTAACTTTTCTTTGAACATTGGAATACTATATACACTTATTTCCTCTATCCTTTATTTCCTGTATCTTCTATCACATAATATATACACTTATTTCTTATATCCCTTATTTTCTGTATCCTCTATCCCATAATATATACACTTATTTCTCTATCGCTTATTTTCTCTGTATATCCCATGATATATACACTAATGTCCTCTATCGCATAATATATGCACTAATTTCTTTTATCCCTTATTTCCTCTATATATCCCATAATATATACACTAATTTTCTTTATCCCTTATTTCCTCTATGTAGCCCATAATATATACACTAATTTCCTCTAACATCATCTAATAATATATACACTTATTTCTTCTATCCCTTATTTTCTTATTTATAACCCATGCAAGTATTGGGAGGACATGGAAACTCCACACAAAAATGCCTGAGCCCAGGAATCGACCCCAGGACCTTCTTGTTGTGAGGTAAACACACTAACTACTGTAACCCCATACCGACCGTACACTTTAAAAATGTCAATCATTTTTCCAATATGTATTTTTTAAAAATATTTCTGTGAACTCATACAGTCCTGGTTCTCTATGAATGTCGCAGGACCTTTGCGATTTGTAGGCCTTGCGTGTTCTGAGCAGTTGATAAACTCGAAACAGGACTAGCCCGTTAATTATGATTCATAGCTTAACCGAGTATTTGTATTTTCACTGTGACTCATATTTTCATTTCTTTTTCCATTACCCACAGTCTTCACTGCCTCTGCATATGTTATTCTTGATTTTCCTCCTATTTGCTGAATTTCAACTGTCTGTCTCATCATTACGCATCCTCCATAGGTCGCCGTGTGACATCCTCCACAGTTGCAGCATTTATTTATACGCCTACTCTCACATTCTCCATAAGATTCGAGCTGCTTACCCTGACACATACTAGCAATGAGGCCACACTGTACCACTGACATTTGTCGCACCTGAGGGGAGGAGGAACATGGGCACTTACACTGAAGGAACTTGCACTGAAGTTTATGCACTGTCTGACTGAGGGAAAAAAAACAGCACCTAAATTTACCTCAACTTGCAAATAATGACAAGTCCTGTTTGACAATTACTGCAATGATTAATACGTTTCAGCTGGTAAAAGGTGGGGAAGCATAGTGGTCTCACAACAAGAAGGTCCTGGGCTCGAATCCAGGGCTCAGGAGTTTCTGTGTGGAGTTTGTATGTTCTCTTCATGCTTGCATAGGTGTTTCTCCTGGTACTCAGGTCAACATTAGGATAATTGGCTGTTTCAAATGCCCCTAGGTATGAGTGTGAATGGCTCTATATGTGCTAGCCTTGTGATGGTCGGGTGAGCTGTTTTGGGGTGTACCCTACCTTCGCCCAGTGTTGGGTCAGATAGTGTCCATGTGACACTAATAGAATTAATTGGTTGGACAAATGAGTGTTAAAGCTATTTAACGCTACCTCATGCAGTGAGTAGCTTCTAATCTTTTAAACAACCATGCTGGAAAATGTGTCCTGTTCAAATGGAGAATATATCACTCCATTTCAGAAGAATCAAAATGAATCAAAACATTACATCCAGCAAAAAAAAAAAAAAACACAAAAAAATACCCCAAAAAACCAACGAAGAAGATTTTTCCGCAACTAAAATGTGGTTCAGACTCATTCAATACAGTATTAAAACTTGAAAAGATGGACCATTAACTTCAAGGAAGAAATGTGGTCAGGAAAAAAAAACCTGGAGTGAATGTGATCGTAATGAAAGTAAAAGCATTTCCATAAGCACACTGTTGGGGGAAAATAAACGTATATGAGGTTAGTCAGAAAGGAACGTTTTTTGACGTAAAAAGCAGCAGAAAGGTTGGACTCTGAAGCAATAGAAAAGGGTCATGTGGTCTAAATAATCTCGATCTACCCTGATATGGGTAATGGGTACATTCGGGTACAGCTGCCTTCCCACTATAATGAATTGAAGAAACAAACTTTTTTTTTTTTTTTTTTGGTGTAGAAGTCCGAATACACAAAAATACCCAAAAAATCCTGACGAAGTGATTTCCAAGGGCTGGAGGAACGAACCAACAGCAAATGAATCAAAATCAATCCAAAATCAAAAACAAAATGAAAGGCTTCGATAACTTATCGTTATTGATGAATATTAACAAATGTTTTAATGGATGGATAACAAGCTGTTACAGACTGAACAAACTGATTCACAAGGCCGGTAACGTTGTTGGGATGGAGCTGGACTCTCTGATGGTAGTGTTGGAGAGGTGAATGTTGTCCAAAATGAAGACGATACTGAACAATACGTCCCACCCGCTTCACAACCTGCTGATCAGTCACAGCAGCCGGTCAGAGACTGATACCACCGAAATGTACCACTGAACCACACAGGAAATCATTCCTACCTGTGAACTTTAAACTGTACAAACTCGCCCATACAGCACCAACACCCAACTGTTATATATTTACATTCTACTGTTTATTATTCATAAAACTGGACACATCCTTCATTGACTCCATTCCTTCTCCACCTGTTTATATACTCATATTGCTGACTCATACTTTTAGATTCACACACACACACACACACACACACACACACACACACACACACACACACATATATATATATATATATATATATATATATATATATATATATATATATATATATATATATATATATATATATATATATATATACACACACAGTATGGCAGTGGTGGCCTGGTGGTATAGGGCGCTGGATTGCTGAGAGTCCCACTCTCCACAAGGTTGTCACTGTCCCCCCAGTGCAGCTAACTGGGTTATCAAAGGTGGGCCATGTCTGTCACTGTCTATGGTGAGAGGTTCATGTAAAAGAACCATTGCAGACTTTCATAAAGAGGAGCTGCAAAGCCATCAGCGTGTTTCTGTCCCTTGCTAAAGGGTTGTGTCAGGAACGGCATCCAACGTAAAAACCTATACCAAATCAAACGTGCGATCCATTCGCTGTGGTGACCCCTGATAAAGGGAAAAAGCAAAAGGAAATCTCATCTCATCTCATATATATATATATATATATATATATATATATATATATGTGTGTGTGTGTGTGTGTGTGTGTGTGTGTGTGTGTGCGTGTAGACTCTGAATATGTCTTTATCTCATTCGTACTTGTATGATCAACTGTTGTGCCCACAGTTTCCTCCGGGATCAATAAAGTACAGTGTTCTGATTCTGTGCACATGTTCTCCATATGAGCCGTAAATTTAAACTAATCACACATCATGTTTATATGCACATAATAGGCATTCATGTACTGACTGAACAACTTGCATGAGTCCTGAAGATGTCCAAAAAGTTTGGATTGGAGCAGATGCCCCAGAAGAAGCAGCCATTCCGCGTACAAACTTGCAAGGCTCCATCTCTACCACCCTCACCTTCACCTGAAGAAGCAAATGCATCTCAACGAGCCTCAGGGTTCAGATCTGCTCGTCTCAACTTTTCACAGAAACGTCTCTCCTAGTCCATCCAATGTCTCAACTGATTGGACATCCTCAATAGAACCAGCACGGAACACCAAGAAGCCCAGGGCCATGAGGAAAGAATTCAAGCTCAGGAGTGTGGATGATAAGCAGGAAATTAATTCACTTGGGGTGGATGTGCCGTTAACTAAAGAGAACAAGATGTTCCCATGGCACATACAGAGCTTTCTCACTGCGTCCGGGCTGTTTGCTGGCATCCAGATGGCACAAGAAACAAAATAAGGGAACTAATTAAAATGAATGATAATGAAAAGAAATTCAAAATGAAATCAAAATGAACTTCAGAATATGACTGAATGGATTTTTTTTTTCCATATTAGAAATGAGTACATCAGAGGGACAGCCCATGTAAGATGTTTTGGAGACAAAGTTAGAGAGGCTAGATTGAGATGGTTTGGACATGTGCAGAGGAGGGATAGTGAGTATATTGGTAGTAGGATGCTGAGGTTGGAACTACCAGGCAGAAGGCCTAGAGGAAGACCAAAGAATAGATTTATGGATGTGGTGAAGGAAGACATGAAGGTCATTGGAGTAAGAGAAGAAGATGCAGAGGACAGGGTGAGATGGAGGCGGATGGTTTGCTGTGGCGACCCCTGAAGGGAACAGCCGAAAGGAAAAGAAGAAGAAGAAGAAGAAGAAGAATATATATTAATACAAAATCTGTCTGAGTGACTTCGCCTTTGGAGAAGAATTAGACTCACTATCCGAGTTACGACGTACGTGTGTTACGACCACCCGTACTTACGACCACGTCTAGCAGATGCCTATTATGAGTTTACTGTATATGTCCTGCAGCGCAGCATCCCAGCATCTCACACTCACAGCATTCTACCGCTACACTCAGTGACGAGATACCGTCGCAGTAACATCTCTTTCACACTACAATTTTACATTCATTTACTGTACACCGTTACCATGGCTCCCAAGAGGAAGTCCGACTCATCAGATGGCGATTCTACCAAGAAAGTAAGGAAGGCGCTCACGTCGGAGAAGAAGATGAAAGTAAAAGTGAGATCTCCGTCTCTCCCGCTCCACGGCGTCTACAATTTTGAAGGACAAGGACAGTATTAAGGAAGCAGTGAAAGCAGCAGCCCCGATTAAGTCAACTATCATCACAAAACAGCGTGAAGGACCAATTGCAGAGATGGAAAAGTTGCTCTACACATGGTTGGAAGATAATAGGCAAAGGAATGTGAACGTGATGTTGCGAGCAGTGCAAAGCAAGGCTACACGTTTATTTCACATGTTGAAAGAACGTGCAGGTGAAGAATACGCTTCACATGAATTCATAGCGAGTGCTGGGTATATGGGCTCCGACTTACGACCAATCCGACTTACGATTGGTTGGTCGGAACCGATCAAGGTTGCAACTCAGATAGTGAGTGCATTAAATATCTGAGCTCATTTTCTGAACCACTTTATTCTTTTATTAGGGTCACAAGGCGGTTCGAGCCCATCAACTCCAGGTGAAGGCAGTTTACACTCTGAACAGCTCACCAGCCCCTTGCAGGGCAACACAACCATTTACACCATCATTCATGCCTATGGTCAATAAAGAATATTCAAGTGGGTTAATGTGCATGTCTTTGAACTGTAGGAGGAGCCCCGAGCAGCTGGAAGGAAACTCATACAACCTCAGAGCACATGCGCCTCCATACATCAATGCCTTTGTTGTGCATGGGGCTTGAATACAGACTCTTCCTGCTGTTAGGAAGGAGTGCAGAAGTGCTATGGGCAGTGGTGGGCACTATTACCATTGTTGGGCCCTTGAGTAAGGCCTTTAAACCCTCAATTGCTCAGTTGTATAAAAAAATGCAAATTGTAAGTTGCTCTGGATAAAAGCGTCTACCAAATGCTGTAAATGTAATGCCACTGTGCCACCCACAACTCGGTAACTTTTCCCTTTTTCAGGGGACGCCACAGCGAATGATTCGCACGTTTGATTTGGTATAGGTTTTTACGACGGATGCCCTTCCCGACACAACCCTTTAGCAAGGGACAGAAACACGCTGATGGCTTTGCATCTCCTCTTTACGAAAATCAGCAATGGTTCTTTTACATGAACCTCTCACCATAGACAGTGACAGACATGGCCTGCCTTTGATGACCCAGTTAGCTGCTCTGGGGGGGGGCCCTCCGGGGGTTATATTTTAATAAAATAACTGATAAAAGCATGAGTTAAAATACAGAAGTTACTCAAAAGCCTATGACGTGTCTGACTGTGCCATGTGTTGAGTTTGTGGATGTGTTTGTGTTCCTCTGAAGGAGGTGTTTCGGCTTACTTAGTCTGAACTGATGAAAACATCGGAAGAGGAAAATAATAAAAAAATGAAAGGTTTCAGGATCAGTAGCGTGATGCCGAGCAGCCACATCAAGAATACAACATTAGTTCTCTGAGCACAGGAAGCAGTCTTTTGGTTTTGTTTTGTTTTTTGGGGGTTTTGCTCCAGCATGTCCAATTAAAGATGAACTTTTGAATGATTTGAGTGGGTGTACAAAGCGGGCTTGTGGTGTGAAACATGGGGGGAAAAAAGAAAAGAAAAACAACCCAAAAATAGAAAATAAACACAAAAATAAAAGTGCAATCAGAACTGCTATATTGTCCAGCTGGATTCAGACAAATCTGCCTTGATTAGATTGACTGAGACCTTTGGACAAAGTGATGGGTTTGGGTCAGCTGGTTTGTGTAGAAAGAAGAAAAAAGCAAAACATCAGCACTCACAAATAACATCTGCCTGGTGTCAGAGGCTCACTGGCCAAAGAGACAACCAAGCAGTGCACAATAAATGTGTGTGAATGACTATGTGTGAGTTTGTGTATGCAGAGTCTTCTTCTTTTCCATTCAGCTGCTCCCTTCAGGGGTCGCCACAGCAAATCATTTGCCTCCATCTCACCCTATCCTCTGCATCATCTTCTCTTACACCAACTACCTTCATGTCCTCCTTCACCACATCCATAAATCTTCTCTTTGGACTTCCTCGAGGCCTTCTGCCTGGTAGTTCCAACCTCAGCATCCTACTACCAATATACTCACTATCCCTCCTCTGTACATGTCCAAACCATCTCAATCTAGCCTCTCTGACTTTGTCTCCAAAACGTCTTACATGTGCTGTCCCTCTGATGTGCTCATTCCTAATCCTATCCATCCTCGTTACTCCCAAAGAGAACCTCAACAGTTTCATCTCTGCTACCTCCAGCTCTGCCTCCTGTCTTTTCCCCAGGGCCACTGTTTCTAACCCATACAACATCGTTGGCCTCAACACCGTCTTGTACACTTTTCCTTTCATTCTTGCCGATACCGTCCTATCACACATCTCACCGGACACTTTTCTCCAACCACTTCAACCTGCCTGCACACGTTTCTTCATCTCTTTTCCACATTCTCCACTGCACTAGACTGTTGAGCCTAAGTATTCAAAATCCTCCACCTTCTTTATCTCTGCTCCCTTTAACCTCACTGTTCCTCTTGGGTCCTTCTCATTCACACACAAGCATTCTGTCTTACTGAGGCTAACCTTCATGCCTCTCCTTTCCAGGGCATACCTCCACCTCTCTAGATTTTCCTTCACTTGTTCTCTGCTCTCACTATAGATCACAATGTCATCTGCAGACATCATTGTCCATGGAGATTCTTGTCTCACCTCGTCTGTCAGCCTGTCTATCACCATAGCAAACAAGAAGGGGCTCAGAGCTGACCCTTGATGCAGTCCCACCTCCACCTTGAACTCTTCTGTCACACCAACAGCACACCTCACCACTGTCTTACATCTCTCATACATGTCCTGCACCACTCTAACATACTGCTCTGCCACTCCAAATTTCTTCATGCAATACCACAGTTCCTCTCTCAGCACCCTATCATATGCTTTCTCCAGATCCACAAAGGCACAATGCAGCTTCCTGTGACATTCATTGTACTTATCTATTAACATCCTCAAGGCAAACACTGCATCTGTGGTGCGCTTTCTTGGCATGAAACCAAACTGATGTTGAACCGTGATGTTGAACCAACTGATGATGAAGATGTCGTCTACCTGTGTGCTCCTACCGCCGCTTTCATAAGTTACCCTATGCTCCTGTCTCTTCTGGAAGAAAGTATTCACCACAGCCATTTCCATCCTTTTTGAAAAATCTATGAACATCTGTCCTTTCATGTTCCTGTCCAGGATACCAAACCTGCCCATTACTTCCTCGTCCCCTCTGTTGCCTGCACCAACATGTCCATTGAAATCTGCACCAATGACCACTCTTTCACTTCTAGAACATTCCTGACAAACTCCTCCTTCAAGATGACTCCTACTCCATTTCTCTTCCCATCCACACCATGATAAAACAGTTTAAACCCTTCTCCTAAGCTTCTAGCCTTGCTAGCTTTCCACCTGGTCTCCTGAACACACTCCTGTCCACCTTCCTCCTCTGCATCATGTCTAACTTTTCCTGTCATAGTTCCAACATTCAAAGTCTCTACTCAGTCCTAGACTCATGCCTTTCCTCTTCTCTCTCTCTGCCTACGGACACACCTTCCACCTCTCCTTCTTCGACCAACAGTAGCCTAGTTTCCACTAGCACCCTGTTGGTTAACAGCACTGATGGCGGTCGTTGTTAACCCGAGCCTCGGTCGAGCCGGTATGACATTTGTATTGATGAATCACATAACAATTTTGGCAAATGTTTTATTTTGGCTGCCCTTCCTGACACAACCCTCTGCATTTAGCTGGGCTTAGGACTAGCGTGAGGATGAACACTGGCTTGTGTCCCCCTTATGGCTGCATTGTGCATGCAGAGAGCATTACACGTAAATAGAATTAAACGTAAACAGCCACTGCTCCCCCCCTCTCTCTATCTCTATCTCTCTCTTCCTCTCTCACACTCTCTCTATCTCTCTCACTCACTCTCTCTTCCTCTCTCATGCTCTCTCTCTCTCTCTCTCTCTCTCTCTCTCTTTCTGTTCCTCTCTCGCTCTCTCTCTCTCAATCTCCGTGCATGCTGGGAGTGTGTGTGAGTGTGCTGGGAGCATGCTACAGCCCGACAGACACATCCCCCTCCCTCTGCAGCCCACCCCAGCCCCCCCTCTCCCTCACATCAGACCAGGTGAGGAGACAGCTGAGGCGACTAAATCAGAGGAAATCTGAAGGACCTGATGGCATCAGTCCCAGGCTGCTGAGGACCTGCGCAGACCAGCTCTGTGTGGTACTATGCTACCTGTACAACCTGAGCCTCAGCCTGGAGAAGGTTCCAGTCCTCTGGAAGACCTCCTGTGTGGTTCCGGTTCCCAAAACAGCACAAGCGAAGGAACCAGCCCACTACAGACCTGTCGCCTGACCTCCCACCTCATTAAGACCATGGAAAGGCTCCTCCTTGAACACCTCCGCTCTATGGTGAGCCCCACCCTAGACCCGCTGCAGTTTGCCTACAGGCCCAACATCGGAGTAGAAGACGCCGTCATCTACCTTCTGCAGCGGGCACTCACCCACCTGGAGATCGCCGGCAGCGCTGTGAGGGTCATGTTCTTTGACTTCTCCAGCGCCTTCAACACCATCAGGCCAGCGCGCCTGCGGGGAAGCTGGAGGACGTGGGAGTGGACGGGCATCTTGCTGCCTGGATTATTGACTACCTTACTAACCGTCCACAGTGCGTGCGGCTGCGCGGCTGTAAGTCAAAGGTGATAGTCTGTAGCACGGGGCACCGCAGGGCACCGTCCTCTCACCCTTCCTTTTAACATCTATACCTCGGACTTCATATATAACACAAACAGCTGCCACCTCCAGAAGTTCTCGGACGACTCCGCCATCGTGGGCCGTGTGTCAGAGGGGAACGAGCTGGAGTACCGGTCGGTCATCGTTGACTTCATGGACTGGTGTGAGCGCAACCACCTGTGCTTGAACACTAGGAAGACGAAGGAGATGGTGGTCGACTTCAGGAGAAGCACTCAAACACACACACACACACACATTTACTAGTGAACATCCAGGGACAGGACATTGAGACAGTGGACAGTTTCAAGTACCTGGGTGTTCACCTTAACAATAAACTGGACTGGTCCCACAACACCAACGCCCTGTACAAGAAGGGCCAGAGTCGCCTCCACCTTCTGAGGAGACTCAGGTCCTTCGGCATATGCAGACCTCTGCTCAGGACATTTTATGACTCTGTGGTAGCCTCTGCAATCCTCTACGCTGCCATCTGCTGGGCCCCGGGCAGCACAGAGCGGGACAGGAAGAGACTGAACAAGCTGGTCAGGAGGGCCAGCTCTGTCCTCGGCTGCCCACTGGACTCTGTGGAGGAGGTGAGTGAGAGGAGGATGGTAGCAAAGCTCACATCCATCCTGTTCAACAGCTCTCACCTACTGCACCAGACTGTAGAGGAGCTGAGCAGCTCCTTCAGTGGACGACTGAGACATCCTCAGTGCAGGAAGGAGCGCTACCGCAGGTCGTTCATTCCCACCGCTATCAGACTGTACAACGCCACTTTGTAACTGTCTGTGAAAATACCGGTTATGTGCAATAAAAACCCCGCGCACTTTAATCAACCACATCTACCCCACTGACTGTGAACCATATCAACCCATCTACTCTGCACTCAGATACATTACACTTTAATATAGGCCAGTCTATAAAGTTGCTCCATTCTTTTCTTTTATTGTTTAGTAATTATACTATTTATGTATCTATTTATTTATTTACTTATATAATATATGTATGTGTGTATGTTTGTACTTGTATCTATTTTTGCACCCCCTACTGATAGTACCTCAAGAGCCTGTAACAGTGAATTTCTCCATTGTGAGATTAATAAAGCTGTATCTTATCTTATCTTATCTTATGCTTGTTTGCAGAGAGCACTTTTTCTCTTTTCCACTGTGCATTTTTCTATTTTCTCTTTTATTTTTTTCTCTTCTTCTTTTCCTTTCGGCTTTTCCCTTCAGGGGTCGCCACAGCGAATCATCTGCCTCCATCTCACCCTATCCGTTGCATCTTCTTCTCTTACACCAACGACCTTCATGTCCTCCTTCACCACATCCATGAATCGTCTCTTTGGTCTTCCTCGAGGCCTTTTGCCTGGTAGTTCCAGCCTCAGCATCCTATTACCAATATACTCACTATCCCGCCTCTGTACATGTCCAAACCATCTCAATCTAGCCTCTCTGACTTTGTCTCCAAAACGTCTTACATGTACTGTCCCTCTGATGTGCTCATTCCTAATCCTATCCATCCTCGTTACTCCCAAAGAGAACCTCAACATTTTCATCTCTGCTACCTCCAGCTCTGCCTCCTGTCTTTTCCCCAGGGCCACTGTTTCTAACCCATACAACATCGTTGGCCTCAACACCGTCTTGTACACTTTTCCTTTCATTCTTGCCGATACTCTCCTATCACACATCACACCGGACACTTTTCTCCAACCATTCCAACCTGCCTGCACACGCTTCTTAACCTCTTTTCCACACTCTCCATTGCGCTGGATTGTTGAGCCTAAGTACTTAAAATCCTCCACCTTTCTTATCTCTGGTCCCTGTAATCTCACCGTTCCTCTTGGGTCCTTGTCATTCATGCACATGTATTCTGTCTTACTGAGGCTAATCTTCATTCCCCTCCTTTCCAGGGCATACCTCCACCTCTCTAGATTTTCCTGCACTTGTTCTCTGCTCTCACTACAGATCACAAGGTCATCTGCAAACATCATAGTCCATGGGGAATCTTGTCTAACCTCGTCTGTCAGCTTGTCCATCACCATAGCAAACAAGAAGGGGCTGAGAGCTGACCCTTGATGCAGTCCCACCTCCACCTTGAACTCTTCTGTCACACCGACAGCACACCTCACCACTGTCTTACATCTCTCATACATGTCCTGCACCACTCTAACATACTTCTGTGCCACTCCAGACTTCCTCATGCAATACCACAGTTCTTCTCTCGGCACCCTGTCATATGCTTTCTCCAGATCCACAAAGGCACAATGCAGCTCCCTCTGACCTTCTCTGCACTTCGCCATCAACATCCTCAAAGAAAACACTGCACCTGTGGTGCTCTTTCTAGGCATGAAACCAAACTGTTTTTCACAAATGCTGACCTCTGCCCTTAGTCTAGCTTCCACTATTCTTTCCCATAACTTCATCGTATGGCTCATCAACTTTATCCCTCTGTAGTTGCCACAACTCTGCACGTCTCCCTTGTTCTTAAAAATGGGCACCAGCACACTTCTCCTCCATTCCTCCGGCATCCTCTCACTCTCTAAGACCTTGTTAAATGTTCTTGTCAGAAAATCTACTGCTACCTCTCCTAGACACTTCCATACCTCCACCGGTATGTCATCAGGACCAACTGCCTTTCCATTCTTCATCCTCTTCAATGCCCTCCTCACTTCACCCTTACTAATCTTTGCTACTTCCTGGTCCTCAACAGTCACCTCTTCTACTTTTTTTTTCTCTCTCATTTTCCTCATTCATCAGCTCTTCAAAGTACTCTTTCCATCTTCCCAGCACACTTCTGTCATCAGTCAATACATTTCCCTCTCTGTCCTTTATCAATCTAACTTGCTGCACGTCCTTCCCATCTCTATTTCTCTGCTGTGCTAACCTGTATAAATCATTTTCTCCCTCCTTACTTTCCAACCGAGCATACAAGTCATCAAACGCGCTCTGTTTGGCCTTTGACACTGCTACCTTTGCCTTGCGCTGTGTCTCCCTGTACTCCTGTTTACTCTCTTCGGTTTTCTCAATGTCCCACTTCTTCTTAGCTAACCTCTTCCTTTGTACACACTCCTGCACTTCCTCATTCCACCACCAAGTCTCCTTATCTACTTTCCTTCCAGATGACACACCAAGTATTCTCCTACCTGTCTCCTGATCACATTAGCTGTAGTTGTCCAGTCATCTGGAAGCACTTCCTGACCACCCAAAGCCTGTTTCAACTCCTCCTTGAAGACAACCCGACACTCTTCCTTTTTCAACTTCCACCACTTTGTCTTCTGCTCTGCCTTTGCCTTCTTCACCTTCCTCACCATCAGCGTCATCCTGCACACCACCATCCTATGCTGTTTGGCAACACTCTCACCCGCTACTACTTTGCAGTCACTGACTTCCTTTAAATTACATCGCCTGCACAAGATGTAGTCTACCTGTGTGCTCCTACCTCCACTTTTATAAGTCACCCTATGCTCCTCTCTCTTCTGGAAGAAAGTATTCACCACAGCCATTTCCATCCTTTTTGCAAAATCTACCAACATCTGTCCTTCTGTGTTCCTGTCCTGGATACCAAACCTACCCATCACTTCCTCGTCTCCTCTGTTTCCTGCACCAACATGTCCATTGAAGTCTGCCCCAATGACCATTCTTTCACCTCTGGGGGTACTTTGCATCACTTCATCTAACTCCCTCCAGAATCTCTCCTTCTCTTCTCGCTCACATCCTGTCTGTGGGGCATAAGCACTAACAACATTGAACATCACACCTTCAATTTCTAACTTGAGACTCATCACTCTGTCTGACACTCTCTTCACTTCTAGAACATTCCTGACAAACTCCTCCTTCAAGATGACTCCGACTCCATTTCTCTTCCCATCCACACAATGATAAAACAGCTTAAACCCTGCTCCTATGCTTCTAGCCTTGTTACCTTTCCACCTGGTCTCCTGAACACACAGTATGTCCACCTTCCTCCTCTGCATCATGTCAGCCAGCTCTCTACCTTTTCCTGTCATAGTTCCAACATTCAAAGTCCCTATTTTCAGTCCTAGACTCATACCTTTCCTCTTCTCTCTCTTGCAATGGACACGCCTCCTGCCTCTCCTTCTTCGACGTCTTTGACCAACAGTAGTCCAATTTCCATCAGCACCCTGTTGGTTGACGGCACTGATGGCAGTCGTTGTTAACCCGGGCCTCGACCGATCCGGTATGTCATTCTTTCTTGTGATTCGCATAGTTTATTTGGCATTTGTTTTATGCCGGATGCCCTTCCTGACGCAACCCTCTGCATTTATCCGGGCTTGGGACCGGTGTGAGGGAGAGACACTGGTTTGTGCACCCCCCCTCACGGCTGCATTTTTTATTTTTTTCTCAGTATTGTTTATTTTTCCTCTTTAGTTTTTATGTGGTGGGTGTGGTGGCGACAGAGGTGGAGGTGAGCACTTGTGCTCAGCACACGCGGAAAATGTCGGTTGGCTCCGGGCTGGAGAAGCTGACTCGCCGGCACGCCTTTAAAATGGTCCAGACAGTCTTTTGCGTGGTGGAGGACTGTGTTCTGGCTGTCGGGGAATTAGTCGGGTTCGAAAGCATGAGATCCGTGTCCAGGATGAACAGTGCAGTGATTATGTTTTTGGATAGCGTCGAGAAAGTGAACAAAATTGTAGAAAGCGGGGTTGTGATTCAAGCAACTTTCACTCCAGTTCTTTCGTTGGTTAATCCCACTAAACGAGTCACTATTTCGAACGTGCCGCCTTTCGTACGTAACGAAGTTCTGGAGACGGAGTTGTCCCGCTACCGTCAGATTTTGTCACTGATTAGAATGATATCTCTAAATTGTAGGTCCCCGCATCTGAAACAGGTAGTTTCCTACAGACAGCAGACAATGATGATTCTTAAAAGCCCGAAGAGCTGAATTTGGTGCTGAGATTTAAAGTTGACAACTTAGACTACACCATACACGTCACGTCAGGGAACATGAAATGTTTCAGGTGCGGCATGGACGGACATGTCATTCGCTCTTGCCCGGAGGGGGATGAAGCAAAGCGGCCAGCTGCCGCCTACCGTGCTGCTGCCCGGGCCCGCAACGGCGGTTGTGTCCGAGCCCATGGCGGCGATGGCAGTCGTGCCCAAGCCCGCTGCGGCAGCCGCGCGAGCCCGCAGCAATGCTGCGGAAACCGAAGACAAAACCATTGGAGAGTCCTTTTAAATTTCTCGAGACAATGACAACCGCCTCAGAGACTAGGCCAATGGTTTCTCACAGCCTGGAGACATAGACAGACGGTGTGCAGGCCAGCACAGCCACCACGGTGAACGCACAGGTAAATAACTCAGACACACAGGTGAAGGGTAAATGGGTGTATAGAAGATTCACATGGTGATGATCAGATGGAGTTAGGGACACCGAAGGAAAGCGTGGGGCAAATAGCAGCTAGAGTAGCAGAGTCAGTATTGGAGGAAATAGGCGAGGAGGATGAAGAAATAATAGTCAATGAATTAAAACCAGTAGCCAAAAGAAAGATCACAAACACAGAGGACAGAAGCTCGAACAAAGTTTAAAAAGCCTCAAAGGGAGAAACCTGTCTGTCCCAGGGCTTGTCTGAGAGCTAGGACGAGAGCACAGAGAAAATGGACACAGACACGGCATGCACCGTGGAAAAAATCCAAAAGTTCTTACATGATAAAAAAGGGATCGGAGTTAAAGTTGAAACTTCTTTCTAGACCTCAGACTATTTATCGACTCTGCCCGTCTCCATTTGAGAAAGCGAGGCTAGCCCGGACAGCCCGGACAGCCCGGTTTCACCGAACAGGAGATTTAGTGACTAAGGAAACTGGTTTCAAAGTTTAAAAAACAACTCGCTGAGGAGGACTAATGCTTTTCTTTCATCTGCTTTTTACTCAACCTGCTTTTATCTCTCACGGTTCAGTCTCTCCCCTCTTTTATTTTCAACATGGAGACTTTTAAAATCGCCACACTCAATATAAACGGAGCGAGACAGGACTTAAAAAGAGCCGCGAATTTTAGTTTGATTCATGTAAAGAAACTCAGAAGAAATTCAGGAGACACACAGCACCACCGAATGAAGGCGACTGGAGGAGGGAATGGAACAGACAGGTATATTTTAGTCATAAAAGTACCAATAGTGGGGGAGTTGGAATTTTATTCTCCCGAGATTTTAACCCGGTTTCTGTACACACTGAAGATGTGATGGCGGGCCATATTTTAAAAGTTACAGCAAAGCTGGAAAAAATCAAGATGTTATTTTTAAACATTTACACTCCAACCGTAGGCATAGAGAAACTCCTGTTTTTAAGCTCCCTGGACGATGTGATCCAGAGGTGTGATCGGGATGAGTACCTGATTATCGGGGGGATTTTAATTGTACTGAAAGCTATCTTTTAGATCGGAACCACACCGAACCACACACTGCCTCGCAAAGGACGTTAAGGAAACTTGTGGCGACACACGAACTTTTAGACATCTGGAGAAATTTTTATGGCAACAGCTGACAGTACGGAGCAGTGGTGGTCTAGTGGTATAGGGCGCTGGATAGCTGATCCAAAGGTTGGAGGTTCGAGTCCCACTCTCCACAAGGTTGTCACTGTCCCCCCCAGTGCAGCTAACTGGGTTATCAAAGGCCGGCCATGTCTCTCACTGTCTATGGTGAGAGGCATGTAAAAGAACCATTGCTGACTTTCGTAAAGAGTAGGCTGCAAAGCCATGAGCGTGTTTCCGCCCTGCGATGGCCTGGGGGGGGGCTGTCCAAGGTGTACTCTGCCCTCGTCCGTAGTTGGCTGGGATGGGCACCAGCTTCCCCGCGACCCAAATTAGGATTCAGCGGTTACAGAAAATGAACTGAGCCGACAGTACACCTGGCTCCACCCAAGGGATGGACTACTGTCCATGGCCAGGCTCAACAGGTTTTATTGTTTTAAACACCATTTTAATGTTTTTAAGAATTGAAGAACTGCTCGATTGGGCCAGTGGGTTTCTCAGACCATTCTTTGGTCGAGTGCTGTGTTTTAATCAATAACATCAGATGTGGAAGTATGTACTGGCACTTCAACACAGCACTCCTATCTGAGCAGGATTTTAGGAAAGTTTTACTGTTTTTTGGGAAAGTTTCAGACAAACAAAGTCTGGTTTTAGTTCTTTGCAGCAGTGGTGGGACGTCGGGAAGAACAAAATCAAATCTCTGCGCCTGCAGTATACTCACAATGTCTCCAGGAACTTGGTCAGATCCATTCAGGATTTGGAGAGGGAAATGATGGAGCTCAAACTCTTGGTAGACTCCACAGGAGAAGGAAGACATTTTGAAGTCTTCAAAGCCAAAAAAGCTTTGTTAGCTGACTTGCTAGGCGTACCCACCAGGGGCGCTGTGGTACTGAGTAGGTTTCAAAACGTTGCTCTGATGGATGCGCCCTCTCACCTTTTTTTGGACTGGAAAGGAAAAGCGGGCAGAGGAGGCTGATACACTGCCTGCGTTCTGGGGACGGACAGCTAATCCAGGAAACTGCAGACATTCGCAGGTATGCATCAGGTTTTTATGATGAATTGTATCAATGTGAATATTCTGAGAAACCGAAATTGTTGGATACTTTCCTCACTGGTCTGCCAAAAGGTGTCAGCAGATGCCAACAGTTATCTGGAGGCTGACATTTCCCTGTAGGAATTGTTGGTGGCGTTGCAGAGCCTCAACAACGGTGGACAGTGAGGACCTGTTGGATATTCTCAGGGACAGTCTGCTGAAAGTCCAGCTACCCCTGAGTTGCAGGACCTCCTGTCAAAGAAGGTGGACGTGCAAACTCTCAAAAACTGGCGACTAGTGTCCCTCCTCTGTACTGACCACAAACTCCTTTCCAAAGTCCTGGCGAACAGGTTAAGGAAAGTGATGGAGCAGGTCGTTCATGTAAACCAGACCTACTGTGTCTCGGGCAGGCTGAGAACAGACAATGTCTTTTTAATTCGGGACATTTTGGACCTCTGCAACTCATTGGGAATAAAACTTGGTCTCATTTCTCTGGACCAAGAAAAGGCATTTGATCGGATTGAACACACATACCTATGGCAAACACTAGAGAGTTTTGGGTTCAGCCCGGGTCTCATTGCCTGGATTCGGACCTCATAAGGAACATTGAGAGTACATTAAAAAGTCAACAGTGGTTTGACCGCTCCTTTTAAAGTGCAGAGAGGTATCAGGCAGAGTTGCCCCCTGACGGGCATGCTGTACTCCTTTACAATAGAGCCTCTCTTGCACCTACTCCGAACGGGTCTCTCTGGTTTTAATGTCCTGGACTATAATTCTGCTTTTAAACTGTCTGCATATGCGGACGATTTTATCATTTGCTGTGAATAACCAGAGAGATGGTAATTTTTTTAACAGATACTGTTAAAGATTTTAGTGAAATCTTATCAGCCAAGGTAAATGGGGAAAAAGCAAAGCTCTGTGGATGGGGGACGAGCCGTGAGGTATCGTCCTGCCGAGAGGTCTCACCTGGAAAAAAGGTGGGATCAAGTACCTGGGAATCTACCTTGGTGGTCGAAATAATGTAAATAAAAATTGGGAAAATGTTTTAGAGAAAGTGGAAGGGAGGCTCAAAAAGTGGAAATGTCTTTTTAAGGTCGTGTTTTAATTATTAATAATCTGGTTGCTTCCATGCTGTGGCACCATCTCTCCTGCGTGGACCCTCCTGGGACTCTTCTCGCAAAAGCCCAGGCCGAGATCGTCGGCTGTTTCTGGGACAAGCTGCACTGGGTCCCGCAGAGTGTCCTCTTCTTCCCCAAAGAGGAAGGGGACACGGTCTCATACATCCGGCCAGCACAGGAGCAACGTTCAGGCTCCAATTCATCCAGAGACTGCTGACCGGACCGAGAGACCTGGTGTGGAGGCCCACAGCATGCGCAGTTCTAGCCCGGTGCTGGGAGCCAGGACTGCAGGACTCTCTCTTTTTAATGGACTTAAGCAAACACGACATCAAAGTTTTTCCAGAGTTTTATCTAAGCCTTTTTAAAATCTGGGGACTTTTTAAAAAGAACAGATCACAGACATAAAACTCACGTTTCTGAATTTCAAAGGAACCTGTTGTCTGTGGGACCCGTTTGGTCAAGTGTTTGACCTGTGTGGGCCGCAGCTAGAGGACGCCGCAGCTCTCTCCACCACTGTCGAGGTTTCTTCGGTGAGACGCCTATAAAACATGCTGAGACTCTGGAAGGACCAGCTCTACTTGGACGAACACTCCAGCATCGTCTCCCAAACCAACAGCGTTTTCCCCCCCGGAGACACAGACCTCTTTCCCGTCAATAGCCTCGCCCCGGATTTTAAGGACTGCTCTGGTTGGTTTTTAGAACATAGTGTGTCAGGACCTATACAGTTGTGAAACACATCAGGTAAAATAATCTACAGCAGGGGTCACCAACATGATGCCCGCAGGCACCAGGTCGCCCACAAGGACAACAAGCCCGCGAGCTTATTCAGGGGTCGGGAACCTATGGCTCGCGAGCCAGATAAGGCTCTTTTGATGACTGCATCTGGCTCTCAGATAAATCAGGTGACCTTTCTTAACAGAATAACTAATACATAATTCCGCTATCCTTTAAATAAAAATACAGAAAAAAGCCAATAAAATAAAACAAAAATATAAATAAAGCTCACGCATTTCAATCTATACATCTATTTTCAATGCCACTTGTCGCTGTGGCACGCAGCGGAGAGCCAATCCTTTCTGTACTCCAGTGTGTGGGCGGGGCTGATACCCTGAAACTTTAATTTTATTGGATTATATGCAACAGCCTGTGCGAGTTGTTTTTGGGTAAAGAGGTAATTTCCCTCCTTTTGATCAGGTCATGTGTAAGAAGCCAAGCAGAGCTGGCAAGCAAAACACAAATGGACAGAATGAAAAAACTTCAACCCGCAGACCTGCTGATTACCTTGGGACCATACTTGTCAACTCTTACGCATCAAGCGTGACACTCATACATTTCATCTCCTTCTCAAGCTCTCACACAAGGTGTCTAAAATCTCACGCATTGATACAATTATTTCCCAATTTTATTTTATTTGTTTTTTTTTAAGGACGTAATTTCCACGAGCAAATGCCATTGGCAATGTCTTTTACGTAAACATGCAGCTTCTCTTTCTGCTTCTGGCTGCAGGATCCTTTACCATAAAATCAGATACATACAAGCACTTTAGTTTTTAAGGTTGTGAAACTTGCTCAGATGATGTTTTCATTTACTAATTTAGTTAAACGTAGATTTATTTAGAATTGTTAACATTGTTAATAAGTTTCAGTTTGTAATTCCATGTGTTGTTGCAATGTTGCTGCACAGGATACCTGCCATCTATATGAGTAGATTTGTTAACATGGTTAATTAGTTTCAGTTTGTAAACTAATTGTGTAGTTGCAAGGTTCCTGCATATGATACATGCCATCTATCAGCAAAGACAGCAAAGATTATTATGAAGAATTATTTGGATAAAACTTCAAAAAAGAGAAATGTGGCAATTCATACTTTACTTTAGCCAACCTTATTTTTATACATGTTATTAGTTTACACTTCATATTTCATTAGTTCTTTCATTGAAGATTTCATTTACATTATATTATAAAGACGTGTGTAATTTTGTATTTTCCCCCTATGTCTGTGTTTAACCATTACATATAAAACTTGCAGGAAATGGCTTAAAAATCACTCTTAAAAACCCTTAACCACCCCCCCACGGCGTTTACCTGGACCTGACCAGGAGCTGCGCCCCCTGGGCCCCTGTTTCTCACTCTTTATTAATCTTAGGGGTTGACAGCTATGTGGAACGAGCTTCCTGTCACATAAACACTGCAGCGAGTTGTATTGACCATGTTTGGCTCCACGTGTGCACACAAGCGGTCCTCCTCACACCAGAAAAGCATCAAGACCTACCTGCGGTCACGTAATAAATGGAAACCTAAACCCCTGCATGAACCTGAACCTCAACCAGACTACTGTACAAAGCTATCAGTAAAACCATGCAGCACCAGAAGTCGCATTAATAGTAAGAAGTACTTTTCTTATTAATAAATAACTTCGGTATGACAATGTCATTTAAAATAAATTCAGAGTCATATTATACTCTAAAATTGTTGGTCTCAGTAATAAAAATATATATTTGGCTCTCAGAGGATTAGATTTAATTTTTTTTTTTTTGGCTCTCTTAGTCAAAAAGGTTTCCGACCCCTGACATAGATGAATATCATTAATTATTAATAATAAATTGAGCAAATTTGTTATGTCACAAGTATGTATCGTCCTGGTAGGGGATAATGGATCAGCGTTCACGTCGCATCCCTCGTCAGTACCCATCTGGGGAAACTAATGATCCAAACCAGCCGACTGAATTCTAAAATGAATCCCAGTCCTCAGCCAAACAACAACAATAACAACAAAAATGGACGCCACGACTTTCAAGACGTCGGCCCCACTATGCGACTCCTCCAAATCAATGTGGAGGGCCTATCAGCTGCCAAGCGAGAAATACTTTCTGAAATATGCCCTACCAACAACATAGATGTGATCTGCATCCAGGAAACACATGTTGCTGCTGATGCACCTGCATGCCGCCTCAAGGTAAATGGATATGATCTTATTTCCTTGTATGGCCATAACAAGCATGGACGGGCAACATACGTACGCTCAGACATGGCAGATGTTGAAATGGTAGAATCAGCAGAATACTATGACACAATCCGTATTGGAAGCTACACCGTCACAAATGTGTACAAACCTCCGCCTGCCCAATGGTCTGATGCACCACTTCCAAACTATCAACACCCAGCTATTTATTTGGGGGACTTTAATAGCCACCATACCATCTGGGGATATGATAGAGAAGATGAGAATGGTGACTGGCTGATAGAATGGGCTTCATCAAACAATCTCCACCTAGTCTTAGACCTGAAGCAGCGCCGGTCTTTCCACTCAGCACGATGGAACCAAGGATACTCCCCAGACTTATGCTGGGTTACAACCTCAGAAGGCCATCCTCTCCAAGCTACACCTCAGGTGCTAGACGATTTCCCAAAAAGTCAGCACAGACCCATTGTGATACACATTGGACTCCGGATACCACTCACCAAATCTGTTGAGAAACCAAGATGGAACTTTAGGAAGACTGACTGGGAAATGTATACTGAAAAAACTGAAAAGAGCATTGTCTGTATACCCAAAACTGGCATCCCCATTGAAAAATGCTTTGAAAGATTCCGCTTTGCAATCTACAAAGCTGCAGGAAGTACCATCCCAAGGGGGTACAGACCAACATACACCCCATGCCTAAACGAAGAATGCCAACAACTCTTGACAGAGTACCAGGAGTCTGGAAGCACTGACATTGCCGAGCACCTGATAAGTGCACTAGATAACGCACGTCGGGCAAGATGGGAAGAGCTTACTGAAAAACAGAACTTTACCCACTCAAGCCGCAAAGCCTGGAAGCTTCTTAGACACCTCGGAACAGGACAGCAACCACCAAAATTGTCACGCCCAAGTGTGAAACTGAATGCTGTTGCTAACCATTTAGTGAAGCTTGGGAAAACTCCCATTGAAAAGACCCAAAAGAAGAAAGTTGTGAAAGAGCTTCGAGACTTTAGAAGGTCTGCCCATACAAATACAACCCAAGCTGAAACAGTTGTAAGTGCAGAGGTCACTACTGCTCTGAAGTCACTGAAATCTGGGAAGGCAGCAGGATATGATGGAATCTTTCCAGAATTCCTTTGTCACCTTGGACCACGTGCACAAACCTGGTTAGCAGCCTTCATGTCCCGTATTATACGTGAAAGACAACTGCCAAAGCTATGGAGAGAAGCAAAGGTTATCGCTATCCTGAAACCCGGAAGGACCCAAAACTAGCATCTAGCTACCGACCCATATCCTTACTCTCAGTCTGCTATAAACTACTGGAACGCATTATCCTACACCGAATTAAGGATGATGTAGAAGCTGTACTCAACATTGACCAAGCCGGCTTTAGACCAGGTAGAAGCACCCAAGATCAGGTGCTAGCACTCACCACCTTTATAGAGAATGGATTTCAGGAGAATAAAAAGACTGGTGCAGTTTTCCTAGACTTGACAGCTGCATATGATACAGTGTGGCACTCAGGTCTTCTACTGAAACTATCAAAAATCCTTCCTTACTGGGTAGTAAACACAGTTGAGCTATTGCTACAGCACAGACGGTTCCGTGTTCATCTTGGTGGATACAGCAGTGCATGGCGAACACAGAAGAATGGACTACCCCAAGGTTCTGTCCTGGCACCAACTCTATTTGCACTGTACACCAATGACCTACCCATCACACACTCTCGTAAGTTTGTATATGCAGACGACATATGCTTTGCTCTCCAAGCAAAAACATTTAATGAATTGAATGAGAGATTAACTGAGGACATGAGTCATATGAGCACCTACTGTAAACAGTGGCGGCTTCAACCTAGTGTGAAGAAGACCGTTTCTAGTGTTTTCCATCTACACAACGCTAGAAGTAAACAAGAGCTGGATATAACACTCAACAACAGCATACGATAGAAGAAGAAGAAGTCCTGGTAGCCCTTCGCATTAATTGGTACCCAAGAAGTAGCTCTCAGCTTCAAAAAGGTTGGTGACCCCTGATCTACAGGCTGATGGTGAAAGTATTAAATAAAGAGAAACTAAAGGGTCGGACTGACACACCATGAAGGGTCCACCTGGGTTTGAAATCAAAAGTGGACCCTTCATGGGGAGCACTGTACAAACCACCGTTAACAAAAAGGGGTGGAGCCTTACAGTGGAGGATTAAATGGCGCTGTTGCAGTTAATGGTTTTGTGTGTATTTTAAATCCAGGTGTTGATGAAAGGTGTCGGTTCTGTTCCCTCAGAGAGATTGTGTTCCATTGTTTCCTGGACCACAGCAGGCTTCAGGTTTTGTTTATGTGGTTGTCGAGGCTGTTCTGTGCATATGGTGGAGTTTTTACACATTTTTATTCTGGGTTTTAGATATCATCAAAAAATGAAACCCAAGTGTCAACTGCTCAACTTCTCTCCTGGGCCAATCAAAAATGTCCATCTACCTGAGCAGGAGGAGAAAAGTGGAGGGTTCACTGGACTGTGATATTAAAACGATTTTAATCAGAATGATAAAGAGCAGGTTGATTTTAATTATTATAGTTTATTATAATGATATTATAATGATTATAGTTTGATGAGAGACTCAGATCCTGTGAGAAAGTGTGGTGTGTAAATGATGGTTGATGTTCTGTGAAGGAGGAGAAGCTGCCGTTTTCAACAATACAGGGTTAAAGGAACTGCCTCTGATCATGGAAATGCTTTTTCTGTTGAGATCGAGGGGGTTAAATCTGTTGGGGTTTTTTTGTTGTTTATTTATTTTATTTATTTTTTTAACTTTTTAAATTTTCTATCTATTTATTTATTTTTCTGTGTGTGTAGTGTGTTTGTTTTCTACATTAATTCATTTAATATACTATTTCTGTTCATGTTTTACTAACTAGTGTTTTTCTTTTTGTGTTAAAATAAAGTACTTTTTAAAAATTAAAAAAAAATCTCTCTCTCTCTTCTCCCCCTCCCTCCCTCTCTCTCTCTCTCTCTCTCTCTCTCTCTCTCTTTCTTCCTCTCTCTCTCTTTCTTCCTCTCTCTCTCTCTCTCTCGCTTTCTCTCTCTCTCTCTCTCTCTCTCTCTCTTTCTTCCTCTCTCTCTCTTTCTTCCTCTCTCTCTCTCTCTCTCTCTCTCTCTCTCTCTCTCTCTCTCTCGCTGAGATAGGCATCAGCCTATTATGTGACCCTGATTAGCATTACGTGGCTGTACATCAGTATACTGTAATTGATAATGAAACTAGAATTTGATTTTGAATTGTGGTCTTTATACTTTTAGAGCTGTATTCTAAGTTAGTGCGTGAGTTTTGATATCAATATGTGACAGGGTTTTTTTTCTAAAGAAAAGATAAAAGTAACTTAAGAATGAGTAACTGCACAGAGTGATATTAATAGAAAATGATAATCAGATAGCGCTGATAATTGTAAAAAGTTATCTATCGTCTGAGGCTTTCCTGGTTTTTTGCTTAATATTTCTCACTTTCCATTAAAATCTATTCAGTTATTCCACATGTTTTTCGACTGCGATAAGCACAAAGCCCTCAGGGAAGCCCTATGCTTACACAGGAAGAAAACTGCGAACAGCTGATCTCAAACATCTCGAGTCATTGAGACGTCTTTATTTTGCCACCATGCAGCCCAAAACATAATTTCAGTTCTGTAACATTCGTTTTTTTCATCCAGCAGATCCCTGCATAGGAGCACCTGTTTCTGCTCGGCGACTTTAACGCACGGATAGGGGCAGATCACGACTCCTGGTCCTGCTGCATTGGTCGCTTTGGCATAGGCAAGCTCAATGAGAATGGCCAACGCCTTCTTGAACTCTATTCCTTTCATGACCTCTGTCCGACCAACACATTCTTCTCCACCAAGTGCTGTCACCGAGTGTCCTGGAGACATCCATGGTCTCGACAGTGGCATCAGCTGTACTTCTTCATCATCAGGAGATCCCTGCTGAACCAAGTGCTGGTTGCACACAGTTTGCACAGCGCTAACTGTGACACCGACCATTCTCTGAGCGCTACTAAGCTACATCTCCGCCTCAAACATGTCAACCGCTCCAAGCAGAAACCCCGGCCCCGCGTCAACACAGCTGTGACTGCAGGGCCTGAACTGCAGGAACGCTATCCTGAAGCCATAAATGTAGCCCTGGTGGACTGCCCCACTGACTGTGCTACTGCAAGGTGGAACCACAACCACAAGGCTATGTTTGAGACCACCATAGGCACCTTTGGGAAGAAGGTAGGGAGGAGTGGAGATTGGTTTGAAGCAGGAGTGGCTGAGATGGAACCTGCCATCGCCACCAAACGTGCAGCCCTAATCACCCACAAGAAGGAGCCCTCTGTGCGAACGCTTGCTGCACTGCGCGCTTCAAGAAATAATGCAGAAAAAGATTGCAAGGCATTGTGCCAACAACTACTGGCTTAACCTCTGCCAGGACATACAGCTTTTTGCAGATCTTGGAAACGAGCGCAAAATGTACGAAGGCATGAAGAAGGCTTTCGGTCCCAGTGCCATCAAGAGTGCCCCACTCAAATCAGCTGCAGGCGACGTCATCAAGGATCGTAGCACACAATTGGAGAGATGGGCTGAGCACTACCCAGAGCTCTACTCGAGAGAAACCACCGTCTCGAACACAGCCCTTCAGAACATCCCTCCACTGTCTGTTATGGATGATCTTGACGCTCCACCCACAATCAAGGAGCTCAGCAAGGCGATAGACTCCATCTCAAGCGGCAAGGCTCCAGGCAGTGACAACATCCCATCTGAAATCGTCAAAAACGCAAAGGAGAGCTCACTCTTGAAACACCTACATGAGCTCCTACTGCAGTGCAGGGACAAGACATGTGTGATGCCAAAATCATCACCCTCTACAAGAACGAGGGGGAGCAAAGTGATTGCAACAACTATTGTGGCATCTTACTCCTAAGCATAGTAAGCATAGTTGGCAAAGCCTTTGCCTGTGTCGTCCTCAACAGGCTCCAACTACTTGCCGACCATGTGTATCCAGAGGTGCAGTGTGTATTCAGGGCAGCCAGGTCAACCGTAGATATGGTCTTGTCTGTGAGGCAGCTGCAAGAGAAGTGCCAGGAGCAGAGACAACTAATCTATTTGGCCTTCATCGTCCTGACCAAGGCTTTTGACTTTTTCAGCAGGGATGGACTTTTTGCCCTCCTCCAGTGAATTGGATGTCCCCCCCCAAGCTTTTGAGAATGTGGTCCCACGCAGAGATACACCAGTCTCTGCTGTGGAACTCTACAGCTGTTTCAGGGCAACCTTTGGTCCCTGTGTTGTCTCTCTGATTAAAGCCTTCCTTGTCCAGTCTGTGAGTTTTTGTGAGGATTGTGGTAATACAATGTTCTTTCCATTTGAAGATGATGGATATGATGGTACCCAGGGGATCATTAAAGATTTGTTTTTTGTTTTGTTTTGTTTTGTTTTTTGTTATAACGCAACCTTGACTTGTGCTTCTCAACAACGTTGTCCCTGACTTGTTTGAAGAGCTCAGTGGTCTTCATGGTATGATGCCTCTTGCTTAGTGGTGTTGCAGAGTCTGGAGCCTTTCATAAAAGATGTGTTTATACTGACAAATCATGTGACACTTGGATTGCACACAGATGGACTTCTTTTGACTCATTGTGTGACTTCTGACGGCAACTGGTTCGACAGAATTTTTGAGGGGCTTCATAGCAAATTGGGTAAATACAAATGTCAATTTTCTGATTTTTATTATGTAAAATTATTTTTTACATTTTTTTTTTCTTTTATTTCACCTCCCAACTTAGGCTATTTTGTTCATATCCATTAAATTAAAAATTCACATTGAAACAAAAATTAAATTACAGGTTGTAATGTAGTTAAAGAGACAAGAAGGTGAATGACTGTTGTCACAAAATCGAGTCTTAATACGTAAATAGGTTTTCTGTGGTTTTGTTATTGTGGTTTAGCTTAACATTTAGCAGTGAAACGGATAACAATGCTTCAGATTTCAGATAAAATCTTCAGTGATGAGGATATATTACACCATCAATAGGTTTTCCCCTGCAAACATTACTTTTCCATTTCTGATAACCGACATTTGTGTTCCATCATGAAAAGCCTACACATTAACAACTAACTTAATTAAGTGAAGAATTACAAGGGACACACAGACACACACACACACACACACACACACACACACATATATATATATATGTGTGTGTGTGTGTGTGTATAGTATATATATATATATATATATATATATATATATATATATAATACTGCATACTGTACACTCTTACCCAACATTTTTAACTTGTCAAAAACTGTCCTAAATTCATTTCTCACCAGAACACAGGTGAAGGAAGTTCTGCAAAAATGCAGCTTTTATAATGTCATGCTGTTCTGAGTGTGTGTGTATATATATATATATATATATATATATATATATATGTATATATATATATGTGTGTATATATGTGTATATATATATATATATATATATGTATATATATATATATATATATATATATATATATATATATATATATATATATATATATATATATATATACTCTTACACAAGATTTCTAACTTGTCAAAAAACGTCCTAAATTTGCTGTCCTTTCTAACTAGAACAGGGCGACGGAAGGAAGTTCTGCAAAAATGCAGCTTTTATAATGTCATGCTGTTCTGAGTAACGAGGCATGTTTCTGCGTATGTTATTGTTACCCTGCCTATGACTTGTCAAATGGAAATGGGGAAACCATTTAAATGTTATTTTTATTATTGAGGATCCGTTGGAAAAAACCCCCCGAAAGTTATTTACAGTAAGAAAAAAAATTATAAATAAATTATAAAAAAATATTTAATTTGAAATTAAACAAAGTGTTTCTTTTTTACAACAAATATTATTTGTAGAAAAAAAATGCTACAATTCATTTAGCTGGAGTTTCTTATAGCTAGAGTTCTGTATTATAACAAATTTAGTGTGGTGAATTATTTTTGCCTGCACTATCTGCTGTTAGATTAGATACAATTAGATTAGATATCTTAGATTAGAATAACAAGAATAAATTGTTGCATAGAAACTACAAGTGTGTGACTCTTTGAAACTGAAATACTAGCTTTTTGTAAAATTTTTAAATTTTTTTTTATAAAAGAATATGAAGAAATTATCTCTTTAGCTTCCACCACTAAGAACAACTGTAAGTTCAACGTGAGTACTGTATAGAAATGAGCTGTATCCATCCAGCTATATGAACTTTTTGTGCAGTAAAGAAGAATCTGATATACATTCATTCATTCTCTGTAACCGCTTAAACCTAATTAGGGTCACGGGGAGACTGGCACCCATCGCAACCGACTCCGGGCGAGGGCAGAGTACACCCTGGACAGCTCGCCAGATCATCGCAGGTCGGAAACACGCTGACAGCTTTGCGGCCTACTCTTGTCAGCATTGGTGAGATATTATAATGGGGTCACCTTGACTTTGTTTCAAGGTCACATGGTCACTTTTTATATAATAGACTTGTTAGAATGGCAACTATTATTACAGTGTAAAGAAGTCTTGCAGGCAGGAGTGTCCGGATCCCTGTGATGTATTTTACAAATTTACAAATTTATTTTTTTATTCTATAATACAAAAATAATCCGTATACATTTTAGTTAGTTTTGTCTTTGCTTAAGGTCTAACTGATTATGAAGGTTTACACCTAGTGGCACAGTGGTGTAGTTTTCAGCACAGCTGCTTCACAGCAACATCCTGGGCTCCTGGCTTCAACTCTCGAGCTAAGTGAAGGTGTCTCTCTATGGGGTTTGCTCTCCCATGCTTGCAGAGGTTTTCTCTGGGCATTCCAGTTTCACACATTCCAAAGACATGATGCATCGTGGCAGTCAGAATGAAATAAACAAGGATTATGCGGCTAAAGGTAAATCTGTTGGGCTTTTTAACACCCGAGCCTAGTGACTCACCAGAGCCTAAACTTATCCCCAGTTTCTGTAGCGTGAAGCTACCAGAACTTCAACTCCTCTTGGATGGGATGCTAGTACATGACAGGTTTCCGGCCCAGTAAATATATATTTTTACTGGTACCCATTAATACTGCTTGGAGAACAGAGACACGCTTTGTGGTTAAGACCTTGCCCAGGGGTCTTAGCACAGTGGGGGTCTAACTGAGATTCAAACCCATGACCACATGATCATTAGCTCAGCACCCTATCCACTATGCCACTGGCTCCACGTTTATGTGCGAGAGTCTGAATATATTATTTGTGCAAATTTGATGGCAGTATATTAGCCCCAACAGCATAAATAGAAAATGTAGTTATTTGAGGAAATAATGTGGTGATTAAAATAATCAACATAAACACACACACACACACACACACACACACGCTGAGGTTGGAACTACCAGGCAGAAGGTCTAGAGGAAGACCAAAGAGACGATTCATGGATGTGGTGAAGGCGGACATGAAGGGAGGTGGAGGAAGAGGAGAAGATGCAGAGGGTAGGGTGAAATGGAGGCAGATCATTTGCTGTATGGCGACCCCTGAAGGAACAGCCGAAAGGAAAGAAGGTATATATATATATATATATATATATATATATATATATATATATATATATATATATATATATATATATATATATATATATATATCTTCTTCTTTTCCTTTCGGCTGTTCCCTTCAGGGGTCGCCACAGCAAATGATCTGCCTCCATCTCTCCCTATCCTCTGCATCTTCTACTCTTACTCCAACGACCTTCATGTCCGCCTTCACCGCATCCATAAATCTTCTCTTTGGTCTTCCTCTGGGCCTTTTGCCTGGTAGTTCCAACCTCAGCATCCTACGACCAATATACTCACTATCCCTCCTCTGTACATGTCCAAACCATCTCAATCTAGCCTCTCTGACTTTGTCTCCAAAACATCTAACATGTGCTGTCCCTCTGATGTACTCATTTCTGATCCTATCCATCCTCGTTACTCCCAAAGAGAACCTCAACATTTTATATATATATATATATATATATATATATATATATATATATATATATATATATATATATATATATATATATATACAGGATTTTCTGAGTAGATCCTTCTGTAGGAGAGTGCTCAATATTTTTTGGTAGAGCAAATAACAATAAAAATAAAAGGACAGGACAAAGACTTTCTATTGAAACTCCATTTATCACTACAGATCTGTTTCGAGGGCTGGTGAAACCATCCTCTCTCTTCAGGTGATTATAGAAGAATATATAATATAATATATATATATATATATATATATATATATATATATATATATATATATATCTCTTCTATAATCACCTGAAGATATATATATATATATATATATATATATATATATATATATATATATATATATCTTCTATAATCACCTGAAGAGAGAGGATGGTTTCACCGCCCCTCGAAACAGATCTGTAGTGATAAATGGAGTTTCAATAGAAAGTCTTTGTCCTGTCCTTTTATTTTTATTGTTTTATATATATATATATATATATATATATATATATATATATATATATATATATATTTATGTGTGTGTGTGTGTGTGTGTGTGTGTGTGTGTGTGTGTGTGTGTGTGTGTAACTTTCATATTTTACAACACTTAAATTCTCATGAAAGTCATGTGTGGGAGAATTTCAGATCAGTACGCTCTGGAAAAAAAAGAGCCCAGAGGGTGGTATGGTGGTGAGCATATTTATCTCACAGCAGGAAGTCCTGGGGCTGATTGCAAGCACGGGTGTTTCTGTGTGGAGTGTGCGTGTTTTTCAGGCACTCAGGTTTCCTCCCACAGCCCACAGACATGCACATTCAGTGAATTGGCTGTTCCAAATTGCCCCTTGCTGTGAACGGTTGTGTGTGTGTGTGTGTGTGTGTGTTGCCCTGCAATGGTCTGGAGAGTTGTTCAGGGTGTACACTGCCTTTGTTTGGTATCGGTTGAGATAGACTCCCGTCTCCCCATCACGCTCAAGCCGTTTAAACAGTTAGTCCTAATCAGGGTCCGTACTAGGACACTAGAAATTAATAATAAAATGAAGAACTGAGTTCAACTAATTATGCAACTTTTGGTTTTAGCTTTATAAGTCTGCACCCTGAAGCTGTAGAAGCAGACAGTGTCCTCTGACTGAATACATACAACAGGATGTGTGTTCTCCCCCACTCGTTTATTATTTATTCTTTTTTTCATTATTAATTTATAGTTCAATTAATTTCAGAAATCTGTAAGTTATGAACGTCATGCATTACGTGTTTAAAAAAAAAAAGGTGTTCACAGATTTGCATATATGTGGAGGGAGTCACAGCAAGCACTCATTCAGCATATACACTTTATGGGTTTCAGTCTTTCCTTTTGAAAGAGGAGGTACACCTGGGACTCACACACACACACACACACACACACACACACACACACAGACACACACACACAGATACACACATGTACTGTGAGCCACGGAAGCAGTGCTGTCATGTTCTGGCCGAGCTCTTACTTCATCTGGAGCATCTTGTGCTTTTTAATACTGGATCAAAATTGGGTTTCATCTGAAGTCATTTGTTCACCAGGTAAATCTCTGCTCTCATTTAAATTATTGTTATCAGTTATTACCTTAGGCCGGCGTTCACGGTGTACCTCCACTTTGCCTGGAATCGACTGAGATAGGCTTCAGCCACCCTGTTACCCTGATAGGATTGAGATGCTCAGTGAATGAATGAATGAATGAATGAGTGAATGAATGAATGATTACCTTAACTGTATGTCCTGTGTTGTTTGAACTGATTAGATGTGTCTGTCATGCAGGTCATAAGGCCAACCCATCAAGAACTGAATGTGAACCCTGCCCGGATGGCCAATACAACCCTAAATATATTTCAAAAAAAATGTGTCAAAACTGTGAACCTTGTGGTATGTTATCCTACAATCAACTATAATAAGTCATCCTATTTTAATTCGAACCCTGAAATAAACCTTAGAGTCAGTGCTTTTTTCTGTTAGCTATGTATGTTTATATCAAGGTGTACCCCACCGTCTCCCGGAGTCGGGTGAGACGGGCGCGTGTCTCCCCCCCTCATTATGAATAAGCAGCTTAGAAAATAAATGAACAGATGATATTTCTTTTCTTTTATTATTTTATACTAATGTTTTGATCATTTCAGGATTATACAGTGTTCTGGTGTCGCCATGCTCACGAACAAGTAACACTAAGTGCCGTTGCCTTGAAGGCTTTACCCCTTTGGATAATTCACAAAGAAGATGCAAGTGTGAATCAGGCAGGGGGATAAAACAATCAAGTAATAAAAACCTTATTCTATCACACTGGGTTTTTTTTTTGGTTTTTTTTTGGGTTTTTTGCTTTATCGTTGTTTTTTAACTTTCAGAGATTTTATAATAAAAATATAGCGGTTTTCTGACTGACTTTTGTTTTCCTTGTTTTGGTTCACTGTTTTTTTAATTTTTATTTTTATTTTCAACAAGGTCAGGAAAAGACTTGTGAAGAATGTCCTCAGAACAGCTTCACTAATAAAATTAACTCTGTTTGTCAGCCACGGCCCCGGTGAGTCATTCAAAGAAATCATTAACCGTCTAGAATCTGAAAAAAAAAAAAAAAAAAAAAAATTCTGCTATATGCACAAGAGCAATATGAAAAATGAAATGTATTAAACCCACGTGTTCACTTGTACCTTTGTGGTTTCCTTTTAAGGTGTATTCAGAGAAGTGAGAAAATGCCAGGAAATGCTACTTCTGACATCAACTGCGTAGATGAAATGAAATTAGTAGTACTTTTTTCCTCCCCATTGCCTTTGACTCAGACATCCTCCAGTACAACAAGCATGACTACAGCCAGAACCCGAAACTCTATCTCTACCCACACAGCCTCCATTCCTGAAGTCCAAGACAGCGGGAAACATGCTCTCTGTAACAATACCTGCTCAACTGCCATAACATTAATAACCTAATATACACTTATGAGCTGAGATGTTGAATTTGCAGGAGTGACTTTTGATTGTTCATTTTCAATTCCAGGGCTGGCTTTTCTCGTCGGACTTCTGCTTTTCATCCTTATATTAAAGCTCAAGTGTCCTAAGAAAAATGCAAATATCGTCCCACAAGGTAGGAAATATCATTGCGCACACATTTGTGTGTGTGTGTGTGTGTGTGTGTGTGTGTGTGTGTGTGTGTGTGTGTGTGTGTATGTATGTATGTATGTGTGTGTGTGTGTATGTATGTATGTATGTGTGTGTGTGTGTGTGTGTATGTATATGTGTGTGTGTGTGTGTGTATGTATATGTGTGTGTGTGTGTGTGTGTGTGTGTGTGTGTGTGTGTGTGTGTGTGTGTGTGTGTGTGTGTGTGTGTGTATGTATGTATGTGTGTGTGTGTGTGTGTGTGTGTGTATGTATGTATGTGTGTGTGTGTGTATGTGTGTGTGTGTGTGTGTGTATGTATGTGTGTGTGTGTGTGTGTGTGTGTGTGTGTGTGTGTGTGTGTGTGTGTGTGTGTGTATATATGTATATACCTGTTCAAATAGTGTCCAACTGTCCCTCTGTCTGTTTCTCTAGGTAGTGAATGTGGAAAGCCGATTGAGGAATCTGGTGAGAAATTCCTTCCTCCAGTCTAACTGGCCTCTTGAACTATAAGTCTATTTAAATGCTTTGATTGAAAATCAGCAGTAGGTATCATATACCACTGAAACTCGGAGAATTTAACAGCACTTTACATTGCTATATCCCTGGTAGATTGTTTTCCATGACTAAAAGAAACTGAAACTGTGTGATATAATTATCAAATGCTCCATGTAAGGAAACCTTGTCAGAGAGGTGGGGATTTTTCTTGTTGTTGTTGTTGTTGTTGTTGTTGTTGTTGTTGTTTTTCCAACTGGGGCTCCGACATTATGATTACATGTCATCCTTTTATAGGAATTATGTCATGGTATTATTGTGATCATGGAAGGATTCTGAATCAGACAGTGTGCTAGCATTAGACCATGTTTTAGTATAAAGTTTTGTTTTTCTTTCATTAAAGAAAAATAATTCATTTCTCTTCTTTTTTTCCTGTTAGGTAGAAATAGAGTTAGAATGACATAGAACTAATATGATGTACAAAGTAGTAGCTGTTGACTTGTAACCTTTTAGTGTGACTGCTGACAAAAATCGAGGGATCTTTCTATTTCGTGTTTCAATTCATGTGGCTTCGGTGCATCGCGGTTTTAAAAATAATAATAATAAATAAATATTCATCGAATTAAAAAATAAGGAACTTAAGGAAGAATAGGTGGAAAAGTTAAGGAAAATGACACAAAAACAAGGCCAAGTATGCAAAAAAAAAAAAAACCTAAACCAACACAAACCAAAAAATAACCCAAACCCGCCTCCCATCAAACTAGTTACATTGTTTTGAGGTGCTCATCTGTGTGTGCACGTGCACCTGCATGCGTGCGCATGCGCGAGAGTATGTATGTGTGTCTTCTTCTTCTCATGCAATAACATCTGTATGTGTGTGTGTGTGTGTTTATATTTTATTTACATCTTATGTTATTTTTTTAATGTTTTATTGTTATTATAAGCATTTATAGTGTTGAATATGTATTTATTGATATTATTGATATTATGTACGCATATACATGTATGTATACGTCAGTCGGGGGGAGTGTTGGGGGGGGGGGTGATTGATCCTACGTCGCGGATTTCGATGGTCACATGGGGATCTTGGTCCCAATTAAGTGCGAAAAGTGAGGGATCCCTGTATTACTGAGAAGCCATGACCATGAAAAACCAATAAGTTACAAATACTGATTTTGTTATTTCAAGTAACATTTGGTCTCGTTTTATGTGCTGCCTCTTGCTATTGCCTTCGTATAATTTGATATATGGATAAAATATGGAGATTTACTTGGTCAAGGGGTTGTTGTTTGCTGACATAGTGAGGCAGGACAGAATAATTCTCCATATCAAACAAAAGCCAAATTCTATCATTTGTTTTATTGTTCATTTGAAAATACTTTTAAAGTTTCATTATGTTGTGTACAGAAAATATGTTGTGCAATAATCATACAACTTATTCCATGGCAATAGTGCAATAAATCAGTTATCCAACAGCAATGATCCAATACAATGAATTATTTGATGGCTTTCCACCAATCAGAAAAGAGAACATCTCTTGAATTAATAATAACAGTACGCTTATCCAAAGGCATAGTAGTGCGTCATGCAGGAGAGGCTGTAACAACCAGCATGAAATGGAACCCACATAAAGCAGTCCTAGTGGCAGAGGAAGACCTACGTTACCAAGAAGTAGTAGGAACAGTTTGTAAAGGAAGATTGGGCCTTGGCAACTATGGGGACAGACATCGGAGGAGCCCAGCAGACAAGACGTGAAGAAACATGATTGTGCAGCAGATTAGAACAGAAGCAGAACACAACAGGTTTGTAAGGGCAGTCAGTTTAGGGAGCCAAGGTAACTGGACCAGGTGGGAGTCGGCTCTACAACGCCCACTAACCTGGAAGGACCTATGGACTACTGACCAAGGACAGCTCAGCTTCTTACTCCGTGCAGTGTCAGACCTGCTTGCAACAATTTCTAACTTGTGTATTTGGGGAAAAGAAGAAGATGCTTCATGCTTTCTGTGTAATGGGAACAACTGCTCTCTGAATCACATCCTGACAGCATGTCCGAGAGAATCGAGGAGAAGGGAGGTACAGATGGAGGCACGACAATGTTCTTAGAGAAATTGCGGCAGTAGTGGATCAGCAATGAATGGAAGCAAACCACCAGAGCAAACAGACACACGGTAGCTTGTTGTACAGTTATTGAAAGAAGGGGAGAAGATCAAACCCAGCAAGTCTGCAGAATCAAGTTCACTTATGTCTACAGGCTCTGACTGGCAGCTTCTTGTGAATGCGCAGAAGAAGTTATAATTTCCGGCTGATACAGCAGTCACTTCAAAGCACCCAGATATGCTACTATTATTACGGGAGAAGAAAACCATCTACATTGTAGACCTCACAGTCCCCTGGGAGGATAGACTCAACATTTCTCACGAGCTAAAAATTGCAAAGTACCAGGACTTGGTAGACGAAGCACACATCAAAGGGTGGCTAGCAAGCCTGGTGCCAGTTGAGGTTGGATGTAGGTGCTTCGTCACATCAACAACAAGGAACTTCCTTCACAGGTTAGGTCTTTCCCCACCACTAAAAGAAGGCAATCAAGGCCATAAGTTCCTTGACAGAGTCAAGCTCGAGATGGTTATGGATGAAAAGGAGGGAAGAGTGGATCTCAGCCAATCAGAAGCCAGGGGATTAGCATGCGCATGCACCTACAATGTACCTCAGCAGCATCGAGCCAAGCAAGTCAAGAAATCAGTGAGCGTTTACGCCCACATCAGATCTTCAAAACACGCATCCAGAAGCCAGTCTGCAGGTGAAGACAGTTTCTGTCTTTGTTGCCCCACTCAGGTGAAGCGTTCAGGTTTAAGAGCGAAACGCTGACGACCCTGAGATACCAGATGAAGATGCAGACTAGGCATAGAGGCAGACAGAAGTAACTACCTGCCCGAAGTTGCAGATGCCACAAAGCCCACCAAGCTTTGCGTAGCGATGCATCATGGATGTTTTCAGAAATACAGGATATAAAATATGATGATAATGATTATTATTTTATGTTTATTTAATATTTCTTATTAAAACCTATTATAGCACAGTACATCACATATTGTGTGTGTGTGTGTGTGTGTGTGTGTGTATGTGTGTTTGAAACGATATATTTCTTTTTTACACTGTCTAAAACAGTCCACATGCGCTTTTTTCAAGGAGATAGCACACCTATTAGTCTACATTTAATTAAATAATATTTAGATGGATTAATTGTACAGGTATCTTAAATTGATTGGCCAGAGAGGACGAACAGTGCTTTCTGCACTCAGAAATATTTGTCTGCTTTCAGATGATGCATCATCATGAACAGCTTTATTGACAGACTAGAATTGGCCATTACAAAGACAGGCAAAGATCTTAGGGTGGCGGGAGGGGGAAACTGACAAGTTATAAAAGACAGTTATACCGGTGTTTCCAGAAGGCTGACTGGTAACGTGCCACATTAGAACAAGGATTTGTCAGCAGCATAATAATGCAGTTCTGAGAATCATTCAATCGACAAATACATTTAAAGATGAATTTCCTCAATAAAGGCTAAAGAGTACCGATTCCTGAATTACAAAACAATACCCTGGCACCACACCATCCGTTCTTTTTCAATAAGATCCGAATGCAATCATTCTAGGCAAGAAGTTCAGCCTTTTGAAGTTTGTATATACAGTGGTACCTCACCTTACGAAATTAATCCGTTCCAGTGCCTTTTTCGTAACCTGCATGTTTCGTAAGTTGAACCGCATTTTACATGTAAAACATGTGATTCGTTCCAATTCGTCCCAATACTACCCCATAAATTATAAAAGTACACCAATTTTGTATGAAATATGTGTTAAAAGTAAAACTAAATTATTTACCTTTTTGTAAATCTCTCGAACCACTCATGCAACGCTTTAAAGTCCGGAAGTTGCTGGTCTGAAGAACCCTCACCCCAACCCCACCCTCCTTCACGAGGTCCTTAAATATGGTGGTTGCTTTTTCCGAAGCATTTGCTTTCTGTCACTGTATCTCCGCTTTTAAAGCCTCCTTCTGCTTCAATATCGTCCCGATTGTAGAGGGGTTTCGGCCATACTCCTTTGCGATCTCACTTAACCGCATCCCACTTTCGTATTTTTTATCATCTCCTGTTTTACTTTTATTGATAACGGAGCCCGCTTCTTCTTTTCATTGTCATTGGGAATCACTTTCTTGGGGCTCATGATTAATAACGACAAATAACGCTGCAAGGAGCACAGTCAAAAAAACTCACGAAACTCAGGAACCAACAGTACAAATCTCCTTCACGCGTTTGTTGAACAATGGGTCGAAGGCACACGAACAGCATTATGGGTACAGTACTGTATTGTGGAGATTCAGCTCCCTCCTAGCCAATGGGAGGCCAGCGGGGCGAAGTGTTGGGAGACAACGAATGGGAAAGCAACTCGCGCATTGTTTGAATGTTTGAATGGCGCGTTTGAATTTTTGAGATGGCGCTTTTGTGACGTGAACTTGTTTCGTATCCAGAGACAAAAATTTTAGAAAAATGCGTTTCGTAACCTGAATTTTTCATTTGGTGAGACTTACGTAAAGTGAGGTACCACTGTAAGGCCTAAAAATGCTGTGTTCCCCTATTAAATCAGACCCACATACTACGAGCACAATCATGGGAGCATTTTTAAAATGAATCATATATTCAGACAGCTTCTTCTGCTTCACTAGCTCTTGTAGAATTTTGGGAGTGCAGACCTTTGCTCGCTTCTTGCTGCACTATGTGTTGTACAGACCAGTCTGTACTTCTTTAAACTGGCTGTAGTCTAGAGTATTAAGCACCTGTGTTTGAAATGCTATGCTATTATCCATAAAAATCTGCATGACTCCAGTTTTCTTTGTGACTGCCTGCCTGGATTTCACAGCCAACATCTCCATAAGAACCAAACATTTTATCATAGAAATAACACGAATGTACAACTCACATCAAGCAAGCTTGAGATTTTGTGCCCTGACATTGAAGGTGATGCCAGTTGCACATGAAAGAGGGGGTGGTGCACAGTCTAGATTATTCTATACAACATTGGGCCAAAGAAAGTTCGTCAATAGAATATAATGTTGCCACTGGCTGTACTAAAACTCATTCTCATTGGCTGATTCAGTTCAGTTCATTTTCTGTAACCGCTTCATCCTAATTAGGGTCGCGGGGAGGCTGGTGCCCATCCCAGCCCACTCAGGGCGAGGGCAGAGTACACCCTGGACAGCTCGCCAGGCCATCGCAGGGCGGAAACACGCTGACGGCTTTGCAGCCTACTCTTGTCGAAAGTCAGCAATGGTTCTTTTACAAGCCTCACACCATAGACAGTGAGAGACATGGCTGGCCTTTGATAACCCAGTTAGCTGCACTGGGGGGGGGACAGTGACAACCTTGTGGAGAGTGGGACTCGAACCCCCAACCTTTGGATCAGCGATCCGGCGCCTTATACCACTAGACCACCACTGCCCTTGGCTGATTCAGCCAGTCTGTAATAAATATGAATCACCTGCGACTGATGCCATTGATCAATGCCACATAAAAAAAAAAAAAAAAAAAAAACTGGTCAGCAGGTGACTGAATGCATAAATAAATCAGATCCAACCCAAAACGGAGAGGTTGGTTGTCACAATTTTGCCATGTTGGTTGGGTAGAGGAAACACTACTTTTTTTTTTTTTTTTTTTTTTTTTTACATTTAAGAAAGCAGTATAGAGAGGAGTAGAATACGCTTTAAAGAAACATATCCTGACATCATTAGAACATCAAGAAAAATTTCTTGCCAACATATTAGCTCAACCATAATACATATACTGTAATAGTCTGTGGTATGTCAGACATGTAGAGGCAAAATCAGAGAGGCTAGATTGAGATGGTTTGGACATGTACAGAGGAGGGATAGTGGGTATATTGGTAGTATGATGGTGAGGTTGGAACTACCAGGCAGAAGGCCTAGAGGAAGACCACAGAAGAGATTTATGGATGTGGTGAAGGAGGACATGAAGGTAATTGGTGTAAGAGAAGAAGATGCAGAGGACGGGGTGAGATGGAGACAGATGATTCGCTGTGGTGACCCCCGAAGGGGGCAGCCGAAAGGAAAAGAACATAAGTCTATGGTATGTCATCCTCATCACCAGTTATTTAATCTGGAACAAAGTGCCCCAGATATTTCATTGTATTACAAGCACAGATCACTCGCACTGTTCTCAAACCTGAATCATGTTATTTTTAGTATTATATACATCACATTAGAACCAATTCCATTCTTGGAGCATATATTTAGCAGCTGTTGAAATCTAGCACTACTCAGGAAAGAGGACAACTAAATCTGCATACACGGCATGGTTTATCAGAAAATTGACCAGTCACAGAGTCAGTTTTGCAGCCACTTATTGGAAGAGATAATACATTCATATACACACTAAACATGGCCGCCATCGCTGCTGTTCACTTATAGCCACAACTGGAAGCATATTTTTCCAAACCGGTAATGCCCAGAAGAAAAAGGAGGCATGTTGGATTCACAGCCCAGTCCAGAGAATGTTGGGTCCCTTACCAGTAATAGGTGTAGTATGACCTGCCAGCCTCACAGACAGCTTTATGATGAGCAACATCCTTACAATTTATATCAGAGCACATGATTGCACCTTTCAGTTAAAATGTATCAGCCAAAAGGACTTCAGTTTCCCATAATACGCCAAGACATCCTTTGTGGATTTCTTATATATCATTTTGATTGATATAAGGGCAGTGTGGGCATCAGCAGTACTAATGCACTGGTCAAGCCATGATGTTGTATACCAGGGCTGCCTTATATATGAATAGCCATGTGCAAATAAGAGCAATTGACCAGATAATATCAGTGATGTGTAATGTGAATCTTGTGAGTGAAAATAAACCTTCAAAAGGCCGATTATGCAAAAAAGAAAACCCCAGACAAACAAAAACAAAAAAAAACAATGCAACACTTCAGTGCACAAAGTGAGAAGACAAGCTGCTGCAGTTTCAGGGCTGCGTGTCTGTCGCTTTCTGTGAAACATCCTGATTATTAAACTTACGGATTATTCGGCGAGCAGTGCTGCAAGAAATCAGTGGAAAATCAAGAGTATACAGATAGAATAAAATAAATGAGACCAGTCATCCATTAATTCATTTATAATGTAGATTCAACTTCCCAACAAAATAAATAAGTATATAAAAACAATGGGAAGATAACACCTGGACTGGACTATTGTCCCTCCGACAGTGAGGTTTCTGTTTCCATTGTAATTCTATCTATCTAGTGCCTGAGTCGTAGGACGACCATTGGCGACCCGCCATGAAGGATAACGCCCTGGTTATCATCTTCATGGAGGTTTTCTAGGCAGGATTAGTGCAGTGGTTTGCCATTGCCTTCTGCACGATGCGAACCTACGGGCAATTTAGAACGGCCAATTAACATACTGTGCATATCTTTGGATTGTGGGAGGAAACCGGAGCACCTGGAGGAAACCCACGAAAGCACGGGGAGAACATGCAAACTTCACACAGAAACGCCCAGGCCATGAATCGAACCCAGGCTTTCTTGTTGTGAGGCGAACGTGCTAACCACTACGCCACCGTGCCGCCCATTGTAATTACCACCCCTTTTAAAACTGCAGATGACAATTTCAGTTGATCATTTACCTGCCACTGGTAATATTTAAATATGAATCACTTGAAGGCCAAACACATCAAATACTTGCTTGTGTGTATTTTATATAGATAGATAGATATAGAGGGAGAGAGCGAGAGAGAGAGAGAGAGAGAGAGAGAGAGAGAAAGAGAGAGAGATACTTAAAATGCTGAGTTCACACGGATGTTGTAAATATGTTATGCATGCCGGTGTTGTGTTTAGCATGTCTGCCTCTCGTGTCTGTCCAGGGTTTGAGTCCTGGGCTTGGCTTTTGGTGTTTGTGTGTGGAGTTTGCATGAGTTTTCTTCAGGTACTCAAGTAGCCTCGCACAGTCCAAAGATATGCACGTTCAGATTACTAGTTGTTCGAAATTGCCCCTACGTGTCAATGTGAATGTGTGTGTGTGTATGTGTGTGTTAGTCCTGTGATGGACTGGAAAATTGTGCACGGTGGACTCTGCCTTGAGCTGAAATAAGCTCCAGCAACCCTATTAGGATAACTGGTAAGCGTTTCAGAAAATGGATGAAAAAATTGTTTTCATTTAAGACAGGTCTATTAAATTTATAAAGCAATATACATACATACATATATATATATATATATATATATATATATATATATATATATATATATATATCTATATATATTTCTATATACCTTCTTTTCCTTTCGGCTGTTCCCTTCAGGGGTCGCCACAGCAAATGATCTGCCTCCATTTCACCCTATCCTCTGCATCTTCTACTCTTACTCCAACTACCTTCATGTCCGCCTTCACCACATCCATGAATCGTCTCTTTGGTCTTCCTCTAGACCTTCTGCCTGGTAGTTCCAACCTCAGCATCCTACTACTAATATACTCACTATCCCTCCTCTGTACATGTCCAAACCATCTCAATCTAGCCCCTCTGACTTTGTCTCCAAAACATCTTACATGTGCTGTCCCTCTGATGTACTCATTCCTGATCCTATCCATCCTCGTTACTCCCAAAGAGAACCTCAACATTTTCATCTCTGCTACCTCCAGCTCTGCCTCCTGTCTTTTCCCCAGGGCCACTGTTTCTAACCCATACAACATCGCTGGCCTCATCACCGTCTTGTACACTTTTCCCTTCATTCTTGCCGATACTCTCCTATCACACATCACACCGGACACTTTTCTCCATCCATTCCAACCTGCCTGCACGCGCTTCTTCACCTCTTTTCCACACTCTCCATTGCTCTGGATTGTTGAGCCTAAGTACTTAAAATTCTCCACCTTCTTTATCTCTGCCCCCTGTAACCTCACCGTTCCTCTTGGGTCCTTGTCGTTCACACACATGTATTCTGTCTTACTGAGGCTAACCTTCAGTCCCCTCCTTTCCAGGGCATACCTCCAGCTCTCTAGATTTTCCTCCACTTGTTCTCTGCTCTCACTACAGATCACAATGTCATCTGCAAACATCATAGTCCATGGAGATTCTTGTCTAACCTCGTCTGTCAGCCTGTCCATCACCATAATAAACAAGAAGGGGCTGAGAGCTGACCCTCGATGCAGTCCCACCTCCACCTTGAACTCTTCTGTCACACTGACAGCACACCTCACCACTGTCTTACATCTTTCATACATGTCCTGCACCACTCTAATATACTTCTCTGCCACTCCAGACTTCCTCATGCAATACTACAGTTCTTCTCTCGGCACCCTGTCATATGCTTTCTCCAGATCCACAAAGGCACAATGCAGCTCCTTCTGACCTTCTCTGTACTTCTCTATTAACATTCTCAAAGCAAACACTGCATCTGGGGTGCTCTTTCTTGGCATGAAACCAAACTGTTGTTCACAAATGCTGACCTACTTTCTAAGACCTTGTTGAATATTCTTGTCAGAAAATCTACTGCTACCTCCCCTAGACACTTCCATACCTCCAATGGTATGTCATCACGAACAAATTGCCTTTCCACTCTTCATCCTCTTCAATGCCCTCCTCACTTCACCCTTACTAATCTTTGCTACTTCCTGGTCCTCAACGGTCACCCCTTCTAGTCTTTTTTCTCTCTCATTTTCCTCATTCATCAGCTCTTCAAAGTACTTTTTCCATCTTCCCAGCACACTTCTTTCATCAGTCAATACATTTCCCTCTCTGTCCTTTATCACTCTAACGTGCTGTACATCCTTCCCATCTGTATTTCTCTGCGGTGCTAACCTGTATAGATCATTTTCTCCCTCCTTACTGTCCAACCTATCATACAAGTCATCATATGCCCTATGTTTGGCCTTTGACACTAAGGCTACCTTCGCCTTACGCTGTGTCTCCCTGTACTCCTGTTTACTCTCTTCGGTCCTCTCTGTGTCCCACTTCTTCTTAACTAACCTCTTCTTTTATACACACTCCTGCACTTCCTCATTCCACCACCAAGTCTCCTTATCTACTCTCCTTCCAGAGGACACACCAAGCACTCTCACACCTGTCTCCCTGATCACATTGGCTGTGGTTGTCCAGTCATCTGGAAGCACTTCCTGACCACCCAAAGCCTGTTTCAACTCCTCCTGGAAGATAACACGACACTCTTCCTTTTTCAGCTTCCACCACTTTGTCTTCTGCTCTGCCTTTGCCTTTTTCACCTTCCTCACCATCAGCGTCATCTTGCACACCACCATCCTATGCTGTTTGGCAACATTCTCACCCACTACTACTTTGCAGTCACTGACTTCCTTCAAATTACATCGCTTACACGAGATGTAGTCTACCTGTGTGCTCCTACCTCCGCTTTCATAAGTCACCCTATGCTCCTCTCTCTTCTGGAAGAAAGTATTCACCACTGCCATTTCCAAAATCGATCAACATCTGTCCTTCTGTGTTCCTGTCCTGGATACCAAACCTGCCCATCACTTCCTCCCTTCTCCCCTCTGTTGCCTGCTCCAACATGTCAATTGAAGTCTGCCCCAGTGACCACTCTTTCACCTCTGGGGGTACTCTGCATCACTTCATCTAACTCACTCCAGAATCTCTCCTTCTCTTCTAGCTCACATCCTGTCTGTGGGGCATAAGCACTGACAACATTGACCATCACACCTTCAATTTCTAACTTGAGACTCATCACTCTGTCTGACACTCTTTTCACTTCTAGAACATTCCTGACAAACCCCTCCTTCAAGATGACTCCTACTCCATTTCTCTTCCCATCCACACCATGATAAAACAACTTAAACCCTGCTCCTAAGCTTCTAGTCTTGCTACCTTTCCACCTGGTCTCCTGAACACACAGTATGTCCACCTTCCTCCTCTGCATCATGTCAGCCAGCTCTCTAACTTTTTCGTTCATAGTTCCAACATTCAAAATCCCTACTCTCAGTCCTCACGCATTTCCTCTTCTCTCTCTGCCTACGGACACGCCTCCCGCCTCTCCTTCTTCGACGTCTTCGACCAACAGTAGTCCAATTTCCACCAGCACCCTGTTGGTTAACAGCACTGATGGCGGTCGTTGTTAACCCGGGCCTCGACCGATCCGGTATGAATTTTGTTTTGATCATTTGTATGAGAAATGTGGCAGAAGTTTTATGCCGGATGCCCTTCCTGTCACAACCCTCTGCATTTATCCGGACTTGAGACCGGCGTGAGGGGGAGACACTGGTTTGTGCCCCCCCCTTTATGGCTGCATACATATATATATATATATATATATATATATATATATACAGTGGTACCACAATTTATGTATTAATCTGTTCCGAAAGTGGTTTCGTAACCTGGAGTTTTTGTAAATTGAACCGCATTTTACATGTAAAACGTGTGATGCATTCCAAGGCTCCCAATACTACCCCTAAAAGTATACCTTTTATGGCCTCCTTCTGCTTCAATATCGTACCGATGGTAGACGGGTTTGGCCATATTCCTTTGCAACATCACTCAACCGCATGCCACTAGCCCACTTCTTCTTTTCACTCGCACTGGGAATCACACACACGTGTGTGTGTGTGTGTGTGTGTGTGTGTGTGTGTGTGTGTGTGTGTGTGTGTGTGTGTGTGTGTGTGTGTGTGCGCGCGCGCGCGTGTGTGTGTTGACTTCTTAGCAGAGTTTAATCTTACAAATGTTTATGCAAGGTTAAAAGCCTGAGCCAAAAAATAAAGTTGCAATGAGCACACTCGAAAAACTCATGAAACAACAGTACCTCTGTCCTTTACACGAAAAGCATTATGGGTCTTCTGGAGATGCAGCTCCATAATAGCCAATGGGAGAGAGCTGCGTCACGTAAACTTGTTTCGTATCCAGAGACAAAAATTTTAGGAAAATGTTTTTCGTAACCTGGATTTTTCGTTTGTTGGGGCTTTCCTAATTTGAGGTTCCACTATATATATATATTGAGACATCTGCTGAGCTTCAGAATGTGGTTAAAAAGGTAAATGCAGTGTACTTCAGATATTTTTTTCTTTTTTAAATAGAGCAAAACAAACTAGGAATGAGATCTAATTCAATATAATTGGCAACACTTGCGAAATGCTTCCTGGTCAGATATTCATTTACAGATATTAAAAGATTACAAGAAACTCAACCTAAAATCTCAGACTCAGCACATCAGGAATGTGTCAACTCAGAACTGCTTGATAGCAGCGTGGTAAATCTATCAGTTCCTCTAAACATAATAAGGAAGTTGTATTGGGTATGCCCCGAATGAGTGACACATTGACTCTGGTGGGATTAAGCATGAAGCTGCAGATGTCAACAGCAGTGAAATTAAGACTGATATCATCACATAGGTCTTTCTAGTCACGACCACTTACTACTGTCTGCGGTTTACACTGTTTCATCGGAATGAAATCAAGGTAGGTGTGTGTGTGTGGGGGGGTCTTGAGGTTAACTATAGTTCACAAGCCTAAGAAATGTCATTTCATTATCATCAAAGGAAGCAAGAGCTTGTTGTATTCACATCCGCGACTATTTCACAAGATCAACAACTAGCTCACTGCTCACATCAGCTCACTGTAAAAACACCATTGTAGAAGAGAGTACAGAGTAAAGAAAACACACACACACACACACACACACACACATTTATTTATCTACCCCAATAATGCTACAGTGCCTGCTTTCCAAATCATTTGAAATTTCATTTAATAAAACCATAACAACAGTTCTCATTGTTTATTCGTATCTCAGGAGTGTACAGTGTGAGCAGACATAAGTTATTTTTTTCATACTACTCAATCATTGTCGGTCCCAATCCCGAATGAGAAAGGAGGAGGGTTGTGCGTGGGGCCAGCAACCTCACCACGTAAAAGAAAAGTCGCTATAGAAACCGAAACCAAAGAAACCAATGCTGGAAGAAGGGAAGAGGTTACCCGAACAACAAGGAATATGATGGATGACAGCCAAACCCGAAAGTAAGCTGACACCCTGAGAACCAACGCCCTTCATCCAAAAACAACCTGTAGAGTTGGCTGTTGGAATGTACGGACACTCTACCAGACAGGAAAGCTAGCCTAAACAATACGTGAAATGGAAAACTACAACATCAAACTCCTGGGCGTTACTGAATCAAGGAAGACAGGAAGTGGCACATGTAAATAAGCATCTAGACACCATATGCTTTTTTCCGGTAGATCGGATGACCATCACAGCAGAGATGTTGCTATTGTAACGACAAGAGACATACAAACTGCCTGATTAAATGGACACCTATCAGTGAAACAATCATACAGACAAGATATAACTCTTCGTTTGCCAAGCTCACAACAATAATCTGCTATGCACCAACGGAAGAAGCAGATGAAGAAGAAAAAGACTCCTTCTATGATTCACTACAGAAGTAAGAGGACAAAACACCAGTGCACGACGTACTACTCATCATGGGTGATCTGAATGCAAAGATAGGCAGCCAAAATAGTGGCGTGGAGAACATCATGGGTAGACAAGGTATAGGAATACGAAACCGCAATGGTGAGAGGCAAATAGCATTTTGCCAAGAGAACCACATGGTAATAGGTGGCACCCTATTCAAATATAAAGACGTCCACAAAACAACTTGGAGCTCCCCCGATGGTCATAAAGAAAACCAAATTGATCATATCATCATCAATAGCAGATGGATGGGAAGCCTACAGGATGTAGTGGCAAGGTGAGGGGCAGATGTAGGAAGTGACCACACATTGGTGTTGGCAAAGGTCAAGCTGAAACTCTACAAGGCAAAACAGAAAGCCCAAAGATCACCAGCACGAAACATACAAATGCTGAAAAACAAAGAAGTGAACAGAGCCTTCCAGATAGAAATCAAGAACAGATTTATTGTTAAGCCTGGGGTGTGTGCGTAGGACCCAGAGATGCAGGAGACCAATAGAAAGTTCAAACAATTTATTAAACACTAGAGATAGTAAATTACGGGAATACTAAGTCAAGGGAACTGGTCGAGCACGAAGCAAGAACCAAGGGTCAAAGAGAAAGCCGAGGAGCAGAATCACAGGGAAAACAATATTCTGACATTGGAGGGAAGCATGCTGCTCCCATTTATAGCTGGCTGCTCGCTGATTGCAGATTGGGACAAGGTCTGCTCTGCTTGGAACTCACCTACCGGCAACTGCCACGCCCCTCGCCAGCGCCTGCAATGATTAATCTTAAGAAGAGTTAATTCTGCCAGCCAGCACAGATCATAACACTACACAAACACCCCCCCCCCCCGACGCCTGACCAGGCTTGTCTGGGAACTGGCAATAGAATTCGTCTAATAAGTCCAAGTCCAGGATTAGGGAGCAGGAAATCCGTGAACGCTCTTCGGGACCATACCCCTCCCAGTCCACTAAATACTGAAACCCTCGACACTGCCTGCGTACATCAAGGATCAGGTTGACTGTGTATGCGGCATGTCCATCAATCAGTCGGGGAGGAGGGAGTGGGGGTCGGTGGAGGGTGGAGAGGACTTTCTACCACGGGATTAATCAGGGAAACATGAAATACTGGGTGTACCTTGAGTGAAGGTGGGAGTCTCAGTCAGACAGCGCTGGGGTTTATAATTTTCTCTATTACATAGGGTCCAATGTATCTGAGAGCTTCAACTTGCAGGGGCAGGTCCAGGGAGGAGAGCCACACTTGTTGTCCGACCATGTAGGGAGGTGCTGGGGTTCGGTGGTGATCAGCAATCCTCCAATTTCGGGCCACTGTTCGTTCCAGGGCAGCACGTGCTTCTTTGCAGACCCGGCGTGCTCTGTGAAACTGTGCCTGGACCAATGGGATGGCCACCTCGACCTCCTAGCTGGGAAACAGGGGGGCTGGAACCCATTAATCACCATGAAGGGGGACATCCCAGTGGCGATGCAGATCAGAGAATTGTGTGCGTATTCGACCCATGGGAGGTGTGTGGCCCAGGAGGCTGGGAGGCGGGAGGTGACACAGCGCAGGGAGGATCCGAGGCTTTGATTTGAGCATTCCACCTGCCCGTTCGACTGAGGGTGGTAGCCAGAGGTCAAGCTGCAGGTGACTCCCAAGGTGTCGCAGAATGCCTTCCAAACTCTGGATGCAAACTGGGGGCCCCGGTCTGAAACGACGTCCTGGGGGATGCCATGGAGGCGAAAGACGTGTTGGATCAATGTGTCAATGCCAGTCAATGTGGGGATAATGGGTCTGCAACCATGGACACCCCAACACTAAGGGAGAGAGAGGCAGAGAGAACAAACAGTTCCAAATATTCCTGGTGGTTACTGGACAAACTGAGCTTAACTGGCCTGGTCTCGTGCGTGACGTGAGCGATGAGTCGGCCATCTATGGTCACTACCTCCTTGAGGGTCTCGAGTTCATACACGGGTAGGTCATGGAGCTCAACCATCCCCGGATCAATAAAGTTAGCATCAGCGCCTGAGTCAATAAATACGTCTACAGGATGAGAGTGTAGGGTACCTTGAACTTGCGGGTGCTTTCCATGTGCCATGGAGGATCCTCTCGTCGCTGTCGGGCTCTGCTGCGCGGGGCACTGGGCGAGGTAATGGCCCTTCTTGGCGCAGTAGATACAGAGACGGTTGGCCAGCCGCCGGTGTCTCTCTTCAGCCATCAGTCTAGTGTGGTTCATCTGCATGGGTTCTTGGCCGTCAGCTTCCCTCAGAGGGAGAAATGGTGAGTGAGTTCGAGGTGGGGCCCCCTTCCAGGATCTATCCCTCTCTCTCAGCCGGTTGTCCAGTCTGGTAGACAAGGCGATTAATTCCTCCAGAGTAGTCGTCTTTTCTCGGGCCACGAGCTCATTTTTCTGCCGTTCATTGAGCCCCCGCAGGAAAGCCCCCCGAAGCGCAGGGTCGTTCCAGCCGCTTTAGATGGCGAGAATCCGGAATCAGATGGCGTACTCTGCCTGGACTGGCTGATAAAGGAAGTCACTTGGAATAACACAAGAGGACTCAGTTGGACGTTCACAGAAAATTTAGAAGATCTAGACTTTGCGGATGACATATCCCTTCTTTCACACCGTTTTCAGGATATCCACACAAAAACCAATGATCTAGACACAATAGGAAAAAGGATTGGTTTACAGATCAATACCGATAAACCCAAACTCCTAAAGATTAATGCCAAATGCCATGTCTACAGAAGTGGTGCAACTGAGAGACGAGAACATCGAATAGGTCCAAGAATTCACTTACCTGGGCAGCAAGATCCATGCCAGTGGAGACTCAGAAGCTGATGTAAGATCACAATTAGCTAAAGCCAGAGGAGCTTTCCGTTCTCTGAGGAACATTTGGAAGTCAAACAAGATTACAGTTACCACCAAATTGAGGATATTTTAAAGCAATGTCCTTGGAGTCCTCCTTTATGGATCAGAATCTTGGAAAGTTACACAGACCATCTGCAATATGATAGATGTATTTCAGACCAAATGCCTCAAGAGAATACTCCATATATACTGGCCAAATATCATCTCAAACGAAGACCTGTACCAACAAACCAACACCTGCCCACTATCCCAAGAAATAAAGAGGAGAAGATGGAGATGGATAGGACACGTGTGCAGAATGCAACCAGATTCCATCCTAAGAGCAGCTATGAGATGGACACCACCGGGGAAGAGAAGGAGAGGTCGACCTAAGGAAACCTAGATGGGCACAAGACAGACAACATTGGAGCTCTAAGGTGACGGCCTTATGTGCAGTCAGTATGAAGAGGATTAAGTAAATACTCACTCATTTTTCAAACCTCTTAGGAGAGTCTGGAGCCTATCTCAGCCAACACTAAGTAGAGACAGATTACACCTTAAAGAGCTCTCCAGACCATATCGAGGCCAACACACACAGACAAGTATTCATATTCACACCTAGGGGCAATTTGGAAAAGACAAGCAGCCAAACATATGTCTCTCGACTGTGGGAGGAAACTGGATTACTAAGGGCCAGTGATGCCATAAGCATGTCAACACAACAGTAATCAGTACAGTGGTACCTCACCTTACAAAAGTCCCAATAAATGAAAAATCCAGGTAACAAAACGCATTTACCTAAAATTTTTGTCTCTGGATACAAAACAAATTCACGTTACAAAAGCGCCATCTCAAAAATTCAAACAATGCGCGAGTTGCTCTCCCATTGGCTATCTCCCAACATCCCACCCCACTGGCCTCCCATTGGCTAGGAGGGATAATACAGCTCCCTCCCATTGGCTATTATGGAGCTGTATCGCCATAATACTCATGATGCTTTTCGTGTAAAGGACAGAGTTACTGTTGTTTTGTGAGTTTTTTCAAGTGTGCTCATTGCAACTTTATTTTTTTGCTGAGGCTTTTGACCTTGCATAAACATTTGTAAGATTATAACTCTGCTAAGAAGACATGGTCAATACATGCGTGCACGCACACGCACACACACACACACACACACACACACGCACTCGTGCGTGTGATTCCCGGTGCGAGTGAAAAGAAGAAGCCATATATATATATATATATATATATATATATATATATATATATATATATATATATATATACTTCTGATCTGCCTCTTCACCTTCTTCACCATCAGCGTCATCTTGCA
>CM045741.1:42907515-42967515 GCA_024760905.1 Plotosus lineatus
TCTGGTTCAGGAGGACTTTAAGTTCAGGGGTGACCCACGGGTGATTGTTGGAGAAGCACCGTACTCTCCGTGTTGGCACAGTGCTGTCCACGCAGAAGTTCATGTAATCAGTGATACAGTGTGTGAGGCCGTCGATGTCATCTCCAAAGGAGTGACAGAGCATGCTCCAGTCTGTGGTCTGGAAACAGTCCCTAAGCCTCTCATTGATCTCCTCGGTCCACACTTTCACAGACCTCTTCTGCACAGGTTCCTTTCGCACCCTGGGTGTGTATTGGGGGAGCAGATAGACCAGGTTGTGGTCTGAGCGTCCCAGTGGGGGGAGGGGGGAGGAGCTGTAAGCGTCCAAAAGCATCCAGCATTTACTATCACTTAGCCAGAGAAGACGCATAGCGTTTGAGTGGCATCATAGAGCTTAACTGGTAATTAAAACACAAAAAAAGAGGCTCATTGACAACTTGTGAGCGAATGAGGAAAAAGGGGCGTTACATCATCTCAATCGATCAGCAGGAAGGAGGACAGCCATTGGCTGAATTTGACTGACTTGTCAGTTGCTTGGCAGTCCGCGAATACGCAAACCTTGAGTGCAAAACCGCGACTAGTCAGGGGCCTACTGTATATGTAAAATTATTACATATAGTTCTGTTCGTCATCATAACAAACATAATATCATATGTTTGTTATTTTTACACTCACAACCACAAGAGGGCACTCTAGGCTTGGGTACCAGTACCTGCTCATTCACCACTGAAGAAATGTCCCCAAAAATAAAATCCTATTCTGCGGATTACAAGCTGCAAGTAGTCAAATATGCAGCAGAAAATTGTAATCGAGCAGCAGAAACAAAGTTTGGACTGAACGAGGAACTTGTGAGGGACTGAAGAAAAGTGGAGATTATTATTAATGCAATGAAGAAAACCAAAAAAAAATAAAAAATCGTGGGCTGAAAGCGAGATGGCCACAGCTAGAGGAACGAGTTCGCACATGGGGGCTTGAGCAACGTGTCTCAGGAAGAGGCTTGTCAACAGTGCAGTCGCATCTCCACGTCTAGGTCGTTGTCAAGGAGATGAATATAAATTACTTTGCATGAGGACTTTCTTGGTGTTACAGCTTCATGCAGCGCAACCGCCTTTCTATCAGAGCGAGGACCACAACATGATCAAAACTGACAGCAGATTTCCAAGCCAAGGTAGACAGTTTCCATGAGTTTGTGATTTATATATGTTTTTTTTTTTTCTTTGTTTATATGTTTTTTCCAATGCACCTTGTACTCGGGAGTGACGTATAGTCCGGAAAATACTGAATTTCACTGAATTTAAATATTTACTTAATTAAATAATTAAGAAATACACCTTACAAAGACCTTCAGGGCTGTGTTTACATGCAGTAACTAAATAAATTAACTACTTTTGAGTGACACATTGGAACAATCCAATATAAAATACAAACATTCTTCTATAAGCAAAATCACATGTAAATATACTGTATGTATCTGCTGTACATGTTAGTTTGCATTTCTTATAGTTATAAACTTTCACCTAAAGGTCACAAGTGCTTGCATACATGCATCTTGACTGATGCACCTCATGTAACCACACGTTTAAAATCTTACCTAAGTCCTTTTACAAGACTAGGTGGGAATACCCAAATGTTACCGTTTGCTAACACAGCAGCGGCTTTACAGTTTGTGGGAAATTTTAGATCTGAAAAGATTTGTATGTTGTTATGAGTTAAATGGTAGTTACCCTGTAAGAAAATATTCTTGATGCATATATATATATATATATATATATATATAAGTAAAAATAAAAGGACAGGACAAAGACTTTCTATTGAAACTCCATTTATGATCTGTTTCGAGGGGCGGTGAAACCATCCTCTCTCTTCAGGTGATTATAGATTATATCCTACGGAAGGATCTACTCAGAAAATCCTCTATGGTGAAGGAGGACGGAGGACATGAACGTCGTTGGTGTAAGAGAAGAAGATGCAAAGGATAGGGTGAGATGGAGGCAGATGATTCGCTGTGGCGACCCCTGAAGGGAAAAGCCGAAAGGAAAAGAAGAAGAAGAAGAAATATATATATATATATATATATATATATATATATATATATATATATATATATATATATATACATATATATTTATAGGATTTTCTGAGTAGATCCTTCCGTAGGAGAGTGCTCAATACTTTTTTTTAGAGCAAATAACAATAAAAATAAAAATAATAATAAAAATAACAATAAAAATAGTATTGGAGTTTCAATAGAAAGTCTTTGTCCTGTCCTTTTATTTTTATTATATATGCCTGATCTGTTGACTTCAGGCTGACTCAGGACTTTTTCAAACCAAAGTTCAAAATGCTGTGTGTGTGTGTGTGTGTGTGTGTGTGTGTGTGAGTGTGTGTGTGTGTGTGTGTGTGTGTGTGTGTGTGTGTGTGTGTATGTTCTTTAACAGAAGTTATACAAACTTGATAAACAGGATGACCCCAAAAAAACCCTCTAACATTAAAAGGCGAGTGAGTTTTTGTCCCTTTCTCAGGGGTCGTCACAGCGAATGATTCGCACATTTGATTTGGTTCATAGGTTTTTATGTCGGATGGCCTTCCTGACACAACCCTTTAGCAAGGTACAGAAACACACTGACGACTTTGCAGCTCCTCATTACGAAAGTCAGCAATGGTTCTTTGACATGAACATCTCACCATAGACCAGGGGTGGGCAATCTTATCCGCAAAGGGCCGGTGTGGGTGCAGGTTTTCACTTCAACCAAACAATTAGCCATCACCTTGCTTTAAGTCTTAAACAGTAATGTGATCTCATCAAGATGGCCCCACTTCAGGATTGAAACAGTAATGTCCGAACTAGAGTTTTTTCTTTTCTTTTGATGATCAGTGATTGGTGGAAACAGGTGGAAGGTGTGGCTACTGTTTGGTTGAAGTGAAAACCTGCATCCACACCGGCCCTTTGCGGATAAGATTGCCCACCCCTGCCATAGACAGTGAGAGACATGGCCGGCCTTTGATAAACCAGTTAGCTGCACTGGGGCTCTAACATTTAAAAGGTAAATAAATAAAAATATAGCAGATATTCAAATTGACTACACACACACACACACACACACACACACACACACACACATACACACACACACACCGTGGCTCTGAACTGCCAGCATAGGGATATGAGCACTTTCAGTTGTTTTCATATGAAGCTGATTAAGTGGGAGCTCGGTGTAAAATTATTTTAATTGGTTGTGGTTTGGGATGGCAAGAAGGTCCTGGGCTCGATTTACCAGCTCAGGCATTTCTGTGTGGAGTGTACATGTTTTCCCTGTGTTTGTATGGGTTTTCTCCAGGTACTCCAGTTTCCTCCCAAAACACATGTGCATTAAGCTCATTGGCTGTTTGAAATTGCTCCTAGATTTTGGATGTAAGTGTGAATGGTTAAGTGTTGTATTGGTTTACGATGCTCTGGTGAGCTGTTCGAGGTGTTCCTACCTTCAGCCTCCACGTGACCCCAGTAGTAGGTGATTCAGGAAATGCATGGCTGAGTGATGGAGTGTTGTTGATTGAATGTTTTTTATTCATAAAGGAAAAAAAAGAAATGACCTAAAAAGCATTCAAACACCAGGTTGATGCCAAGGCCATCCATGGCCGGGAGTCCATGGGAGCTAATTTGCCGAGCTCTCACAGGAGGAAGAGATGGCATACGTTCACGTCCCTGTCACTCACAGCAATCACCAGCCAATCATGGGCGTCCGTGAGCTCATTTATAAGAGGATATGTCTAGCTATGTATCCTCAGAGTGTGCTATGCCACCCCAAAGGCTCATGCACAGCAGTTCGAAAACAGGTAGGTGGCAGCATTGCATGTCACAAAGGGGGCATGTGCCTGCTTTCACCCCTCCCCAGGTGGTGGTGGTGGTGGTCGCGTGATAGGAAGGCAATACTTGATGGGTGGGAACTAGATACGACTAAAATAGGGAGAAGAGTTTTCAAACAAAAACTGCTTTATTATACTATAATCAGATAGGTTTCAGGACTCCTGACAACTGTTGTCGTGCAACTCGGTAAAGTATAGCAACCAATCAGAATTGCAATGCATAAGAGCCAATCGGTAACATGGTGCATGTGAACACTGGCGAACAGACTATCTACAGCCATGAACAAATAAAACATGGTTTTGTAAGTATGGTGCTCCACATTAATCAATTTTACAGCTGCAATTAAAATACAACCCGGGAACATATCAAGTCAGATCACAGTGACTGATGTTAGAATCTCCATGAGGCGGCTGGAGATAAACGGTTCGTGACGCGGCTTTGGGACCGAAAGGTCGCTGGTCCGATTCCCAAACCAATAGGAAAAATGTGTGGCAATGGGGGAGTGAGAAGCACCTTCCCTTCCTCCACCTTCATAGCTGAAGTGCCCTTGCAAGGCATCGAACCTCCAGCTGCTCTCCCGCCACCCCAATGCGAGTGTGTGTGTGTGTGTGTGCGCTCACTCTGGATGGGTTGAATGCAAAAGCAACAATTTCCCTTGTGGGATTAATACAGTATAGCAAATAAATAAATAAATAAATAGTGCAATCTCATGAAGTGCTGATATGCAATAAAGTGCCTTCTGTCAGACTGCATTAATAAAAGATTTGTTTGAAATTAAATACAGTTGTAGACCATGTCTGTAATAACTATATAAGGATGTGAAGGGCAAAACGTTTTGGTGTGCTAATGTCGGCCTGCTGTATGTTGCTGCTCCAGTGAATGGGAATGAATGACGAGTGAGAGAGTGTGTTTTGCTGAGCTTTATTTTTCATGGCTGTAAAAACACCTGAAGTGGTTGTTATTCAACCTTTCAGAGGAAGTTAGGTGCCTAAATTTAGGTGGCATAGTGGGTGGCACATCCACCTCACTGCAAGAAGGTCCTGGGTTCGATTCCCAGCTCGGGTGTTTCTGAGTGGAGTTTGCATGTTCTCCACGTGCTTGTGTGGGTTTCCTCCTTGTGTGGGTTCTGTTAATTAGGATCAAGTGGTTCAAAAAATGAATGAAGCACCTTGGTCTTTAGGGTGGTGCTTGTTTAATGGCGTCTTTTGACTATTAGTGTGGAAGACTCTGCAGCTTTCCAAAATTGTGTGTATGATTCCCAGGCTCAGGACGTTTCAGTGTGGAGCTTGCATATTGTGTGAGTTTCTTCCAGGTACTCTGGTTTCCTCTCACGGTCGAACACCATGCACAGTGGTTTAATTGGCTGTTCCATTGTTTCCCGTACGTCAGTGCTTCTCAATTATTTTCTGTGGCGCCCCCTCTAGGAAGAAAAAAACATGCCCCCCCCCCCCCCCCCCCCCACACACACACACACACACACCATCCAATAGTATTGTTTGTCTACAAAATTGTTATTAGTACACGTCTGCATAACATTGTATCCTTATTGGCATTAAAAACAAAAACGAAATAGTTCATTAACATTTTAATCTGTAACAGAAAAGATTTAAAGTGCACCAATGTGCCTGAAATTCAAAAAAATACATGCTTATTTAAACTCATTCAACTGATTTATGTCTTAATATCTCCGTCTCTCTCCACCTTTCTCTTCGTTCCCTTTAGAAATTTTCCCGTGTTGTTTCTTGAGGGGTTGTTTACTGCACTTATTGTTTGCTCATGTAAAAAATGTTATGCCATCGCTCGACAATGAGACAATGAGAGCGCCGCTGCCAACTACTGGAGTGGAGGTGCAATTACACTTAATTCTCCTACACTATTCCAGAAAAGCATGTTCCCCTAGGGTCATACACGCTCCACCCGGCACCATACCGCGGCCCCCAAGGGCCACACTATTTGGGGAGCACTGCCTTAGGTGCAAGTGCGAGTGTGAATGGTTGTATGTGTGTTGCCTTGCAATGGCCTGTCGAATAATGCAATGTCCTTCACCTAGAGTCAGCTGAGATGTGGGCCAGCCTCCCTGCGACCCTAACTAGGATTAAGCGGCTTAGAAAATGAATGCATGAAGAACAGAGAGAGCGAGAGAGCGAGAGAGAGAGAGTGTGTGTGTGTGTATGTGTGTGTATGTGTGTGTATGTGTGTGTATATGTGTGTGTATGTGTGTGTATGTGTATGGGTGTGTGTGTGTGTGTGTGTGTGTGTGTGTGTGTGTGTGTGTGTGTGTGTTATGTTCAGCATGCCTCCAGGGCAATGTCAAGCCATTATTTCTGATCAACAAATGAAAAACATGCTCACAAAAAAAAAAAAAAAAAAACGGTTTCGTATTCCTTCAGTAATTCATGTCTTTAGTTATTCACCTTAAGATTGTCACTAGTGTCTTTTGATCCAAAAATTCTCTGGAAAGTACTCAGTAATTTTCAGACTGTAGTAAGTTCAGTGCTCTGTGCTTTCAAAATGATGTCTGAAATTCAGTCTAGCTGCTGCTGCATACTGATTTCCATCGGGCAGTACATTTGGAGGTGACTCATAATTGTTCTATAAGTAATAGCAGTCACATGTTTACTTCAACTTCTATATCTGTATAAATATAAAATTTTCTTATAAGTCCCACCCATAAACACCTTACATGCACCACCCCCCAACCCCACCCCCACCCCACCCACACACATGTTAGTTTTTGATAGTTCTTGATCTGGGCTTGTGGGTTCAGTGACGGATATCACCGATGACGTATCCAAACCAAAGCGCTGAGCGGCTATATATCACCAGCGCAGAACCTTTTCACCTTTCAGTACGCTGCTGAAATGGACTGTGTGAAACTGCATGTCATATTTTTCTGTTTTGGTTGTGTCTTATCCATGTGCTTGACTTTAGACTGTGACTGGTCGTCGCAATATGAGTACAATGAAAGATGTTGTCAACTCTGCCCTTCAGGTAAGGCCACTACAATTATTATTATAAAATTATTATAATGCTATTCTTGTTTTAAGTCAAAGTGATAATAACGGTAACTGTTTATATGATGAGCTACAATATATTAGTCATGATTTGTGTTTTGAGTTTTGGGATTTTTTTTTCTTTGGATATACCGTATTAATTCCTTAAGGGAAATTATTGTCTGTGCACTTAACCCATCCAAACTGGGCACACACACACACACACACACACACACACACACACACACACACACACACACATACACTTGGAGCAGTGGGCTGCCACACATATTGGAGGAACTTGGTGAGCAGTCGGGGGTTATTTGCCTTGCTCAGAAATCGAACCAGCAGCCTTTCGGTCCCAAACCTTCTGTAACCATTAGGCCACAGCTCCCCCAGCTGATTATTATTGTATTTGTTGACAATCATATTGACATTTATTCATTATTTCTTGTTGGCACAAGTTTATATTTTAGATTTATACATTTTTACTGTGCAAGACAAACTCATCCATTCATTTTCTGAGCCACGTAATCCTAATTAGAGTCGCGGGGAGGCTGTACTATTATAGAAATCAACATTCGCAATAATTTATCATTTATAATCATTTTTAACTTCAGGTAATCTCTGATTTATGTATTTGTACAGGTACATATCCCAAACAACACTGTTATGGTACCGGTCAGAGTGTGTGTGTGAAGTGTCAGAGCAAAGAAAACCACTGCTTCTGTAACAATCATTTATGTGAAAATACGGAATGTTCCGACTGCGCTGCAAAGCCACAGTGCAAACCAGGAGAAGAACGCATCAGAACAGGTAAGAGAGATCACTTTTCTCACGGCTCCACAGCATGCGCTGACATTGTTTTACTGCCCTGTTATCGAAGCTAATGAGGCTCTGGGTTCAGACAGAGAAGAGTGTAAGCAGAAGTGAAAGTCAAAAAAAATTATATATCATGTTTTTGTGCAGCCCAGTAGCATAACAGTGAACACAAGACTTTCCTGCTGTGAGGTGGTGAACACCACTACTCACAGCAGGAAGGTCCTGAGTTCAAGTTCTGGGCTCAGTCAGTGGTTTTCTGTGTGGAGGTTTCATGTTGCCTCCATGCTTCTGTCTGTTTCCTCTCTGTGACCTGGTTTCCTCCCTAGGTGTGGGTGTAAGTCTGAATGGTTGAGTGTGTGTGTGTGTGTGTGTGTGTGTGTGTGTGTGTGTGTGTGTGTGTGTGTGTGTGTGTGTGTGTGTGTGTGTGTTGCCCTGCAATGGAATGGTGATCAGGTCAGAGTGTGCTACACCTTCAGCCAGTATCAGCTGAGATAAGCTCCAGCCTCTGTATGATCCTAATAATATTTAAAAGTCTTGAATTAATTAATAAATCATGTTTTCAAAGCAAGGGCAGTGGTGGCCTGGTGATAAGGTGCTGGATCACTGATCCTAAGGTTGGGGGTTCAAGCCCCACTCTCAATTGGTTGTTACTGTGTCCCACTGGGGGAGCTAGCCTGCCTGTGACCCTAATTAGGATTAAGCAGTTACAGAAAATGAATGAATGAATGTTTTCAAAGTTGATCAAAAACCTACTGAATTAATAAACATTTCCGAATGTTATGTCTGTACTTTTAACAGGTTCTTATAAATTTACATATAGTTGTAGACCATTTCCCACTGATAAGGAGTGTAAGACCTGTCAGCGTATATCAGAGTAAGTTTACAGTAGTTACAGCTGTATTCAGAATCACACATTTCTTGCGAAGCACATGATCATATCACTGATACTGTGCTATTGTATTCACTGCAGAAAATCTGGAAACACAACCGGCAATGCCAGACGTGGCACACCAGGTTAGTGTCTTTGATCAGTCACTTAGATTGTGCTGTTATAATTTCCCGTATTGATACAGATCATGTATTTATTTGAAAGTGCCTTGCAAAAATAGTTATTTCGGAAAGGTGTAGAATGTATCGAGATTGATATGTATCCTAATCTGGTGCTAAAGTAACCAGTAACCTTCATAGTTTAATTGCATGTGCAATGTAATATATAACATGCAGTCACATGGAAAATGAGTCCCATCCATGAAAACTGATTTTAACTTTTTTAAAGTTTTATTTTAACATCTGTGAACGAGTAAACATTCCAGAAAATTAATATACTCTTAGTCACACAAAACAATATCGCCCCTTCAAACTGGATTAAAAAAAAGCAATTCCTAGTTTCTCATCAGCACCGTAGCCGAAAAATGTTTATTTTTTTTTAAAACCACACTCAAAACCTTGGAAAAATGCAGCCGTGAGGGGGAGCTCAAGCCAGTGTTCTTTCTCATGCCGGTCCCAAGCCCGCATAAATGCAGAGGGTTGTGTCAGGAAGGGCATCCAATGCAAAACCTACACCAAATCAAACATGCGAATAATTAATATGAATTCCAAACCGTATCAGTCGAAGCAAGGGTTAACAACGACCACCATCAGTGCTATTAACCAACAGGGTGCTGATGGACTACTGTTGGTCAAAGAAGGAGAGGCTGGAGGCGTGTCCAAAGGCGGAGTGAGAAGAGGAAAGGTATGAGTCTAGGACTGAGAGTAGGGACTTTGAATGTTGGAACTGTGACAGGAAAAGCTAGAGAGCTGGCTGACATGATGCAGAGGAGGAAGGTGGACATACTGTGTCTTCAGGAGACTAGGTGGAAAGCAAGGCTAGAAGCTTAGGAGCGGGTTTAAGCTGTTTTATCATGGTGTGGATGGGAAGAGAAATGGAGTAGGAGTCATCTTGAAGGAGGAGTTTGTCAGGAATGTTCTAGAAGTGAAAGGAGTGTCAGACAGAGTGATGAGTCTCAAGTTAGAAATTGAAGTTTTGATATTCAATGTTGTTAGTGCTTATGCCCCACAGGCAGGATGTGAGATAGAAGAGAGGGAGAGATTCTGGAATGAGTTAGATTAAGTGATGCAGAGTACCCCCAGAGGTGAAAGAGTGGTAATTGGTGCAGACTTCAATGGACATGTTCGTGCAGACAACAGAGGGGACGAGGAAGTGATGGGCAGCTTTGGTATCCAGGACAGGAACGCAGAAGCACAGATGTTGATAGATTTTGCAAAAAGGATGGAAATTGCTGTGGTGAATTCTTTCTTCTGAAGAGACAGGAGTATAGGGTGACTTATAAAAATGGAGGTAGGAGCACACAGGTAGACTACCACTTGTGTAGATGATGCAATTTGAAGAAAGTCAGTGACTGCAAAGCGGTAGTTAGTGAGAGTGTTACCAAACAGCTTAGGATGGTGGTGTGCAGGATGAGGCTAATGGTCAGGAAGGCAAAGGCAGAGCAGAAGACAAAGTGGTGGAAGCTGAAAACTGACGAGTGCTGTGTTGTCTTCAAGGAGAAGTTGAAATAGGCTTTGGTCAGGAAGTGCTTCCACATGTATGGACAACCACAGCTAATATGATCAGGGAGACAAGTATGAGAGTACTTGGTGTTTTCTCTGGAAGAAAAGTAGATAAGGAGACTTGGTGGTGGAATGAGGAAGTGTAGGAGTGTGTACAAAGGAAGAGGTTAGCTGAGAAGAAATGGGACATTGAGAAGTCTGAAGAGAGTAAACAGGAGTACAGGGAGATGCGGCATAGAAAGAAGGTAGGTGTCAAAGGCCAAACAGAGGGCGTTTGATGACTTGTATGCTAGGTTGGAAGGTTTGCAAAAAACAACCTGAACAAACACAAAACAACTAAAAACCTCCCATCAAAACTAGTTACATTTTTGTGAGATGCGCATCTGAGTGCCTGCACGTGCATCTGTATGTGTGTGTATTTATTATTTTTTAAATGTATAATTGTTATTATCAGCATTTATAGCATTGAACATTTGTTTTTATATACACATATACATGTACGTATACATCAGTCGGGGGGGGGGGGGGGGGTGATCCTACTTCACGAAATTTGGTGGGGGGATCTCGGTCTCCATTAACTGTGGAAAGTGAGGGATACCAGTATATACTTTGAAAAGTTGATGAATGAGGACAATGAGCGAGAAAAAAGTGTAGAAGAGGTGACCGTTAAGGACCAGGAAGTAGCAAAGATTACTAAGGGTGAAGTGAGGAGGGCATTGACGAGGATGAAGAGTGGAAAGGCAGGTGGTCCTTATGACATACTGTATTTGAAATAGTTCTATTGCCTAAACATTTCGGAACTACAAGGCTGCTGTTCTACAGACTGACGTTCGGCATTTAATCTATGTTGCATGTACATTTAAAAGATTGATCATCTCATGTGGATTGTATATCCATGACCAGCAGTGGGTGGCTAGCATGGGGTGTGAGCATGTTTTTGCTCCTCCCTTGTCGGTGGTTGTTGTTTGCTAGGAAAGTCAATACCTGCTAGGTGGGAATTGTATACGACTATATTAGAGAGAAAATGGGGGAAATAATAATTAAAAATAAATTAATTAATTAAAATGTGTTCCACATTTAGGTTTTCAAAAACTTTTGATACTAAACTGGGATTTTTTTTTTTCTATCTCACCTCATCTCATCTCATCTTTTTCCGCTTATTCTGGGGTCATGTCGCAGGGCAGCAGCCTCAGCCACACATCCCCCTCCCCAGCCACTTTCTCGGGCTCTTCCGGGGTGGGGGGTGGGGGTGGGGGGGGGGGTTGGACACACAACACCGAGGCGTTCCCAGACAAGCTGGGGGACATAATCCCTTGTTCTAGGTCAACCCCGGGGTCTCTTCCCAGTTGGACATGCCGAAAACACCACATCAGGGAGGCGTTCCGGAGGCATTCTCATCAGATGCCCGAGCCACCTCAGCTGGCCCCTCTCAATGTGGAGTAGCAGCAATTCTACACCAAGCTCTTCCCGGATGAATGGGTTTCTCAACATATCTCTAAGGGAGAGCCATGAGTAAGCTAGATTTCCTCGGCTACAAACTCTGACTCTTGGGACTTTTTTATCTGGATTTAAAATAAATAACTTATTTTCGACCTTTTTCAAAGCCATCTGTGTCTGATTTCGACTTGCTGAAATCTTTAACTGATCTTCCTTCAGTTTCAAGATGTTTGAGGGTTTTCTAGCATATACTCCCATTTATAAATACATGAAAAAAGCCTGTGTACTGTAACTGTAGCCAGACAATTCTGGCTTAGTTTCCCTGCCGGAAATAACATTGTTTAAAAAAAAAAAAAAAAAAAAAAACGTATTTGTCTATATGTCTTGATTTAATTTTCATTTTGAGTAGTAAAGACTTTTGTTGGTACGTCTGCCTTACAGGTTCTCCTTTGAGAGAGGAGGGGTTTCCCTGATTTTCTCCCTCCTTATTTAGCCATAACCAATTCCCATCGGCCAAGAAATCATCCCTATCATACAACCCCGCCCACCAGTGAGAGGCAAGGGCAATGTAATACATTTCTTTCATAAGATTCATAAATTCATAATAAGCATAACATACTTTTGAGGAAAACTCTATCCGCCCCCTTGTATGCAGAATCTCGTGGACGCTCATGGCAAATGTCCGCTTTGAGAAACAGGGAAATGAACACATACCATCCTTTCCTTGTGTGCATTAACCTGGACTCAAACTCATGATCTACAGCATGTCATTTAGAAGACGCATCAACAGCCTCAAACGTTACCTACAGTTCCCAAATGGAATTCTGTTAGATTTTCTTACAGTGAAATTACTGCATTTATTTCAAATAACAGATCTTTAAAAATTCCTTACTCGACTCAAAGGCATTGTCAACCTTTTAAATGAAGGCTTTAGAATGGTCCTTGTATTTTGTAAAAGAGAAAACTTGACAATCGATGACAAGTTTTGATAAGAAGGTTTCCCCCAGTGCAGCTAACTGGGTTATCAAAGGCCGGCCATGTCTCTCACTGTCTGTGGTGAGAGGTTCATGTAGAAGAACCATTGATGACTTTCGTCAAGAGTAGCTGCATAGCCATCAGCATGTTTCTGCCCTGTGATGGTCGGTGAGCTATTCAGGAGGGATTCTGCCCTTGCCAAGAGAGTGGATACATGCAAGGGAAGGGCCATTGATGCCAGAAGCATGTCAACACACCAGTAACCAGTAGATAAGGTTTCCACTTGAGGAGGTTGTAGTCAGCGGTGGCTAGTCAGTATCTACAATGTTGTACTGTATTGCATCACACCTAATCAACATTTTCTCTAACATCATCAAACACATGATCTCACGTTTCAGAAACAGCCAGAATGGAGAATGGATTAACAGCAGGTCCCTTATCTGTTACCAAGGACATGAGACAATCTGAGCCCAAGCAACCAGTTAACAGTATGACATCGCATGCCTCGCACTTCACGTCAGGCGATGGTTAGCATTACGTGTCCACTGCCGATAGAACAATGCAATCTCTCCATGCATATTAGCCACCTGTTCCGCTAGCCTTACAAACTAAAAACCCAGATTTGTGTATTGAAGTCTTATATGGTTTTCCTTTTTAATGCAATACTACAGTATAATAACCATTGTCTCAATGTCGGGCTAGAAAACTAAGATGATATGTTTCGGCCTGGGGATCTCCTACCTTAGGAATCATAAATACTGAACATCTTTTCGCTCTTTAGCATGATACTTCAGGTCAATATATTTTAAGTGTAGTTAAAGTATCACACAGTAAATGCAGGCAACAGTATTTAGAGGGAAAATTATTGAAATGTGGTGTGATTTGAAACTCTACAGATTTGATAACGTCATGGATTATTGGTACCGGTATGAGGTATAAACATTTCAGCAGTACTAGCTCCGGTTGATGGTACGATTCACTGATTCATTCCCGCCCACTTCTCTTCACTAGAGAGATGTAGCTCAACACAGGAAGGATGACCACAAAGTCTGCTCACATATAAGACCTGGTTGAATCTTAGCTTAGAATTTATTGGCAACATTTTTAATAATTTATGTAGCTACAGTAAGCAGGTTTAAATTATTATAAACATAAATTATTCACTCGCTCATTTACCGAACCGTTTAATCCTTCATTAGGCTTGCTGGAAGGCTGGAGCCTAACTCAGTTGATACTGGGTGAAGCGGGGTACACCCTGAACAACTCCCCAGACAAACCTCAGGACCAACACACACAACTATTCACATGCACATTCATATCTAGTTTCAATGTGAACAGAAAATGATTCTAATGTACATGTGTCTTTGGTGTCAGTGGCTCAGTGGCTAAGCCTCTGGATTACTGATCCAAAGGATGGTGGTTCAAGCCCCTGTATCTCCATGCTGTCGTTGCTGGGTTCTTGAGCAAAACCATTAGCCCTCAGTTGCTCAGTTGAATGTAAGTCACTCTGGAAAAGGGTGTCTGCCAAATGCCATAAATGGAAATGTATGTGTCTTTGAACTTGTGGGAGGAAACCAGAGTACCAAGAGGAAACTCCCACAAGCATGGGAACTAAACCTAAACGTACACTCCACGCAAAAAAAAAAAAAAAAAAAAAAACCCTAAGGACCTTCTTGCTGTGAGATACATGTGTTAATTACTACGCCACCGTGCCACCCAGCATTAATTCAATCTGGGTGCCGTACCAAAGTTCTGGCATAGGCAGCAGCCATAACAGCTTATCATGGCTGTATACCAAGGGCAAAAAATCTGCAGTCGAGGCCCAAAGTTCTTTTCTGCGGGGTGTTTTTATTGAGACACCATCTCTAGCTAGCTGGCCATTGACTAAAGAGTTCATCCACCCTTTGCTAGGTCTTGTTTTTATTCCTACTGGGTTGCTAGCCACCCTCCTCACCAAATTTGGAATCTGGTGGGGTTGCCGGTTTAGTCGCCGACCACTCAACCATGCAACAGGTTGTACTGGCTTACATGTGACCAGTAGCAGAGCAAAACCTGACCTGACAAACAACAGCATTAATTACCATGATCAAATGAATAAGAAAGCACAGGGGAGTAACTGAATGGCATTGGTGCAAATGTTGTAATGCCTAATTAATAATGAATTTGAAATCACTGTAAATGCTTAATTAATCAACATGATATTTTTTCTTCTGCAGTAATAAATAAATCCTAATGTGATTGTTTCTCTGATTTATATTTAACTGTACTGTCTCAACAGGAAATTATGACATGGTTACTTTTCGTGGCTTGGTGGTGGGTTTGTCTGTGATGTCTCTGGCTTTCCTGGCAATGTTTATTTACCTTTGCATTCGAAGGATGGGAGAAGAGAGAAAGAAAATAAGTATGTGATTTATTGAAGTACTCACTCATTCACTCACTCACTCTTTTGCCAGACCATTTATTAAACTGCTTTTTTATGATTTGAAATGCGGGGACACCCTGATAAGATATGGTTGGGAGGGCAATGCGAGGTACAAAAATAATTTTTGCGTAGCGGGTTTATTAACTCTCCTGTACATGCTTGGACTTGACATTCATGATCTATACAATCAGGCGCTCGTTCCATCACAATCAATGTGTTTAAAAGAAAACTGAAATAAATCTTCTTGACTACATTGGCATTTTCAATCTCAATCCATTGTTCAGTCAACATGTGACCTGAGAAGGAACATGTTACTAGTATTCAAACGTCGTCTGGTCTTGCTATCAAAATGGCAGATTTCTGGCCACCATATTGGATTTTGACTATATTAGATCTTTAGACAACAAAACAAAGGTGATGAATAGATATTTTGGTGTCAAGAACCCTGTTATTGATGCAATACAGGAACAGTTTAGGGGTCGTGGAGTTATCTAAATGTTGAGAACCTCCCCTGGATATCTTGGGGGGGGGGGGGGGGGGGGTTTCCATGTAAGAAGCCCAAATTCAAAAATTCTTTTCATACCTCACATTGCACTCCAGGGCAGTGGTGGTCTAGTGGTATAGGGTGCTGCATCGCTGATCCTAAGGTTGGGGGTTCGAGTCCCACTCTCCATTGAGGAGTTTTTTCTTATTTTAATTATTGGAATTAATTATGGAATAAAAAAAAAACAGTGGTTTGTTCTGATACAGTAAAACTGCAATTTTATCCAATTATACACATTCATATACCCAGCTAATATATATATATATGATTTTCTGAGTAGATCCTTCCGTGGGAGAGTGCTCAATACTTTTTGGTAGAGCAAATAACAATAAAAATAAAAGGACAGGAGAAAGACTTTCTATTGAAACTCCATTTATCATAAATGGAGTTTCAATAGAAAGTCTTTGTCCTGTCCTTTTATTTTATATATATATATATATATATATATATATACTGTATAGGGATCCCTCACTAATTCACACTTCAATTCATGCGGCTTCAGTGCATCATGTTTTTTTTTTTAATTCATCAAATTAAAAAATAAGGCAATTAAGGAAGAATAGGGGAAAAAGTTAAGAAAAATGCCACAAAAACAAGGCCAATTATGCAAAAAAAAAACCCTAAGCAAACAAAAAACAACCCAAAACCTCCTATCAAAACTATTTACATTTTTGTGAGGTGCGCATCTGAGTGCATGTACGCGAATCTGCGTCTGTATGTGTGTGTATGTATACTTTATTTACATCTTTATTTACATTATTTTTGAATGTTTAATTGTTATAAGCATTTATAGCATTGACTATGTATTGATGGTATATGTACATATACATGTACGTATTCTTCAGTCAGGGGAGGTTGGAGGAGTGGGTGATCCTACTTCGCGGAATCATATATATATATATATATATATATATATATATATATATATATATATATATATATATATATGTCTGTCTGTCTGTCTTCCTTTCGGCTTTTTCCCTTTTACTCGGGAGTCACCACAGCGAATCATCTGATTCGCACGTTTTAATTTGGCAGAGGTTTTTACGTCGGATGCCCTTCCTGTCACAACCCTTTATAACAAGGGACAGAAACACGCTGACGACTTTGCAGCTACTCTTTACGAAAGTCAGCAATGGTTCTTTTACATGCCTCTCACCATAAAAAGTGAGAGACATGGCCCGCCTTTGATAACCCAGTTAGCCACACTGGGGGGACAGTGACAACCTTGTGGAGAGTGGGACTCGAATCCCCAACCTTTGGATCAGCAATCCAGCGCCCTATACCACTAGACCACCACTGCCCACATATGTGTGTGTGTGTGTGTGTGTGTGTGTGTGTGTGTGTGTGTGTGTGTATATATATATATATATATATATATATATATATATATATATATATATATATATATATATATATATGTATATGTATATATATGTGTGTGTGTGTGTGTGTGTGTGTGTGTGTGTGTGTGTATATATATACCAGGTGCCCATTCTTGTTCCTGTTGATCCACCACCCAAGCTTATTTATAATAACATTATAATATAGAGAAAATAAATAAATATAATTATATTAAATATAATTTGAAGGATTTATTACCGCTCAGTCATTGTGAAGTATTTTTGGGGATTTATAGTGGTTTTTTTATAGATTGTGTTTATGAGGTTGGTGGCTAGTATTTCATCTGATAAACGGCAAATCATTCAGGAAATCTGATGTCTGTTTGTTTGTAAAGAACTGCGAAATGGAATATTTGACTTCATTTTACAGAACGCTGTCTAACCTCAAGTTCCCTGAAAGTATCGTCTGATGAGTGCGTCTGCAAGCTTTCGAAAGAAGAAATAGGAGAAGCGTAACCTTATCCTTCACCTATATCACACATTTACAGCGATAATAGTGAACCAACGATTCTGAAACTTCAAACTGTGGCATGTGAGTAAACAGCAGCTGATTGTTCCATGGAACTCAGGATTAAATCAGACTTTTCACTTCAGGGTTTGTAATGAGGAAATGATCTCAGCTCTGCAAATTCATACACAGTTACAAACCTACTGTAATAACACCTAAACACTGACACAGATGCCCCATCATCTCTCCATTTGTGTGTTTAATCTCCATTTGTTTCTTTTGCATCCGAACCAGTTTCCTCTCATTCTGGAGATCATGGAATAAAAACTTTATTTTCCTTTTTTTTTTTTTTTTTTTTTTAATTTTGTGATTAATGTTTGTAGCACTTATACAGGATGACTCAATAAAACCTCACACATTAAAAAGGTAATTTAAAAAAAAACCTTATCTATAGTCATATTATTATGTTCACACATGAAATGTCATTCAATACGGTTTTTATTCATCATGTTTTAAAGATAATCCTCCGCATGGCGGCTGTCATTATCTATACAGTACACTCTTGAAGGCTGCCATGGCTCGACGGGTCATGTCTGATGGAACAGTGGCGAGCTCCTGCTGAACATTAACCTGAAGGGCTTCAAGAGTTTGGGGTGGATGAGGGTGGGGTGTGGGGAACGGGTCACCAACCAACTTTGTCACGCAACAAGATCACCGGATCTGGAAACATCTTCCTCATCACTTCTAATGATCTTCCAGCTGTGTGTGCTGTAGCTCCATTTTCACTGAAACCACACATAAACGTTTTTAACATTGAGGTGTTCAAGTCGGGGTGAAACCACCAACAGAGCTTAGCCCCGCCTCACCTGCTTTATGTGTGTAAATAATATTTTGATCCTCTTTAATCTTTTTTGGCTGGTCACCCTGTGCTTGCATTTACCTCTATTGTACTGTTTACTTTCAGTCTTACCGCTGTCTTTCACTTGTTTCTGGTTGGTGAATAATGTATTGTAATGCACTTTATATCACTGTGCAAGTAAAGTAATCATTTATATCAAGTGAATCCATTGTAAAGAATTTGAGTGTGAATGCTTGTTTGTGTCTGTATAAGCAAGACCCTGAAGTTCATTCATTCATTTTCTCTACCACTTAATCCGAATTAGGGTGGCTAGCGCCTATCTCAGCCGACTCTGGGTGAGGGCAGAGTACATCCTGGACAGACTGCTAGGCCATGACAGGGCAGAAACACGCTGACAGCTATACAGTTACTTTTGAGGAAAGTCAGCAATGGTTCCTTTACATGAATCTTTCACCAATAGACAGTGAGAGACATGGCCGGCGGTTGATAACCCAGTTAGCTGCACTGGGGGGACAGCAGTGACAAACGTTGACAGTGGGGCTTGAACCCCCACCTTGGGATCGGTAATCCAGCACCTTACCAATGGCCCACCAGGCCACCATGACCAAAAACCCTGACAATCATGCTAGCCTTAAAATTACACAGTCACCGAATAGAAAAATGAGACTTTTCCTCGATACCGAGGTCGTTGCACAACTTGGCTGCCTTCTCTATAATCAAAGGGCCGCTAACAGGCTTCCCTTCTGCAGGCTGGCTCTTGAACCAAATGTACAAAGCCTTATTTAACTCCCCAAACTTTGCCCTTTTAAATGACTTCCTCTTCCGGTGTTGCTGTTTTGTTTCGGCTGGCTGCCGCTAGAGCGTAAACGCCAGTCATACAAACGTAAACATACGCTTGGCCTTTCAGCAACTTCCTCCTCCGGTCTTGTTGTTTTGCTTCAGCTGGCTGCCGCTAGAGCACAACTGCGCAAAGTTTAATTTGTTAATCTATTACGATTTTTCTGATTGCACATTTTTTTCTGGACAGAATGTGCCATTATACCAAGTAGAGTCCTTATTGTTCACCATTTTTAAAAAGTGCCGTTAAATAAGGCCTGCCGATGTAGCAGATGCCAGATAATCGGAACCAGTCTGTATATAATTTTGTTTACGTTAATATAATGAATAATAAATAAATAGGCAGTGGTGGCCTTGTGGATCGCTGATACTAAGGTTGGGGTTCGAGTCCCACTCTTCACAAGGCTTTCACTGTCCCCCCCAGTGCAGCTAAATGGGTTATCAAAGGCTGACTACGTCTCTCACTGTCTATGGTGTGAGGTTCATGTAAAAGAACCATTGCTGACTTTCGTAAAGAATACCTGCATAGCCGTCAGCGTGTTTCTGTCCCTTGCTAAAGGGTTGTGTCAGGAAGGGCAACTGATGTAAAAACCTATACCAAATCAAACATGATTCAAAATCAGATGATGCGCTGTGGTGACCCCTGAAAAAGGGAAAAAGCCGAAAGTAAAAGAAGAAGAATAAAAAACAAATAAATAGATATAATCTTCCATGAAATCAGTCAGAGACGTCATATAGTGCTGTAGTTCGGTATATTTCATAGATGACGTGCAGTAGCATTATGGTGACAGCATGGCTTCAGTGTCACATGTGCTCATAACCGATCATTTTATATAGAGCTTAGTGGTTTCAATTAACAGCGACTTCTTTCCTTCAATATCATTTATGCCCGGGAAAGGAGAGGAATGAAGGTTCGCCTCAGTAAGACAGAATAAATGTGTGTGAACGACAAGGACCCAAGAGGAACGGTGAGATTACAGGGAGCAGAGATAAAGAAGGTGGAGGATTTTAAGTACTTAGGCTCAACAATCCAGAGCAATGGAGAGCGTGGAAAAGAGGTGAAGAAGCGCGTGCAGGCAGGTTGGAATGGTTGGAGAAAAGTGTCCGGTGTGATGTGTGATAGGAGGGTATCGGCAAGAATGAAAGGAAAAGTGTACAAGACGGTGATGAGGCCAGTGATGTTGTATGGTTTAGAAACAGTGGCCCTGGGGAAAAGACAGGAGGCAGAGCTGGAGGTAGCAGAGATGAAAATGTTGAGGTTCTCTTTGGGAGTAACGAGGCTGGATAGGATCAGGAATGAGCACATCAGAGGGACAGCACATGTTAGAGGTTTTGGAGACAAAGTCAGAGAGGCTAGATTGAGATGGTTTGGACATGTACAGAGGAGGGATAGTGAATATATCGGTAGTAGGATGCTGAGGTTGGAACTACCAGGCAGAAGGCCTAGAGGAAGTCCAAAGAGAAGATTAATGGATGTGGTGAAAAAGGACATGAAGGTAGAAGTGTAAGAGAAGATGCAGAGGATAGGGTGAGATGGAGGCAGATGATTCACTGTGGCGACCCCTGAAGAGAGCAGCTGAAAGGAAAAGAAGAAAGAAGAAAACGTAGGTGTGGAAAAACCTTGTTTTGTGGAAAAAAGTTCTGTGGGAGTGTAGCAATCTCTCACCTTACTTTGGAGAAATCTTCGCCCACTATTCTTCAGTTCATTCATATTTGAGGCCATTCATTTGTGTTCAGCATTCTGAAGACATTTTGTTGCTTTACATCTGGGTTTTCATTCATTCATTCATTTATTCATTAATTTTCGGAGCCGATTAATCACAAACGAGGTTGCAGGGTGGTTGGTGCCAATCTCAGTCGACTCTGAGCAAAGGTGGGTTACACCCTGAGCAGCACATCATTCCATTGCAGGACAACACACATACAATGATTCACACTCACACTTCGAGGGGCAATTTGAATCCACCAATTAGCCTACTGTGCAAATTTTCACTTTTTGATTTTAATATACTGTATTAATCCCGGGAGCAGTGGTGGTCTAGAGGCATAGGACGCTGGATTGCTGATCCTAAGGTTGGGGGTTCAAGTCCCACAAGTTGTCACTGTCCCCCCCCAGTGCAGCTAACTGGGTTATCAAAGGCGGGCCATGTCTCTCACTGTCTATGGTGAGAGGCATGTAAAAGAACCATTGCTGACTTTCGTAAAGAGGAACTGCAAAGCCGTCAGCGTGTTTCTGTCCCTTGCTAAAAGTGTTCTGTCAGGAAGGGCATCCGACGTAAAAAGCTATGCCAAATCAAACGTACGAATCATTCGCTGTGGTGACCCCTGAAAAAGGGAAAAAGCTGAAAGGAAATCTCATACTGTATTAATCCTGTCAGGGAAATTATTTCCTCTGCATTTAACCCATCCAAAGTGAGCACATACACACACACACACACAACTTGGAGTAGTGGGCTGCCACACACATTGGGAGTGCCCAGAGAGCAGTTGGGGTTTGCTCAAGGGCACTTCAGCCATTGCGGTGGAGGATGGGAAAGGCAGCTCGCACCCCATTGTCACACATTTTCCCTGCTGGTTTGGGAATCGAACCAGCGACCTTTTGGACCCAAAGTCGCTTCACTTACTATTAGGCTGTGGCAGCCCCCTGGGACTGTCAGAAGACACTGGAGTACCCAGAGGAAACTCATGCATTTCAAGGAGAATTGATCTGTTTTTTGCTGGAATACCCACAGCTGAGCAGATTGGCAGTTGTCCCAAGGGGTCTACGTTTGTAAATAATCAAAATAATGAATTTCTATTTGCTTGGCGGTAGCCTCATGTACAGGAGTGTTAATTACCCCTGCACGGGATGCCATCACATTAGTAAACATTCTTTTGAAATCATATGCCTTCTTCTACTTATTAACACTTGATCTCTGACTTGTCCACTTTCTTAGTTGCACCGCCAAGTTAATCATGCATGTACAAACTTATGTCTCATGACTCGTATCCCTTTATTAAAGTCACAGACAAGCTGGAGCCTACCTCAGCTGACATTGGGCCAAGGCAGGGTGCACCACGAACAGGTCACGAGACCATAGTAGGGCCAACACACACAAAAGATTTCTCATTCTCATTCACACCTAGGAGCAATTTAGTATAGCTAATTAGCCTAATGTGCTATCGGAAGAAACCTAGAAGTCCTGGAAGAAACCCATGCAAGCATGAAGAGAACACTGGGACTCAAATCTGGGACATTCTTGCTGTGAGGTGGGCATGTTAACCACTAAGGTGTGTGGCAGCGGAAGAGTGAGCTGCATCTTCCCTTCCTCCACTTTCATGGCTGAAGTGTCACTGCGTGAGGCGCCTGAGGGCTATTCCACCTCCCTATTCCGTCCTATCGGGACTGCGTGAGATGCGCATGCGCAGAATATCAGTTCGTGTGAGTAGAATATCAGTGCTCAACATACTTTTTATCTCTGCTACGTTTTTTGAAATTTCGCTCGTTAGAAGTGGAAGTTTGAAGAACTTTTTTGAGGACTGAGTGTGATTCAATGTTTAAAAATCACTTTTGTACACTTTTAGCAGGTTTGCTTCAACGACAGCTGTGAATTATGACCAAAACGGCCACGGGTCGTGGTCAGCCTAAAGGACTAGAACAGTGGCAACACAAAGAGTGTCCAGCAACAATGTTTCTCTTTTGCAATTCTCTTGTTGGAAGTGGAAGTTCGAAGAACTTTTGGAGGACTTAGAGTGATTCTTTGTTTGAAATCACTTTTGGAGACTTTTAGCTGGTTCGCTTGAACAACAGCTGTGAACTTGACCAAAACGGCCATGGGTCTTGGTCAGCCTAAAGGGCTAGAACAATGGCAACACGTGGTGTGCCCAGCAACAACCCCGAGAGGGTAGAGGCTTGTGAGGGAGCATTTGGCATTATACAGAGCATGCCGTCAACTTCCAGAAGTGGAAAGAGAAAGAAATCCTCATGGGTAAGGAAAGAGCAGCCAAATGTCGAGCACATTGCTGCCTGTCTGTCTGTCTTCCTTTCGGCTTTTTCCCTTTTACTCGGGAGTCGCCACAGCGAATCATCTGATTCGCACGTTTGATTTGGCAGAGGTTTTTACGTTGGATGCCCTTCCTGTCACAACCCTTTTTAGCAAGGGACAGAAACACGCTGACGACTTTGCAGCCTACTCTTTACGAAAGTCAGCAATGGTTCTTTTACATGCCTCTCACCATAGACAGTGAGAGACATGGCCCGCCTTTGATAACCCAGTTAGCTGCACTCAGACGGAAAAATTGAATCGGGTGGTGAGACCCCTGATGATCTAGTTTCGGCCAAAGCTCGAGGCGACAAGCCAGCGAGCAACAAGAAAGGCGCGGTCACCACTGATCACCATCTCATGAAACTTTTAGATTTTATGGTGAAAAAATCAAGTGTCCCAGACTGCAGTTATGCAGAAAATGGAAACGACGTTAGAAAATGTTGGAAGGAATTTGACCATTTTTCACGGTGACAGAAACTCACGGCCGTCTCCGATCCCGTCCACTTCCGATTGTGTACCAGGTGGAAGTAAACAAACAATGGCGGGAGGCGACGCCACTTCCGATACAGATGAGGAGGAAGGCGCTGAATTTGATACATTAGTCACTAATTAGTGTCTCAGGTATGTGGGAATGACAGTGAAATCGGTGACTCAGACACATAAGACTCAATGCCTCGTTCATGTCTTCATTAATGAACGAATTCGCAGATTTCTTTGGTGACGATGAAAAGACTTCAGACGGTATAAAACCGGAGTTAGCGAAGTCGATTGGGGATGGACTTGCCAAAGCGCCAGATTTCACAAAGTTGAAGGTCCTAATGGACAAATATTTTCATCACAAGAATTGTGAAGGCTTAGTGGTGCTGAAAGTAAATGAAGAAATCTGGCACGAGGCAAAAGCATAAAGCAAAACAAGAGACATAAAAATGCAACATGGGCAGGGCTTACTGGTTAAATCCATGATCCCCATCTTTCAAGTTACCGACACGCTGATGACAAGCGGTATAGTGGTATAGTGGTGAGCATAGCTGCCTGCCAAGCAGTTAACCCAGGTCCATTCCCCGGCCAACGCACCAGGGCTTAGCCTGCTGGCAGGTGCCAAGCAGACATGAATGTGAAATGGTGCGATACATTTAAGCGGTACTGTTCTTGACTGGGCCATATAAGAGCCTTTGTACTTCTGGTATGATCACCACCACTAAGTATTTGTTTGGCGATGACCTGCATTAGAAAATAAAGGACATTGGAGACTCTAAACAGATGGGAAAGAAAGTTTTTGTGTCCGACAGACCAAGATATCGTCAGGACAAGCCACGGTTTCATCCATATAACAACGGTGGCTCTGGAGGTTATTGCCAAAAAAAAAAAATCAAGACCACAGCTACACAGGTGGTGGAAAAGGACAGAACACTTTTTTTCCAGAAGCGTTAGAGGGATGAAGGGTGCCGCAAGTAAAGGCAGAATTGTCAAAAAAGGTAACAAGGTGAGGCACATACCTGAGGAGTTTTTGTGATAAACACCCCTGAAAACTTTTATGCTGGGAAAGTACAACATTTTGCAAGTAAATGTGCTGATATGTCATCTGATCCTTGGATGTTATGTAATATTGAGGATGTAGAGGTGGTCTAGTGGTATAGGGCGCTGGATCGCTGATCCAAAGGTTGGGGGTTCGAGTCCCACTCTCCACAAGGTTGTCACTGTCCCCCCTAGTGTGGCTAACTGGGTTATCAAAGGCGGGCCATGTCTCTCACTATGATATACATGTCTATGGTGAGAGGCATGTAAAAGAACCATTGCTGACTCTCGTAAAGAGTAGCTGCAAAGTCGTCAGCGTGTTTCTGTCCCTTGCTAAAAAGGGTTGTGACAGGAAGGGCATCCGACGTAAAAACCTCTGCCAAATCAAACGTGCGAATCAGATGATTCGCTGTGGCGACTCCCGAGGAAAAGGAAAAAAGCCGAAAGACAGACAGAGACAGACAGACCATCCTAGCAGACTATACCGAATGCTTTTATGTTTACTGAGAATGAGCGCATGCTCATTACAGATGAACTTTCCCACATTTATGACAAAGGTATCATAGAGGCATGTGAACATGTAGATGGGGAATTTATATCAAATATATTTTCTTGCATCAAGAAAAATGGTTCCTTGAGAATCAATTTGAGCCTCAAAACATTGAACGACAGTGTTGACGCCTGCCAGTTTAAAATGGATACTTTCAGATTTGCCATTTTCTGGTGGGAAAAGAGCTGCTATTTTGCCTTTGTACATTTAAAGGACGCCTACTTTAGTATTCCAGTAAGGCATGAAGAAATCTTATCAGCACCATTCTTTTACTTGTCACGCCTTTCTCTGCTCTCTCAGCATTTTACTCTCTTCAGTATTTCCTCTTCTCACTTTCTGACATGTCATGCTGTTGCTTCACTGGATCAGAAAGTATCTCTCTAATGGACTTCATATGGTGAGATCGTTGTAACCCTTTTTGTTCTGCTCGTCTCTGTCGCTTGTTTTCCTTTTCTGAGCAGTTTTGAGTGAAAACCTTTCTTAAATGCCACCTTTTTTTGTCAGATTCTTTCAATATACAGTGATACCTCAGCTCACGAACATAATTGGTTCCCAGAAAGTGTGTGTAAAGCGAAAAGTTCGTCTTCCGAACATTTATTTCCCAGAGAATAATCCGTTCCCAGGTCCCCATAAAACATAATTTTCTACTAAATAAGCCTTAAAACTACACAAAAATATACCTTATTTTATGTATAATAAATGTGCTATTGTATTGTAATTAAAGAAATAAACTGTACTGTATAATAAAGTGGTTTTATTTACCTTTGTGATGGTAGTTGACGGCTTGATGGAATGGAGTGGGAGGAGGAGGGAGGGAGGGACTTACTGTTTGGAAGGAGAGTTTGGAAACGCCTACTGTTTGGAAACACCCTTAGCCACACATGCACCCTTAATAGCTTCCTTGTTCTTAAGGATGGGAGCAATGGTAGACTTAGCGTACTGGTACTGGGACGCTAAGTCACACAAACGCACACCTCGTTCATGTTTTTCAATTATCTCCGCCTGTGGTGGGTCTTTTTCGGTCCCATAATAGCAAAAGTACACTCAATATGGTCCAAAATGTCGAGCAAACACAAACCACTTCCGCACTCAAAGAAAGGGGTGTGACGAACCGTGACGCCGTGAGCGTGCGTCAGCTTCTCGTGGCCACCACCGTGGCGCTGTTCGACCGCGTGGTTTGATTCGTCCGCCGAAAACTAGTTCGTCAGCAGAGACAATATGCTCGCAAATTTAATGTTCTTGAGGCGAAAAGTTCGTGAGCTTAAGCGTTCGTCAGCGGAGGTTTTACTGTAGCATGTTTCAGATGGCTTTCTGATTTTAAGCTACTGTATATCCATATTTCGTTCACCTGCTAAAAGAAGGATTTTCTGTTACTGCCACCAGTGTAGTGTTTTCATCCAGACTTCACTTTGTTCTCAATTTCAAAAGAAATGAGACAATCAGCTTGTCCGCCATGCATTAAAGTTCTTCATTTCATCATCATTTTCTGTAACCGCTTAATCCTAATTAGGGTCACGGGGAGGCTGGTGCCCATCCCAGCCGACTCCGGGCGAGGGCAGAATACACCCTGGACAGCTCACCAGGCCATCGCTATGTGTAAACACGCTGACGGCTTTGCCGCCTACTCTTGTCGAAAGTCAGCAATGGTTCTTTTACATGCCTCACACCATAGACGGTGAGAGACATGGCTGGCCTTTGATAACCCAGTTAGCTCCACTGGGGGGACAGAGTGTTGAAGTAATTGTACATATAGTTAACACAGCTCAGCCTTGCATATCATGCATAAAAACTGCTTTACTCGTGTCTTTGCAGAAATCTATCAAACCATAGCAGAGCTGTTTGGGTGCGCTTCACGATATCAGGATGACCTACTGACCGCAAGAAGACTGCGTATATCAGAAAGAATGTTTTGTCTGTGTTAATCATGCTTGTTAAAACATTTGTGTGATTTTTAAGATAAACAGTCATGATGCTGGCTCATGTGTGTTTTCCGCTTTGCCCTTTGGAGACAGGAACGGTGTATAACCAGGAATGTCCCCTAAAGAAATATATAGAGGTTCTCGATCAGACTTAGTTCAGAGCGATTAGAGCTGGTTTGATCGCTCTCCTCATATGAGTATAAAAGAACTTAATTCTCTTGTGTCTTTCTTCTTGTATATGCGTGTTTTATGATGTCTGTGTTGATTTAGAACCTGACATTTATTTGGTCCTTCGAGCCGGATACCAAGATACCTGACGATTCCTGATGATGTGGTGGACACCGGTGAAATCCTTAGCCAAGGAAACTCAAAAGTAAGTTGACATCAGACCCTTTTTGGGGCCGGGAGGATCGACCCGTCCGCAGGGATCCAAGGGTTGATGGTAATCCGAGGAGGAGACACAAGGTGACTTAACTTCTTTTAAAAGCAGAAGTGAATGAGCTCGGTAACAAAGGTTACATAAAATAGATGAGAGGCCAAAAAGAGGAAGTGATGTTTTGTAGAGAAGAGGTTATGGATGTAAAATGGATGTAAAATGGATGTAAAGCAAAAAGACAGTTAAATTCCATGTAAAAAATAAATAAAATAAAATAAAAATAAAATAAAAATATAAAAAGAAGAAAACAGGGAGGGCGGACTCCCCTGTCTAAGTAGCAAAACCCTGAGTATTCTAGACAATGGCAGGTATATAAAAGAAGGGAGAGCGGACTCTCCAAATTCTGAGAAGATGAAAGATGAAGAAAATGGCCGTGGATGAATGAATCAGTGTGTGAATGGAGGAAATAATCCTTGATTAAATCCTCATATAATACTGCGGGATTAATACAACGAGTTTTTGTGGATGCAGAGGCAATAATCCTCCGCCTGAAAAGGCAGAAGCTTGAGGATTACCACAGAAATAATTAATCGTTGTCCCATAGGAAACCAATGTTAGGACACCCTAGGTGCAACAAACCACTGGTCTAAACTGGGTTAACAGAGGAAAAAAAAAAAAAGGAGGGGGTAAAAACAGTAAATCTCGAGATAAATTAGAATGTGGAGATTGGAAAGAAGTAGAAAAACAAGCGTCTGACAGAAATAAATATTTATATTTATGGGTTAGCAAGTATGGATTCAACGGACAGTTAAATGTAAAACGACTAATAGAATTACAAGGAGCTATTAGACAAAACTGTAAAAAAATAATGAAAAAAAATGAAAAAACAAGCATGGGAAGAAGCAGAAGAGTGGATTAAAATGGCAAATAAAAGGTGTGAAGCAGAAAAACAAGCAAAAGAAAAGAAAGAAAGAAAAAGGAAGAAGAGAAGAAACAAAAACAAGTGAAAGAGAAAGAGAAAGAAAAACAAGTGAAAAAGATAAAAAAAAAAAAAGGCAAAGACAAAGAGAGGAAAAAGAGAAAACTAAGGAGAAAGATAAAGAAGATATTGAAGAATATGAAGTACAGTACCATAGAGCAGAGGATGATGAGACAAGTAGTGGAAGAAGGTTGAGAATCAGATATGAGAAAGCATTCCGATTACACAGTGGAATAGTGGACGACAGGCCAACAGGGGGCCAAACATTTGCAATACACCTGAAAAATGGTCTGCATGGTGCGGCACAAGAAAGAGGAAGATACTGGATTGAAAAACATGTCTGGAACCATGGCAGAATGCAATTGGAAGATTATGCAGACAAGGCAAGGCATGCAGATAAAGTAACCAAAAAGAATAAAATGAAAAGAGTAGAAACCTTCTTCGAGGACTGTGATGACGCTGCAGTATATTATCAGGGGACTAGAGACAGAAGAAGAGGAAGAGGAGGATTTAACAGACCTGGAGGGAATGAATGCTGGGCAAGTGGCAAGAAAGGACATTACAGTAGAGAGTGTCCGGGGCAGAAACAGAACCAGAGTTCAGCGTGACTATGTGCACTAGATAAGAATGAAATGAGGTGTAAATGCCCAATTAAAAACAGCCCGAAAATAACCACCTCCCCTTACCAAACTGAATCTGCCATACCAAATAAAGATCCAGTCTCAAAGGAAGAAATTGACCTAAAATATAGAAGAAATATTGGCATTAGACATCTGCAGACCGGAAATAAGGCTAATAGTAAATGGAAAAGAGATAACATTTCTCTGTGACACAGGGGCATGCAGAACCACCTGCAATGAGTCAATACCAGGGCTAAGAAATGGTAATGAAACTGTGGTGGTTAGAGCCGCAAACGGCCCGCACAGTAAGATACTGTATATATTGCTGAACCAGTGTGGATCAGAGATCCAGAAGGAACAACGTGTCACATGTCAATATTGTATATGCCTGAATGTCCAGTGAATTTATTAGGCAGAGATGGAATGCTGCAATTGGGCATAGGGCTGATTCCATCTGCCACACAAGGACATATGCTGGTAAAGAGAAGAAACGAACTAGAGGAAAAAGGCCTGATGGTCCTACAAGGACATTGAGAACCGTTTAATTATTATACTCTTGATATCGCCAATAAACAACCCTGTACAACAGGAGATGCCCTAATGAGAATAGAAAAGGCATTAACAGTTCCAGGAACTGAAGCCATGAATCCAGATGAACTACACATAACAATGTGGTTTCGACCTTGTCCGGATCTGGGTGAGATCCGGACAAGGTCGAAACCACATTGTTAACCACGCCAACCAGAATAACACTCAACCTATATGTATGCTGATGAAACAGGAAATGTAGCGATAGCAGCAATTCTGCCTAAACAACCGGTGCCATTACAGAGACAATGGACATCCCCTCATTTTTCCCTATATAAACACAGTACCGTGAGCTGGAAGAAATTAGGAAACATGGTAAAAGAAGGAGAAAGTACTGAGGACTGGAAAGAAACACAACCGAAATTGTGGTACAGTGTAAGAACGGGACTCGGGAAAAAGACAATACAATGGACAACCCAAGTTAATATGGGAGTCCACTTACAGAAAAGATATAATTGATTAAATGTCCTGACGCAAAGAGAAGAGGACATGCTCAATGAAGTTCCGGAAGGATTGTGGTCCAAAGGACCCACAGATGTGGGACTAATAAAAAATATAAAACCAGTCCAGATACGCCCGCATCAGACAGTATCCCCTTAAACCAGATGCGAAAGAAGGAATTAAGCCAGTACTCGAAGAGTTGCTGAAAGCAGGAGTATTGGTGGAGTGCGAGGACTCACCATGAAACACCCACATATTTCCAGTTAAGAAAGCAGCACCATCTGTAGAGTGGAGAATGATACAAGATTTACAAGCTGTCAATGATGCAGTAATTCAGAGAATCCTCCGTGTTGCAGATCCACATACCCTTTTAAACAGCCTAAGACCAGATGCAACTTAATTTACTGTGGTGGATATAAGCAACGCATTTTTCTCAGTGCCGCTTGATAAGAATAATCAGTTCTGGTTCGCATTCACCTATGAAGAAAAAAGATACACTTATACCAGACTGCCGAAAGGGTATTGTGAGAGCCCAACAATTTACTCACAAATCATGGTCGCGAGTATGGCTAAACTCAACCCCCAGGAGGAAGTCAAGTATTGACGTATGTGCATGAGGTCATGGGAAAACCCATGTCTCAACAAGAGGGATGGTGGGACAGGTAGACCAGAGATATACTGCCTCTGGCTTTAAACTATACTCTTCTTCTTCTTTTCCTTTCGGCTGTTCCCTTCAGGGGTCGCCACAGCAAATGATCTGCCTCCATCTCTCCCTATCCTCTGCATCTTCTGCTCTTACTCCAACGACCTTCATGTCCGCCTTCACCACATCCATAAATCTTCTCTTTGGTCTTCCTCTGGGCCTTCTGCTTGGTAGTTCCAACCTCAGCATCCTACTACCAATATACTCACTATCCCTCCTCTGTACATGTCCAAACCATCTCAATCTAGCCTCTCTGACTTTGTCTCCAAAACATCTAACATGTGCTGTCCCTCTGATGTACTCGTTTCTGATCCTATCCATCCTCGTTACTCCCAAAGAGAACCTCAACATTTTCATCTCTGCTACTCTGACTCCTGTCTTTTCCCCAGGGCCACTGTCTCTAAACCATGCAACATCGTTGGCCTCATCACCGTCTTGTACACTTTTCCCTTCATTCTTGCCGATACTCTACTATCACACATTACACCGGACACTTTTCTCCATCCATTCCAACCTGCCTGCATGTGCTTCTTCACGTCTTTTCCACACTCTCCATTGCTCTGGATTGTTGAGCCTAAGTACTTAAAATCCTCCACCTTCTTTATCTCTGCCCCCTGTAACCTCCAAGTTCCTCTTGGGTCCTTGTCGTTCACACACATGTATTCTGTCTTACTGAGACTAACCTTCATTCCCCTCCTTTCCAGGGCATACCTCCACCTCTCTAGATTTTCCTCCACTTGTTCTCTGCTCTCACTACAGATCACAATGTCATCTGCAAACATCATAGTCCATGGAGATTCTTGTCTCACCTCTTCTGTCAGCCTGTCCATCACCATAGCAAACAAGAAGGGGCTGAGAGCTGACCCTTGATGCAGTCCCACCTCCACCTTGAACTCTTCTGTCACACTGACAGCACACCTCACCACTGTCTTACATCTCTCATACATGTCCTGCACCACTCTAACATACTTCTCTGCCACTCCAGACTTCCTCATACAATACCACAGTTCTTCTCTCGGCACCCTGTCATATGCTTTCTCCAGATCCACAAAGGCACAATGCAGCTCCTTCTGACCTTCTCTGTACTTCTCTATTAACATCCTCAAAGCAAACACTGCATCTGTGGTGCTCTTTCTTGGCATGAAACCAAACTGTTGTTCACAAATGCTGACCTCTGCCCTTAGTCTAGCTTCCACTATTCTTTCCCATAACTTCATTGTATGGCTCATCAACTTTATCCCTCTGTAGTTGCCACAACTCTGTACGTCTCCCTTGTTCTTAAAAATGGGCACAAGCACACTTCTCCTCCATTCCTCTGGCATCTGCTCACTTTCTAAGACCTTGTTGAATATTCTTGTCAGAAAATCTACTGCTACCTCCCCTAGACACTTCCATACCTCAACTGGTACGTCATCAGGGCCAACTGCCTTTCCACTCTTCATCCTCTTCAATGCCCTCCTCACTTCTCCCTGCCTAATCTTTGCTACTTCCTGGTCCTCAACGGTCACCCCTTCTACTCTTTTTTCTCTCTCATTTTCCTCATTCATCAGCTCTTCAAAGTACTCTTTCCATCTTCCCAGCACACTTCTGTCATCAGTCAATACATTTCCCTCTCTGTCCTTTATCACTCTAACTTGCTGCACGTCTTTCCCATCTCTATTTCTCTGCTGTGATAACCTGTATAAATCATTTTCTCCCTCCTTACTGTCCAACCTATCATACAAGTCATCATACGCACTCTGGTTGGCCTTTGACACCGCTACCTTCACCTTACGCTGTCTCCCTGTACTCCTGTTTACTCTCTTCGGTCCTCTCAATGTCCCACTTCTTCTTGGCTAACCTCTTCTTTTGTACACACTCCTGCACTTCCTCATTCCACCACCAAGTTTCCTTATCTACTTTCCTTCCAGAGGACACACCAAGTACTCTCCTACTGGTCTCCCTGATCACATTGGCTGTGGTTGTCCAGTCATCTGGAAGCACTTCCTGACTACCCAAAGCCTGTTTCAACTCCTCCTCGAAGAAAACACGGCACTCTTCCTTTTTCAGCTTCCACCACTTTGTCATCTGCTCTGCCTTTGCCTTTTTCACCTTTCTCACCATCAGTGTCATCCTGCACACCACCATCCTATGCTGTTTGGTAACACTCTCACCCACTACAACTTTGCAGTCACTGACTTCCTTCAAATTACTTCGCCTACACAAGATGTAGTCTACCTGTGTGCTCCTACCTCCGCTTTCATAAGTCACCCTATGCTCCTGTTTCTTCTTGAAGAAAGTATTCACCACAGCCATTTCCATCCTTTTTGTAAAATCGATCAACATCTGTCCTTCTGTGTTCCTGTCCTGGATACCAAACCTTCCTCGTTCCCTCTGTTGCCTGCACCAACATGTCCATTGAAGTCTGCCCCAATGACCACTCTTTCACCTCTGGGGGTACTCTGCATCACTTCATCTAAGTCACTCCAGAATCTCTCCTTCTAGCTTACATCCTGCATGTGGGGCATAAGCACTAACAACATTGACCATCACGCCTTCAATTTCTAACTTGAGACTCATCACTCTGTCTGACACTCTTTTCACTTCTAGAACATTCCTGACAAACCCCTCCTTCAAGATGACTCCTACTCCATTTCTCTTCCCATCCACACCATGATAAAACAGCTTAAACCCTGCTTCTAAGCTTCTCGCCTCGCTACCTTTCCACATGGTCTCCTGAACACACAGTATGTCCACCTTCCTCCTCTGCATCATGTCAGCCAGCTCCCTATCTTTTCCTTGCATAGTTCCAACATTCAAAGTCCCTACTCTCAGTCCTAGGCTCACGCATTTCCTCTTCTCTCTATGCCTATGGACACGCCTCCCGCCTTCCTTCTTTGACGTCTTCGATCAACAGTAGTCCAATTTCCATCAGCACCCTGTTGGTTGACCCTGTTGGTTGACCCTGTTGTTGGTCGTTGTTAACCCGGGCCTCGACCGATCCGGTATGAATTTTGTTTTGACCATTTGCATTTTTTAATGTAGCAGAAGTTTTACGCCGGATGTCCTTCCTGTCGCAACCCTCTGCATTTATCCAGGCTTGGGACTGGCATAAGGGGGAGAGACACTGGTTAGTGCCCCCCGCCTCATGGCTGCATTGGCTTTAAACTATACTAAAAATAATTAAATAAATAAATAAAAAATTCTGTAGAGCATGTCTAATTTGTGCTTAATACAATGCTCAAGGGAGCTTGAGACTTGAAAAAAATCACTGTGCCTGTCACCCACAAAGTGCAGGACTTGTAGAAAAAAGGAATGGCACTATTAAAAAAAAACAGACTACCCCATTTTAAAAATGATTGGGAACCAGATGATGAAACAGATCTAGCAGACTCTTCTTCTTCTCCTTTTAGCTTTTTCCCTTTCTCGGGAGTCGCCACAGCGAATCATCTGATTCGCACGTTTGATTTGGCAGAGGTTTTTACGTCGGATGCCCTTCCTGTCACAACCCTTTAGCAAGGGACAGAAACACGCTGACGGCTTTGCAGCCTACTCTTTACGAAAGTCATCAATGGTTCTTTTACATGCCTCTCACCATAGACAGTGAGAGACATGGCCCACCTTTGATAACCCAGTTAGCTGCACTGGGGGCACAGTGACAACCCTGTGGGGGCTCGAAACCCCAACCTTAGGATCAGCGATCCTGCGCCCTATCCACTAGACCACCACTACATGAGAAAAATGTTTGAAAAACAAAGAAAAACAGAAACTGATCACTAGATTGATATCTCCCAACAAGAGATCCCCTTGATGAAACCTGGAGAATTGGGTCCTGATCAGAAACATAAAAAGAAAGTACTGGTATTCAGCTAAGTGAGAAGGCCCATACCAAGTCCTCTTGACAACACCAACGGCTATTAAACTAGTGGAAAGAAACACCTGGATACACCTGACGCACTGCAAGCGAGTCATCAGAGTGCTCGAGACAACTGGGACAGAGACTGAGTCTGGTAATAGTGTGGACTCAGATCAATAGGACTGGGTAGACACGAAAGCCAGTGAAGAAATCAATGAGTCAAAAGTCCTTTAGTGCCTCAGAACACCTGATAAACCCTGCAGTGTAAGAGGTAACATCCAAAGGAAGAAATTAAAAATGTGGAAAGGAATAATCTTACTCCTGACCCTGGTGAGGGTCCAAGGAATAGATGTCGGAACAGGAGCAATGAGTTGAACAAGACTGACTCCTATAACTGCTGGGTGTAATGGAACACACACTCCTCAGTGATACGTATACCCCAATACCACGACAAGAGTGCAGATACAGAAACTTACCAGTGGAGTGGAGGCCCTGGGCTGCAACAGTGTGACAAACAATATTGGAATTTCCTCCTTGGCTGGTATAACAGATGGAATGGACTAATAGCGGACCATATAGGGCAAGACTGGAAGAGCTACTCAGACCATAATGCCAACCAATGGAGAGAAAGATTACAAGTTGATAACCGCACAGACAGAAACTTCCAAGTGAAAATCAGTAATGAAAGAATGAATATTACAAAGTGTCAGACAGTCTCTGGATGGTGCTGGACCTCAGGTTATGACTATCGTCTGGGAAGCTTCATAGTGTGCTAAAATAACACCCTGCCTGCAAACACTTCAGCACAACTCTCGCCTGCTAAAGAAAGAAATGGACTGAACATGCTACAAGAGAAGATGGAAACTGATGATTGAGTCTTGGTAACCGCTGGAGTATCCAAACGAAGAAACAACTGGTTGTTGATGGCAGAAGAAGCCAGCAAAGCGGCTAAACAAGACTGTATAGTATGCATGGGACCAAGACCAATTTTATGAATAATTCCAGCTGAAATGACTCCAAAATGTCTGATAGATTTAATGAATAACATGGTTCAGACTAATAGCTGTATGACATGGGATAGTGTATATCCTCTTACAGGACCAGAAAAACACAAACCTATATTCTTTAAAGTAGTAGCTAGAGGGAGGTTTTCATGCATTCATATGACTGGCAAAGGTCAGATCCTAGGAAATTTATTTGATAGGTTGCCACGTAATAAAATTGGTGTATGTGCTATTGTTACTTTCAGTATTAATATACCCTACAACAGCAGAACGCATATTAAAAGAAGTGAATAGTGTATTACCCGGTACCTGGAAAACACGTCATAAAAGAGACACCACATGGCAAGGTTCACGTGACCCCACTTATATAGATGCTATAGGAGTTCCACGAGGGGTTACTGATGAATATAAAGTGGTAGATCAAGTAGCAGCTGGGTTTAAATCTACCATCTGTTGCTGTTGTACTATTAATAAAAATGCGGATAGAATAAATTACATCCACTATAATGTTCAAAAACTAGGCAATTGGACACAGACAGGTTTTAAAGCAGTACATAGTCAATTAGCAGCAACGTCACTGATGTCTGTCTGTCTTCCTTTCGGCTTGTTCCCTTTTACTCGGGAGTCGCCACAGCGAATCATCTGATTCGCACGTTTGATTTGGCAGAGGTTTTTACGTCGGATGCCCTTCCTGTCACAACCCTTTTTAGCAAGGGACAGAAACACGCTGACAACTTTGCAGCTACTCTTTACGAAAGTCAGCAATGGTTCTTTTACATGCCTCTCACCATAGACAGTGAGAGACATGGCCTGCCTTTGATAGTTAGCCGCACTGGGGGAGACAGTGACAACCTTGTGGAGAGTGGGACTCGAACCCCCAACCTTTGGATCAGCGATCCAGTGCCCTATACCACTAGACCACCACTGCCCCCAGCAGCAACATCACTGATGACTTTCCAAAATCGCATTGCACTAGACATGTTATTAGCTGAGAAAGGACGCGTATGTGCAATGTTCGGGGAACAATGTTGTACTTTTATTCCAAACAACACTGCATCAGATGGAAGTCTAACACTAGCAATCGAAGGCCTGAAATCTCTTAATAAAAAGATGAAATAACATTCTGGGGTAGATACCTCTATGTGGGATTCATGGTTCAATGTATTTGGGAAAATATCGTACTCATGTATCATCTGTATTCATATCTGTGTAGTTTTTGCAGCTTTTTTACACTTTGTGGTTGTTGTTGTATTCCATGTTTATGTTCCATGTTGAATCAACTCATCGTCACTGCCCTGGGTTTTAAGGCAGAAGAGATACAGATGTATCCTCTTTTCAGTTCAGTTCAGTTTCTGTAACCGCTTAATCCTAATTTGGGTCGCGGGGAGGCTGGTGCCCATCCCAGCCAACTTTGGGCGAGGGCAGAGAACACCCTGGACAGCTCGCCAGGCCATCGCAGGGCGGAAACACGCCGACGGCTTTGCAGCCTACTCTTTACGAAAGTCAGCAATGGTTCTTTTACATGCCTCACACCATAGACAGTGAGAGACATGGCTGGCCTTTGATAAGCCAGTTAGCTGCACTGGGGGTGTATCCTCTTTTGAAAAGATCATATGGAATATAATGAATGTGATGATGTTGATGAAAATGAGTATGAAATATTAAATGGTGTGTCTGATTTGTTTCCAGATTGTGAACTACTAAGAAAGATAACATCTCTGATTGAGTATTAACAGTTCTAATGAGTTTTTAACTAAAAATCTGTTTGAAATGTTAGTTAAATGATATTTTTTGTCTGGGCTATGATAAACAGGAGGGAAATGTTGAAGTAATTGTACATATCGTTAACACAGCTCAGCCTTGCATATCATGCATAAAAAACTGTTTTGCTAGTGTCTTTGCAGAAATCTATCAAACCATAGCAGAGCCGTTTTGGTGCGCCTGCACGATATCAGGATGACCTACTGACCGCAAGAAGACTGCGTCTATCACAGTGGTTCTTAACCTTGTTGGCGGTACTGAACCCCACCAGTTTCATATACTTATTCACCGAACCCTTCTTGATTGAAAAATAAAATATGATTTTTTTCAAATTCAAGACTTTGAAAATGAACTGTGCATGGACATCACTGTGCTCAAAGAACAAAACCAGTAGAATGCATGAACTCCCCCATCAAAACCTACATACATTTTTATATGAGGTGCACATCTGTGTGTGTATTTATGTTTTATTTACATCTCATGCATTATTTTTGAATGTATAATTGTTATTATAAGCATTTATAGCATTGAATATGTATTTATTGATATTATATAGACGTGTGTATATATATATATATATATATATATATATATATATATATATATATATATATATATATATATATATATATATATGTATGTATATATATATATATATATATATATATATATATATATACACATATATGTATATGTCAGTCAGTAGCGGGGTTTATCCTACTTCGCAAATCATGCCGATAGGACGCTGACTCCCATCACGTTCCGTTATATATGTGAATTCATGTTGTACAAATTCGTCCGACCACTTTCTTTTTTTTGCTCAACATAATATGGATTAAAACATTGAGAAAGAAATTGCACGACGTACCATCACAACAGTCACAAGTCGACAACTGAGTACACCAAATTTCCTGCAGCCAGTGATGGCCAAGCAGGGTGTGTTGTCATGAATATGAGTCGGGTGTGTGTCTTGACCTCCGCCGAACCCCTGTCATTGACTCACTGTACCTCTAGGGTTCAATCAAACCCAGGTTAAGAACCACTGGTCTATCATAAAGAATGTTTTGTCTGTGTTAATCATGCTTGTTAAAACACTTGTGTGATCTTTAAGATAAACAGTCATGTTGCTGGCTCATGTGTGTTTTCCGCTTTGCCCTTTGGAGACAGGAACGGTGTATAACCAGGAATGTCCCCTAAAGAAATAAATAGAGGTTCTCGATCAGATTTAGTTCAGAGCGATTCGAGCTGGTTTGATCGCTCTCCTCATATGCGTATAAAAGAACTTAATTCTCTGTTGTCTTTCTTCTTGTATATGTGTGTTTTATGATGTCTGTGTTGATTTAGAACCTGACACAGAGACAACCTTGTGTAGAGTGGGACTTGAACTCCCAACCTTTGGATCAGCGATCCATCACCCTATACCACTAGGCCACCACTGCCTGCCGCATTAAAGTTCTGTCTATGCAAACGCTAGCTGCGCTATCTACAGGATTTATAGGATCTACAGGACCTACAATGAAATACAATATAAACATGCAATAAAATTCCACCAGAATATGGGTTAATAGGGTTTGCGAGTTGTTACAGCATATCACCAGCTATATTTCATGTGCAATCATCACAAATAGGTGATTTATTATAAAACTTTCTCTACATGTCATCACCAAACAAATATTGTATGTTCCATAATTGTATTTGGGTGTAAAAACAAAACGAATGAATGTGTTGGAGTGGACATTGTTGGACAGAAGGTTGTTTGTTGTCAAACACATTAGCTATCACAACACATACTGATGTTATTCATTCATTCATTTTCTGTAACCACTTAATCCTAATTATTATCACGGGGAGGCTGGCACCCATCCCAGCCGACTCCAGACAAGGGCAGAGTACACCCTGGACGGCTCGCCAGGCTATCGCAGGACAGAAACATGCTGACGGCTATGCAGCTACTCTTGTCGAAAGTCAGCAATGGCTCTTTTACATGAACCTCACACTATAGATGGTGAGAGACATTGCGAGCCTTTGATAACCCAGTTAACTGCACTGGGGGTACAGTGACAACCTGTTGAGGGTGGGGCTTGAACCCCCAACTTTAGGATCAGTGATCCAGCACCTGTACCACCAGGCCACCACTGTTTCCTGCCAATGCTAATGAATGTTATTTATTTATTTATTTATTTATTTAGTATTTCTTATTACCTCTCTAATAGAAACAAAACACACAATCTCTTTGCAATACACAGGATGGTTCGAGGTTCATGCTTAGGAGTGGACATTGTGAACGGAAAATACCATACTTTATTCAGCGCTGAGCTGCAGGAATATAAATCTATGTTAAAGTACAGTACAGACAATACTATATTATCAGCAGAACACATGAAACTTGTCATACACATCTAGTATTACATGCATTTTCCAAATAGCATTCATACATATATGTATTAATCTTAACTGAGGCATTGAATTCCGTCCAGTCTTCTCCTTCTTTTCCTTTCGGCTGTTCCCTTCAGGGGTCGCCACAGCAAATGATCTGCCTCCATCTCTCCCTATCCTCTGCATCTTCTGCTCTTACTCCAACGACCTTCATGTCCACCTTCACCGCATCCATAAATCTTCTCTTTGGTCTTCCTCTGGGCCTTTTGCCTGGTAGTTCCAACCTCAACATCCTACGACCAATATACTCACTATCCCTCCTCTGTACATGTCCAAACCATCTCAATCTAGCCTCTCTGACTTTGTCTCCAAAACATCTAACATGTGCTGTCCCTCTGATGTACTCATTTCTGATCCTATCCATCCTCGTTACTCCCAAAGAGTATTGGCACATAAATGTGCAGATCTAAAAGAGTTTTTCAGCTACAGACACCAAACTTCTCATGAAGCTTCCCCTGACACCTTGCTACATCCATGTGACAGAGACAGACAGTTCACTTAATCTCGATCATAGTTATACAGACCCAAGTAAATTAAATCTGATGCTCTACAATGCAGTGATATTGCCTCTAACCCCCAACTGCTCTCTGTGTGCCCCAATGTGTGTGGCAGCCCACTGCTCTGAGTGTGTGTGTGTGTGTGTGTGTTCACTTTGGATGGGTTCAATGCAGAAGTAATAATTTCTCTTGAGGGATTAATACAGTAAAGCACAAATATATAAATAACAAATGTAATTGTAATGATCACATTACTACTGATGAGTGAATGGACACCTTTAAAGCCACCAACTTCTTCTTCTTCTTCTTCTTTTACTTTCGGCTGCTCCATTCAGGGGTCGCCACAGCAAATCATCCGCCTCCACCTCACCCTGTCCTCCGCATCTTCTTTTCTGACTCCAACGACCTTCATGTCTTCCATCACCACATCCATAAATCTCTTCTTTGGTCTTCCTCGAGGCCTTCTGCCTGGTAGTTCCAACCTCAGCATCCTACTGCCAATATACTCACTATCCCTCCTCTGTACATGTCCAAACCATCTCAATCTAGCCTCTCTGACTTTGTCTCCAAAACATCTTACATGGGCTGTCCCTCTGATATACTCATTTCTGATTCTATCCATCCTCGTTACTCCCAGAGAGAACCTCAACATTTTCATCTCCGCTACCTCCAGCTCTGCCTCCTGCCTTTTCTTCAGCGCCACTGTTTCTAATCCATACACCATCGCTGGCCTCACCACCGTCTTGTACACTTTTCCCTTCATTCTTGCTGACACTCTCCTATCGCACATCACACCGGACACTTTTCTCCAACCATTCCAGCCTGCCTGCACACGTTTCTTCACCTCTTTTCCACACTCTCCATTGCTCTGGATTGTTGTGCCTAAACACTTAAAATCCTCCACCTTCATTATCTCTGCTCCCTGTAACATCACCGTTCCTCCTGGGTCCTTCTCATTCACACACATGTATTCTGATTTTCTGAGGCTAACCTTCATTCCTCTCCTTTCCAGGGCATACCTCCACCTCTCTAGATTTTCCTGCACTTGTTCTCTGCTCTCACTACAGATCACGATGTCATCTGCAAACATCATAGTCCATGGAGATTCTTGTCTCACCTCGTCTGTCAGCCTGTCCATCACCATAGCAAACAAGAAGGGGCTCAGAGCTGACCCTTGATGCAGTCCCACCTCCACCTTGAATTCATCGGTCACAGGACAGCACACCTCACCACTGTCTTACATCTCTCATACATGTCCTGCACCACTCTAACATACTTCTTTGCCACTCCAGACTTCCTCATGCAATACCACAGTTCTTCTCTCGGCACCCTGTCATATGCTTTTTCCAGATCCACAAAGGCACAATGTAGCGCCCTCTGACCTTCTCTGTACTTCTCTATTAACATCCTCAAAGCAAACACTGCATCTGTGGTGCTCTTTCTTGGCATGAAACCAAACTGTTGTTCACAAATGCTGACCTCTGCCCTTAGTCTAGCTTCCACTATTCTTTCCCATAACTTCATCATATGGCTCATCAACTTTACCAACACTGCCTGAAATCCAGTATGCCAATCATGATGGTTTTATTTGAACGATTTGCTCTTGATATCAGAAAGAATTCATATCTACGTGTGTGTGTGTGTGTGTGTGTTGCAGGACAGAGAGCAGCGGGTGATGATCAACAGTGTGTCATAGCAATGATGGCCAGGGTCACATGACAAGCGCGCAGTTCCTCCCAAACATTCCGCTCCTGCTAACCGCTCAGCTCGAGAGCGCCGAGAAAAACAAAGCTAAAGTGGTGGAATTTATCAGTCACAGAAATGCTGGCGCTGATCAATCGTTTCCTAGACTGGGTTAAGTCCCTGTTCTGGAAAGAGGAGATGGAGTTAACGCTCGTTGGGCTTCAGTATTCTGGCAAAACCACGTTTGTCAATGTGATAGCTGTAAGTCTTTTTTTTTAAGTTAGCCTATGTAATTTAGCCTAGCTAGTAGCTAGCATTTGCTAACTCGCTGTGATACAGGTATAGCGATGCATGCTGTTGTGGTTTTTATGGGTGTAATAAGATAAACCAATACTTAAACATTTACATTATAAACTGTCGGATTAACTTCTGAAGCGAATTTGAGTCAAGAAGGAGCAACACTTGGCTACCAAGCTAGTTAACTTTACCTCAGGAATCAAGCTAGCTTTATTGTTTGTGGCCTAAACCTTGTCGCTGTTATTTTTCCATTGGTGATTTATGCATAATATATTTATATAAAACAGCATGTGTCCACAACTAGCTAAGTAGTTCACTTATTTATATCGTAGTCGTATGTTATTCAGATAGTACGAAGCTAAATGTAGTAAGTTATCTGACTAGCCTGTGAACAGGCAGTGTCATGCAGCTAGCTTGCTAATCCTGACTGGTTATACAGCCTGGGCCTTGGACTTGTTACTGGAAATGTATTGCAAAATCTACTCAAGTTCAACTCGTCTTGATGTAAGTGGTAGTAAGTGGTGAGGGTGAAAAGTAAACAGCTTGCTCACAAACATGTCGAGGTAGCAGGAAAGTATCTGAAAGATAACCATGGGGAAATGTTCAGGTTGCATCTGTGTAATGTTAAGTCACCTCGTGCTATGGTTGCTTTATCCAGTCCAGAGCACAGAATCAACGTGTTATACCAGTTTGCCAGCTTTAGTGTAGGCATGTTGGGCAAAATCTTTAAACGTGTATTATATAGATGGAGAAAACACCGAAACAACCCTTTTAAATGACACTACATCTTGTAGCTTAAGGTTTTTTTTATCTGTTGACTCACTATTTGGTCTTGAAACTCCTCTCACTATGATTATACAACAGTAAGAAGCTGTGAGTGGAATCTGCATTGTTTCTAGATAGCTACAAAATAAGTGGCTGAAACTGACCATCACTTATCATTTTTCCTTGAATATCACTTTCTGGTTAGATATAGCTTCTCACTAAATGCCAGATGATTTTTAAATTTGATAAACGCCTACTTTTCATGTACACTCTATTTCCAAAAGTATTCACGCACCCATCCAAATAGTTTAATTCAGGTGTCCAATCACCTCTATGACCACAGGCGTATAAATGTAAGCAGTTAGGCACATAGACTGCTGCTACAAATATTTGTGAAAGAATGAGTTGCTCTCTGTGAATTCCAGCATAGTAGCATGATAGGATGCCACCTGTGCAACAAGTCCAGTAGTGAAATTTTCTCGCGACTAAATATTCCACAGTCAGCTGTCGGTATCATAACAAAGTGTAAGCGATTGGGAACGACAGCAACTCAGCCATGAAGGGGTATCCACGTAAAATGACACAATGGGCTCAGCGGATGCTTAGACATCTACTGCACAAAGGTCACCAACTTTCAGCAGAATCAATCGCTACCGACCTCCGAACTTCATGTGGCCTTCAGATTAGCTCAAGAACAGTGTGTACAGAGCTTCATGGAATGGGTTTCCATGGCCAAGCAGCTGCATTCGAGCCATCCATCACCAAGTGCGATGCAAAGCTTTGGATGTAGTGGTGTCAAGCATGCCGCTACTGGACTCTGGAGCAACAAATAATGCTTCTGCATTTGATCGATAACTCTGGTTTTGGTGATTGCTAGGAGAACAGTATTTGTTTGACTGCATTATACTAGATGTAAAGTTTGGTGGAGGGGGATTATGGTGTGGGGTTTTTTCAGGTGCTGGGCTTGGCCCCCTACTACCAGTGAACGGAACTCTGAATGCTTGGACTTTAGACAATTTCATTCTCCCAACTATGTGAGAACAGTTTTCAAATGGCCCCTTCCTGCTCCAACATGACTGCGCAACAGTGCACAAAGCCATGTCCATAAAGACATGGATGGGTGAGTTTGGTGTGGAGGAACTTGACTGGTCTGTACAGAGTCCTGACATCAACCTGATAGAACACCTTTGGAATGAATTATAGCGCCAGGCCTTTTCATCCAACATCAGTGTCTGACCTCACAAATGCACTTCTGAAAGAATGTTTAAAAATTCCCAAAAACACTCTAACCCTAGTGTGTCATGTTCAAGGGCTGTGCTTCCGCCCCTTCATGCACCCAAAACTAGATTTAGGGGCGCAAAACAATCACGCTACTCGCATTTATAAAAGATTTTTTTCTGCCATGCACATGTACTCCCGACAGTCCCCGAAGCTGATTGTGCAAACACAGACAAGGTTTTATCCGAATAACCATCGCCAAGATTATCTTTTTCACATGATTGATTGATCATGCATTTCTAATCCAATCAGCATTTGCATTGCAAAGTTACAGCCCTGAGTGGTGTTCATGCAGGAGATGCACCTCACAGACAGTCTGGTACATCCAGAGTGTTTACTGACCACTGATTACTAGCGAGAATAAGAGAAAAAAGAAATGCTCAACATTTACGGTAATTATATAAACAAAGTAGAAAAGATCATAAACTTGACTGAGCTCCTCACAAATTGAAGGAGTATGATTTGAAGAGGGTGTAATTCACACTCCTAACAATTTAGAGGTGAGTAAAAAGTTGCACCCCTGCTATTTTATTTTTCCTGTGATGCACTGTAAACCCTGTGGAAAGCCTTCCCAGAAGAGTGGAAGATGTTATAGTTGCAAAGGGAGGGGCCAACATCGTATTAAATCCTATTGATTAGCAATGAGATGTCACTTAAGTTCATATGCATGTGAAGGGAGATGAGCGAATATTTTTCCCAATGTAGTGTAAATCAGGTGTGTTTCACTGTGATGGAGATGGAAAGCTGTATACAGCTCCCTTTAAGGTCCACGCACCTAAGCTTTGTACATGCAAACAAACGAAAGTAATCTAAAGTTACTAAAATCATTTAGATCCTAAATTAAGGCTTTTATATCCTAATCAAAATCTATCTTCATACAATCTATATGCACATGCACACACACACAATGGGACAAATGTATTGCTTCTGGGATTATTCCATATGAACTCGGACCTTAAGTCCCCAGGTGACCGACTGATTTGACTCGAATTTATTTTGGTGCTACAGTGATACCTCAGCTAATGAATTTAATCCTTTCCGAGAGCAAGCTTGTAAGCCGAAACGTTTGTTAGATGAAACAATTATTCCCATAAGAAATAACAAAACCAATTAATCCATCCCAGCCCCCTCCCAAACTCATATAACCTGTCACAAGGACTTATATTTGACCTAATATATTAAAGATAAACATGTAAAAGTAATAAATAATTTCATAATAACAGCAACAATAATAATAATAATACATGAACATTAATAATAAATAAAACAAGAATATACAGTCATCCCTTGAATATCGCGGATAATGTAGACCAGACCTGGCCGCAATATTCGAAAAACCGCGAAGTAGGAACGCCCTTCCCCCCCCGCTCCTATTTCTACCATGTTGTCTCATTTCTATATGTTGTCGCGTGTATACAATATCGAAGTGTATATTAAACGTTACACAATTATATGCATATGCATGTAAATACTGTAATGTATTAATATTTAAATAGAATTTATATATAAATACTTTAAGTACTGTACTCACCTCTGACAATAGTTCTCCGCGGTGTAGGACATTCACAAACACTATACAATAAGATCACAAAAAATCCCGCGGGAATGTGCGAGGCAGCAGCATCATGCGTCTTAACCAATCAGCTTGTGAGATTGAGTTGAGTGGGCGGGAGGCAACAGCATCACGCGTCTAAGCCAATAAGCTTGCGAGATTGAGTTGAGTGGGCAGTCCCTGCCTGAACTGGAGAGGAAGGGCACTTCGTTTGGAAACAATGGAAGCAGCCTGCCTTGGGTCCCTGCTTTTCGCTTGCTTACATGTGAGTTTCAGCACGAATTTTGAATTTTTTATGAATATTTTTTTATTAAAATACCGCTATGTACCAAGACCGCGATGCTCAAATCGCGAAAGTGGCAAGGGATGACTATACAATAAGTCAATTCACCCTTCCGATCATCAACTGCAGCGATGTCGTCACGTGGGGGCAGGCAGGAGGTGGTGTGTAACAGATGAGGAGGAGAATTTTGTGCATGTGCACGCTACAAATGCCAGTGAGGAAAGGCTCATGGTGAGCTCCCACAAGGCCAGTGCTTCTCAAATAGTGGGGGGCGCCCCCTTCATTGGCATGGTGTGATGAGGAGGCGGCACGAATGACCCTGGGCAACATGCTTTTTTTACCATACTGGATAGGTATTGGGGCCACGTGACTGCAAAACCTCAATACCTGAGCATACATGTGTTTTCACTATTAGGTGGTTTTTACTTACATTTTAAAAATTACAATCTGTTTTTTTAATTTTTTATTTTTATTTAGATCGTTTCAAAAGCTGTAAAATAAATGGTTATGTTTAACGCAGCATGTAAACAGGCACCCAAGCATTAAATGTACAAAAATATCAAGTTAACTTCAATCTCCAACCCCTCCAAAATACCCCCCCGCATAAACAAAACAGTTCCAGGCAGTGATTACACAGGATGGATAACCTTGCAGTGCTGGGTATGGGATGCATATACAGTAGGTGTATGATACTGTTTATTTAACTGGTAGATGGATTTTTATCTTTGACAAGATTGATTAGTTCTACAAGTCATAAAACCTTTTGTCAGAGGTTCTTAATGAGAACTTTATTTTTTCTAGTTTACGTCAGTAAATACAGGGGATTTAGCTCAGTTGGTAGAGCGTCCGCTTTATCCTCCGGAAGGTCGGAGTTCGAATCCGGCCGCGTCATACCATGAGACATTAAAATTCAGGAGTTGTGGCTTCCTGCTTGGCGCTCAGCATCAAAGGGATTGAACAACGCAACAACTGGTGCCGTACAGTGGCGACGGGTTCCCGGGGTGCAGGGAGCGCTGAGGTCTCATGTGTATTGCGCATACATGTGTATGAAATTGCGCTATATAAGCATCCACAATAATAATAATAATAATAATAATAATAAAGTACTTCCTCAGCCAAAGGTGTAAAGGATCCTGCCACTTAAGTTAGACCAAATATCTAACAATCAAAGTCAAGAAAACAATGCAATCAGATTGTATGGATAACTTAAAATGATCTTGGGTGAATTTTTATTAAATGAGGGAGATAGTTACCAGTGTCCGATAGGTATGAGTAAGTCATAAGCGTATAAAGAGACTTTTCTTGGCTTGTGCTATGAAAGTGTTTTGAAAATATATTATTCATATGAACCAAAGAGACTGGAGAACTTACTCCAAGCAATAAACTCGGGCATATAAATAATAGGCACGGACATGAGCAATAGTATGATGGTGAATGTAGTAATGGTACATTTCCATTTATGGTGTTTGGCAGATGCCTTTATCCAGAGCAAATAACTTTTTAACTTTTTTGTAAACAACTAATTAGTTGCGCAATATCTGATTTTGTATGCTTTTGATTTTATCTGATTCTAAATCCAAAAAAATGTACAAAAGAACTTGTAAGGATATAATTTCAGAGGTATACCTCAACTTTCTCTTTCATGGTTCAGGATTCTAAATTTGTCACACAAAAATGGAGAACTTTATAATAATTTATTAAATTATCATGCATACAAGATCATGATACCACATGAAATCAGCACCTTGAGAGAGAGAGAGAGAGACAGAGAATCATTCCATTCATTAAAGCTTACAGGGTGCATGACAAGTTACAATAATTAGAAGTTACCCATAAAGAGGGCCCTTGTTTTCCCATCAGACCACCTAGGTTAGAGTTGTGATTAGGTTTAATTTGAAGTACGGACGCCCCCCAACTTATGTTTTAGTTCGGTTCCGGACGGCCGAACGTAAGGTGGGAAAAGAAAAAAAAAAAAACACGTAAGTTGTTACTGTATGTTTCAATGACATATGACATTCATACTGTACTATGCATCCATAAATACCATTACCGTATCTCATAAAACACCCCTATACCAATTATTATAAACATAACATTGTAAAATAATATCAATATTAATTTCAAATAAATTAAATTCAAGCAAAATAATTTCAGAGATAAATTTTAATCAAATCCACTTATCAAATACAGTGTCAAATATAACCTTTAACATTCTCTATGATGCGATCTTTCTGCTTGTAAATGGTTCTGTTGGTCGACGGATGATCACTTTACATGAAGCTGAGCCCATTCACTTTACATTGTGCTTAAAACAGCCAATCAACACTTACAATATGTGAGGCGCTCCACCGAAAGTATTTCACTTGCGTGTGCTTGAGACAAAGCGCGGGTTATTTGGACTTCCAGTCTTTCAAGTGAGCACAGGCGCCGTTGAATACTTGTTTAGTACTCAGCCTGCACTGATGTGAATCACCAGCAGAGCAGAGAGGTCTCTTTCTTTTCTAGATTCGGGTTTTCATTCATTTTACAACTCTCTTTGCTTAACTGAGTATGCATGGTAGATTGCACCGATCTGAGCAGATAGTTATTTCAGTCTTGGGAAAACCGGAAATTCTGGCATATGCCGGAAAACTTGCACCCATGCTAGTAGGCTTATGCTTCTGACTAACCATATTTGCTTAGGGTTACAAAAGTCCGCAAAACAATGTAAATACAAAGCTCACAGAGACGACATCTTAACACAAGAGTAACACGCAATGAACTGGGAAGCAGCAGGGCACGTTCAGTCTGTTGTTTGTAAACAATGGACGCAGCGTCAGCACGTCCGCTTACTACGTAGGTACGTCTCGTACTACAGAGCTCACGCTACACTCAAAATTTGACTTTTTTTTTTGAAAAAAAAAAATCAAAACGTAAAATGAATGAATGTAAGTCGGGGAGCGTCTGTACTCAATCTTTTCATTCAAGACTAAGAAATCAAATACCGAAGTGTGCCTACCTGCTTAAGAGAGGATGCCAAATGGGCATGTCTGCCAAAATTGACTGGAAAAGGGTCAGCACCGGGCCACTCCCAATGAAGATATGGGGCAACTCTTAGCATCCCTAGGAAGTCCTTTGTGGGTGCTATTACACTGACAAAAATTTCATTTGTTCATTTATTCATGAGGGATGTTGGTTAAAGTTCAGCATGAATTCGGCTTATTTTAGGAACAGTTTGGCAGATTTCTGGTTTTGGCCAATTATTGCATGGCACCCAGGGGGATACTCTGCTCAATTATACATTTTTCATAAGCTTTAAGACCGAATAAACAAGTTCTCAAAAAAGGCAGTTATCTAAAGCAGTGTTCCCTAACCCCTGGGCCGCGGTCCGGCACCGGTCCGTGGATCAATTGGGACTGGGCCGCACAAGAAATAATTATTTATTTATGTTTTATTTATTATCAGAGTCTGAACAATCTTTTATTTTTGAAAAAAACTTTTATTTTGAAAATGACCGGATTCTCTTGGTTACATGTCGGTCATTTGAGCGCTAAAATGTAATCCACAAGGGGACGGCACATGAACAGACGCGAGTTGGACATGTTTTAAACAATAGCGGGGATTTCGGGTGAGACTGAGCCTTCATTCTCCCAGCTGCTGCACCATCACCTGTGGGTTTTTTTTTTTTTTATATATAAAGAGTTCGAGCTCGATTTAAAATGTAACGCTTAATCCTGATTATGGAGGCTGGTGCACATCTCAGCCGACTCTGGGCAAGGGCAGAGTATTATACTTACAATATAAACAAGCTACCCCCCCGCAGTAAAATTGTCAAGCATTGACTGGTCTGCAGTGATAAAAAGGTTGGGGACCACTGATCTAAAGTTTTGTTTGATAGCCATCTAAGGATGGCTACAAATGGCATACAGAGGGTTAATGCGGACATGCCCTTTTTTGAAAACCCTCTGAACTTAAAACTGATAAAGATTTTGACCTGAAACCAATTGCATTTTACTTCCGTCACCACAGGCTACAAAATATATCAAAATCATACAAATATGGCACCATCACCAGGGGAGTGTTGGTGATTTCGGATGGTTTGAAATTGATCGACCCAATATACCATCTAACACCAGAGTGTGAAAGTGTTTCCTTTCATTTAACCTCAACTTGAATAACACGTCAGTCATGTTACAAACTTGCCTACAATCACTATGTTTAAAGTGATTGAATTTCACACTCCCCATCTGATGATGCCTGTGTTTGTTTCCCCTGTCTTCAGTGTGAAGGTAAAAGCCTGTCAGGAGAGCTATTGTGGACACAAATGATCGTTGTTTTGTACCTCAAATAATGCTTGACATTTATTTCATTGAATAACTTATGAACTACAAATAATTAGACCAAAAAGAGTAATAAATATATAAATACATATTTTATTTTTCTATTATATGTACGAGTATGACGGTTTCACTACCTTGTGTGATGTTGCTTCTTGTCACATTTGCTTGAGAGCAAGTATCAGTTGTGACTGGTTCTTGTTACAGTTTGTGTAAACTCGGGTCTGTTACACACCCCTTGGTCCTTCGAAGCTTCCGCTTTTTCAGAGGGAAAAAATAGTTTTGTTTTTTTAACACCTGACTGTGACACCATTTGACTTAAGAATTGTAGTAGTCAAAGGCTTTAGGCTGCTGCAATATACTTAACAATTATGCACCATATGGATGCTGCTTAATAGTAAATTTAGCAATGTCCACTAAGCTTAAGGTGCATAACTCAAAAAAAAAAAAAACAAAACAAAAACCCACTCTACTTTTTTGTGATTTCTTTATTTAAAAATTTTAAAATCATGATAGATGTACTACAAGCTCCCAACACAGGCAGGTGCAGCACCTATTGACGTCTCTTTTCACCTTTTACAAAATTGTGAAAGTACTATGTGGAGACATAATGAAAAGCAAACTAAACCAAATTCTTATTGTTTATGTGGCAAAGAGGTACAACTTTATTGACTAATATTATGCCTCTTTAACACCAAAGAGCCAAATTACAAATTCATACTTTCATGTAGTTTACACACAAGGTCTCCTGTATAGTAGGCCCTTGACTATTCGTGGTTTTACACTCAGGGTTTGAGTATTCGCAGACTGACAAGCAACTGACGCGTCACTCAAATTCAGTCAATGGCTGTCCTCCTTCCTGCTGATTGGTTGAGATGATGCAATGCCCCTTTTTCCTCATTCGCGCACAAGTTGTCAATGAGCCTCTTTTTTGTGTGTTTTAATTACCAGTTAAGCTCTATGATGCCACTCAAACGCTGTGCGTCTTCTCTGGCTATGCGATAGAAATCGCTAGATGCCTCTTCTGAAGAAATAAGACTTTCTCCTGAAAAAACGACAGTTTCCTCTGAACTGTTGTATTACAGTCTTTTTCAATTATTATTCCAGTACAGTACCTAAGTTAATGTTTAGAATGTTTGTATGTGAGATTTTATGTTCTGTAGCATGTTTAACAAACGATACCAAAAGGATAAACTATTACGCTTCATGTCCTTTTACATTGAACTAGGAGTGACGTCTCCAAGATGGTGCTGCCTAGAGGGCAAAGTCATGGAGTTTTCGGTCAAATTGTTTCTTTGTTCGTTTTAATTTCTTTTATTTGTTGTTTTGTTAGTTCATGTTTTGCACTATGCTCGTCTATGACCGGTCATCCCTGTTACAGCGAGGAGATTGGAGTCTGCTGAAGTTTAGCACCTTCCTATCCTGAGCTAAAATGCTATGGTAGCTCAATGCTAGCCGCACCCCGGCTAACAATAAGCCCAGGTGGAGTGCTCAGAGTCTTGGGCGCTTGGCTAGAAGTGGAAGGTTAGCACTTCCGGTCATACTGCTTGAAAATGTTCAGTCCCTGTGAAACAAGATGGACGAGCTTCATGCTCAGATTGCAGCGCAGAGGGATCGAGAGGACTGCTCCATGCTGTGTTTCTGTGATACATGGCTCGAGGAGACTACACCCGACAAGGCGATTGCACCAGCCGGCTACACGGCCTTCATTCCCTTCGATCCCAAGCGCCGGAGTCGTCGCTCGGCCCCTTCCCGCCCGGGCTCATTGTTAGCCGGGGTGTGGCTAGCATTGGCTACCATAGTATATTAGCTCAGGATAGGAAGGTGCTCAATGCAAAAGGACATGAAGTGTAATAAAATTTATCCTTTTGGTATCATTTGTTAAACATGCTACAGAACATAAAATCTCACCCACAAACATTCTAAACATTAAATTAGGTACTGTACTGGAATAATAATACGTGCAATCTGATTGGCTGACGAGTAGAAATGCTCATATGGACCAGTGCATATCACCGTACAAATTAGCCGTTAGCTTGCTGTGCTGTACTTTGGTCTTTAGTGCTTTCCATAGGACCGAATCCAAGCTGAATGCTATAAACAAGGTTAATAAACAGTTTATTTTATAGCTCTGTTTCTTACTCCTTCTGAGTATGGAGTCTTAACTCGCCAGCAAATCATTCATGACTACTAAAACCTTTCCAAACGCGAATGAAGTTTCCCAGAGAGAGTGACATAATATACATTGCCGACATGTGGAGCGTTATTATTTTGGTTTGGGTTACAGCATTAACGTGATTTTCTTTGTGTTCTAGTTTTCCTGATTCTTCGGTATACAGTATTCAATCTTCTTGGTGTTTACCTCGTGCTCTACGCGCTGTGCCACCTTGTTTCAATTTGGTTTCTTGGTTCCCTTTTTTCTTAGTACTTTATTTTACTTCTTTGAGGTTCTTTGAGACCAGTATTCCCAGTGATTAAATTAATTTTGTCATAAAAGTGATTATTTGATGCAGTTAAAAAACACAGTTTGAATATTTCTTTTTTTTTTTTTTTTTAACCCCTCCATCCATTTTCTCCCTAATTTAGTCGTATCAAATCAAATATTGCCTTCCCAGTCACACCACCACCGACCAGAGAGGGGCGAAAGTAACACCCTTCCATAACATGGAACGCTAGCTACCCACCTCTTTTTGAACTGCTTGCATGCATATTCCGGGTCAGTCTAATACACTCAGAGAGAAAGTGCTATCTGCCCCCTCATAACAGTGATCTATCTCACAGATGCCCATGATTGGTTGGAGACCGCTGTGAATGACAGGGAAGTGAGTGTATGAGATTGTTTCGTTCCCTACTGTGAGAGAGGGGCCAATTAGTGTTTTAAATAATACTGAGTAAAATAATTGACTTACTACTATCTAGAAGTTTGGAAGGGTCTCTCACACCTCACACCTGCCTGTCCATATTCTTGGGATTTAATCTTGGTGTGTGCACATGTGCTAATGTTTAGTTAGTTTATTTTAAGGACCAGGCAAGTGGGAGATTTCTGTTTGTCACAAGACCCTCACAGACACCTCACTGAAGGTCACATGGGATATAAAAATGGGTGTCGGTACCTTTCAACAAATGCTGATGAGTCAAGAGCATATGGTCAATTCCATAGTGCTTAAGCCTTGTTTGTTTGAATCGATCATTAACATTTAACTCGGATTGATCAACGCGATGTGTAATTTCATGAAGTTTGTTGTTTGTCTGCCCATCCCAAAGGGATCGGAATAGACGTTTTACATAATTAACAATTGGAGCTCTAAAATTTGTATATGGAATTAAGATATTAATTGGGAGACCCCTCAGAGCTGATTTGGCAGCAGCAGGGTTTCCAGGTATGCTAGCATGACCAGGGACCCAGTATAATATTGTGGAGTAACTAGGTTCTACTAAACTAGCATACTAAGCTAGAATTGCTGCAAGCAGAAGGTTGCAAGGTGGAAGATTCCTGATTGCCCGAAGACAAGACAAAGAGTCCGACCAGATCAGAAAAAAATTACCTTCCAAATGTGGAAGAGGATCAAGAGCAGTGAGAATTGTTTTTTCTTCTGCAGTAAAAGTTGTACAAGGGTTACGTAAACACGATAAAATAGTTTGTGGTTCAAGAACAATTGCATAAGCAACTCTATCACCATCCTTGGAACCATCTGTAAAAATTGGTTGATAAGAAGTGTATTTAAATTTTAAAATTTCAAACTCTTGCTGATGAGTCAGATGATTAGTGATGGCTTTTTAAGATGATATGGTTGTATCCACTTCTTGTGTGGGAAGTAGCTATGGGGATCTGGCAACAGAGGGGTTGGACCAACCAGATCCAAGTTAATGCCGGCATCCAAAAGATGCTGTTTTATTCAGATTCCCAATGAAGTTACTCCAAACTGAATTCCAAAAAAGTTGGGACACTATATAAATTGTGAATAAAAACTGACTGCAATGATGTGGCAGTGCCGAATTTCAATATTTGATTCCGAATAGAACATGGATGAAAGGTCAAAAATGTAACCTGAGAAAATGTATCACTTTAAGGGAAAAATAGATGGATTTCAGTATGCATACTTAATTAGGTATCTGCACGCGCAGACTGGGTCTAAAACTTTGTTGATTACACAATTTTACGCAACTTACTGACTTATCATGAGTTGTGTTTTTGTGTATAAAAATATGGCATCATGCTTTCATGTTGTTGTTGACTGCACAAATAGAAGCAAAAATAACCCTGGACTGTTCCTGTTCCAAGACGGTTCCAGCTCAAAGAAAAAAAATGGGAAGGTAAATGACAATTCTTATCCAAAGAGAATTTTAACATGTTTTAAGTCTAAATGAAAATGCTGGTTTTTAAATCCAAAATCCTACAGATATGACTTGCATATATTTCCTTTCATGTAAATCCCCCTCTCCACATACTATCATAGTCACAGGGTACTGAATTATTATATCACATACAGTATATCAACCATTAAAAGAGTACTTTTAGTTGTTATAACTTTAAATATAACATTTTTAAAAGAAAAAAAAATGCACAATTTTCAGTTCCTTGCATGTTTATTTAAGAGACCTATAATAAAAAAACCCTGCGCTGCTTTTACAGGTATGAAAGAAATTGCAAACGAGACATAAATCATAAAGATCACCCCCCTGCTAAAAGACAGTTAGAAGTAGAGGATGGGATGTCTGGAATTCTACCTCTAACATACAAGGCAAAACAGAACAAAACCCTGATGTTGATAGCATACCGGTAACATGGGTAAACAACAACACCGGAACCCCCATCCCCCAATCCAGTTTGCACGCACATTAGTCATGTGACTACTGTTTGGCAACATTGAAATCCATCTACTAGTCCTTCTCAAAAAATTAGCATATTGTGATAAAGTTCATTATTTTCTGTAATGTACTGATAAAAATTAAACTTTCATATATTTTAGATTCATTGCACACCAACTGAAATATTTCAGGTCTTTTATTGTTTTAATACTGATGATTTTGGCATACAGCTCATGAAAACCCAAAATTCCTATCTCAAAAAATTAGCATATCATGAAAAGGTAGTCTAAACGAGCTATTAACCTAATCATCTGAATCAACCAATTAACTCTGAACACCTGCAAAAGATTCCTGAGGCTTTTAAAAACTCCCAGCCTGGTTCATTACTCAAAACCGCAATCATAGGTAAGACTGCCGACCTGACTGCTGTCCAGAAGGCCATCATTGACACCCTCAAGCAAGAGGGGAAGACATAGAAATAAATCTCTGAGCGAATAGGCTGTTCCCAGAGTGCTCTATCAAGCCACCTCAGTGGGACGTCTGTGGGAAGGAAAAAGTGTGGCAGAAAACTCTGCACAACCAGAAGAGGTGACCGGACCCTGAGGAAGATTGTGGAGAAGGGCCGATTCCAGACCTTGGGGGACCTGTGAAGCAGTGCTACAGGTGCTGCATTCCCCAGGTCAAGCCACTTTTGAACCAGAAACAGCGGCAGAATTGCCTGACCTGGGCTACAGAGAAGCAGCACTGGACTGTTGCTCAGTGGTCCAAAGTACTTTTTTTGGATTAAAGCAAATTTTGCATTTCCAAAGGACATTTCCTGAAGGAGTCTTCCTCCAGACTGGGGAGAAGGAAATGCCAAAATGCCTGAAGTCCAGTGTCAAGTACACACAGTCAGTGATGGTCTGGGGTGCCATGTCAACTGCTGGTGTTGGTCCACTGTGTTTTATCAAGGGCAGGGTCAATGCAGCTATCAGGAGATTTTGGAGCACTTCATGCTTCCATCTGCTGAAAAGCTTTATGGGGATGAAGATTTCATTTTTCAGCACGACCTGGCACCTGCTCACAGTGCCAAAACCACTGATAAATGGTTTACTGACCATGGTATTGCTGTGCTCAAGTGGTCTGCCAACTCTCCTGACCTGAAGCCCATAGAGAATCTGTGAGATATTGTGAAGATAAAGTTGAGAGACACCAGACCCAACACTGTGGATGAGCTTAAGGCCGCTACCGAAGCATCCTGGGCCTCCGTAACACCTCAGCAGTGCCACAGGCTGATTGCCTCCATGCCCCGCCCGCATTGAAGCAGTCATTTCTGCAAAAGGATTCCCGACCAAGTATTGAGTGCATAACTGAACATAATTATTTGGAGGTTGACTTTTTTTTTTTGTATGAAAAACACTTTTTTTTTTTATTGGTCAGATGAAATATGCTAATTTTTTGAGATAGGAATTTTGGGTTTTCATGAGCTGTATGCTAAAATCATCAGTATTAAAACAAAACGATAAAAGACCTGAAATATTTCAGTTGTTGTGCAATGAATCTAAAATATATGAAAGTTTAATGTTTATCAGTACATTCCAGAAAATAACGAACTTTATCACAATAAGTTAATTTAATTTTTTGAGAAGGACTTTTATATGTTGATTTTAAATTTCATGATGTCAACAAATCTCAAAGTTTGGACACGTAGCAATAAGAGGCTAGAAAAGTCAATTGCCCTTACAACGAACAGCTGGACGACAAATTACCACTAATGTCCGTTGGCAACATGACTGAGTATAAAAAGAGCTTCTCAAGAGTGGCAGTGTCTCTCAGAAGCGAAGATGGGTAGAGGATCTCCAATTCCCCCCAATGTTGACCGGAAAGAGCAATATCAGAAAGGCAGGGACGTGATTTTTCCACTGTCTGTCTTCCTTTCAGCTTTTTCCCTTTTACTCGGGAGTCGCCACAGCGAATCATCTGATTCGCACGTTTGATTTGGCAGAGGTTTTTACGTCGGATGCCCTTCCTGTCACAACCCTTTTTAGCAAGGGACAGAAACACGCTGACGACTTTGCAGCTGCTCTTTACGAAAGTCAGCAATGGTTCTTTTACATGAACCTCTCACCATAGACAGTGACAGACATGGTAACCGCCTTTGATAACCCAGTTAGCCGCACTGGGGGGGACAGTGACAACCTTGTGGAGAGTGGGACTCGAACCCCCAACTTTTGGAGCAGCGATCCAGCACCCTATACCACTAGACCACCACTACAGATCACAAAATCACAAAAAATCTCGCGGGAATGTGCGAGGCAACAGCGTCACGCGTCTAAGCCAATCAGCTTTTGAGATTGAGTGGGCGGGGAGGCAAAGCATCACGCGTCTAAGCCAATCAGCTTGCGAGACTGAGTTGAGTGGGCGGTCCCTGCCTGAACTGGGGAGGAGGGGCACTTCAGTCTGTGGAAACAATGAACGCAGCCTGCCTTGGGTCCCTGCCTTCCGCTTGCTTACATGCGAGTTTCAGCACGAATTTTGAATTTTTTATGAATTTTTTTATTTCATTTTAATTTTTTAATTAAAATACCGCGATGTACCAAGACCGCGATGCTCAAATCATGAAGTGGCAAGGGATGACTGTACCTCTAATGCATAAAGAACTACCATGGCATGTAAGTTGGGGGCATGTAAGTTGGGAACATGTGTGGTTCTCCCAAGAGGTTAGATCGGTTGATTTAAAAGATGCAATTATTGGTTTTTGTTTGTTTGTTTTTTAAATACGGGAACCAGGAAGTGCTCTCTTATGTAACAATTGATGTGTACATCTAGATGTTATGTGACATGAGAGATTTTTTCTCACTCTGAAAATACACACTGCAGTTAGTAGCACGGTTCTGTTTTGCTGATGATAGGAAATTCCTATCTTGACTAAAACCCACATCTTGTTGTTTTGTTTTTTCTTTCTTTTTCACAGACTCTTAGCCACAAAAGATACTCTATGAACACTTGCAAAAAAACCACTTGCCTGATTTCTCTGAAGTCTTGGGTGCATACCAAGCAGATTTGTCTGTCTTCCTTTCGGCTTTTTCCTTTTTACTCGGGAGTTGCCACAGCGAATTATCTGATTCACATGTTTGATTTGGCAGAGGTTTTTACGTCGGATGCCCTTCCTGTCACAACCCTTTTTAGCAAGGGACAGAAACACGCTGACGGCTTTGCAGCTCCTCTTTTATGAAAGTCAGCAATGGTTCTTACATGAACCTCTCACCATAGACAGTGAGAGACATGGCCCGCCTTTGATAGCCAAGTTAGCCACACTGGGGGGGGCAGGGCAGGCAGTGACAACCCCCAACCTTTGGATTAGCGAACCAGCGCCCTATACCACTAGACCACCCTGCCCCTCATACCAAGCAGATTTACACTGTGAATATTGTTCATGTTCTCTTATAAGGTGAACTCGTCAACTGACACATTTTTCTTTTGATAATTGTCTTTTTGGTGACTTACATTTCTTAAACCTGAGATCTGTCACCATGACCATTATAATGTGTCCATCATATCAGTTTTTTATGACCTAAAAACCGTTTTTCCCTGAGTCTTCAGGCAGTTGATTGGTCAGTTTCTGTGCAGAGCACACAGCTTGACCAATCCACTGCCTGAAGACTCTAATCGTTTATTTAAATGAGCAAAAAGTCAGGTGTGCTGCTGCTTGGTTGAAACAAAAACCTGCAGCCAAGTTCAAAGGGTGAGCAAATGTTCAAAGGTTAATCAAGGTGGTAATATTATAGCATATCTTCAAACACTATGCTCTTGTCATGAGAGATAAACGTGTGCAGAAATAGTTCAATTCTCGAACCAGCAGGAAAAGATGTATGGTGGTGGGGGGAGGGGGTAAGCTGCACCTTCCCTTCCTCCAAATTCATGGTTGAAGTGCCCTTGAGCAAAGCACCTAACATCCAATGGTCTCTGGATGCCCCGTGTGTGTGTGTGTGTGTGTGTGTGTGTGTGTGTGGCAGCCCAGTGCTGCGAGGGTGTGTGTGTGCTCACTGTTTTGTGTTCACTGAGTGTGTGCTCACAAAACTACATTAATCAATTAACAGCCCTAATTAATATTAATCCATAAAATCCTAACTGGAAGAATACTGTTCATGTATCTGGGGTATCACATCTTTTCCTGAGGACTAACAAACACAAAAATGTCGACATACTGACCCCTTTTTTTTTTTTTTTTCCTCTCTCTCCTTGAGCCTGCTTAGTGGCACACATTTTTTTACCTTTATTAATTTTATAATTGGAAATTTGTTATAAAAGACACTCATAAGTCAAGGTACCACTGTATTTATTTATTTTTTTACTCTACAAAGTGAATGATTTATTGCTGAGAGTTTGGTGCATTTTGTGCATCTGTTTACCAGAATTATTTCATGATTTTTTTTTTACATGCTGTGGAATGTGGTTGTGTGTGTGTGTGGGAGGGGTAATTTGAAAGGGCTGTGTAATTGTCTGAATAAGAAGCAGCCGCAGACTATATGCCCAAAGACCTACGATTACAGAACAATGCACAAAGATCGAAATTTAAGATCGAAGATCTAGATTTTTGCTCATTTCTTTTAATT
>CM045741.1:42972515-43005015 GCA_024760905.1 Plotosus lineatus
CATTTGTGTTTTGCTTGCCAGCTCTGCTTGGCTTCTTGCACATGACCTGATCAAAACGAGGGAAATTTACCTCTTTACCCAAAAACAACTCGCGCAGGCTGTTGCATATAATCCAATAAAATTAAAGTTTCAAAGTATTGGCCCCGTCCACACACTGGAGTACAGAAAGGATTGGCTCTCCGCTGCGCGCCTCAGCGACAAGTGGCATTGAAAATAGATTGAAATGCGTGAGATTTATTTATATTGTTGTTTTATTGGATGGCTTTTTTCTTTTTTCTGTATTTTTATTTAAAGGATAGCGAAATTATGTATTAGTTATTCTGTTAAGAAAGGCCACCTGATTTATCTGAGAGCCAGATGCAGTCATCAAAAGAGCCTCGTCTGGCTCACGAGACATAGGGTCCCGACCCCTGAACAGGCTCGCGGGCGATTCATGTTGTCCTTGTGGCATGTTGGTGACCCCTGCTCTAGGGTAAGGGATGGAATTTAAAATATGCTATTAGCCCGTATAGTAAACAGAAATACTAGGACTTTACCGCATTTTTTGACCAGCAAGACTGGCGAGTTTCATGTTGTACGGGCCTATAATATTATTGAAATCTAAGAATTCAAAATAGAAAATGTGGTTTGTGATCAAATTTTAATTATATAAGATGCAATTGACCTTTCAACAGTCTGTCTTTCTTTCGGCTTTTTCCCTTCACTCGGGAGTCGCCACAGCGAATCATCTGATTCGCACGTTTGATTTGGCAGAGGTTTTTACGTCGGATGCCCTTCCTGTCACAACCCTTTTTAGCAAGGGACAGAAACACGCTGACGGCTTTGCAGCTCCTCTTTACGAAAGTCAGCAATGGTTCTTTTACATGCCTCACACCATAGACAGTGACAGACATGGCCCGCCTTTGATAACCCAGTTAGCTGCACTGGGGGGGACAGTGACAACCCTGTGAAGAGTGGGACTCGAACCCCCAACCTTTGGATCAACGATCCAGTGCCCTATACCCCTAGACCACCACTGCCCCAATTGACTTTGACTTTTCAACAGTCTTTGACAAAAATTCTACTATGTCCATTGCAAAGGATTCTTCAATCAGCTCACATTCTGAGCCCATATCACTGCTTTCACAATCACACCATGTGCTCCTGTCAGAGTCTGTCCAGATGCCCTGCATCTGGACAGACATCAACATCTCTTGTGGGTATAATAATAATAATATACCTTGAAGTGGGAAAGTGTTAAGTTTTATGCTTGTGCTTTAAATTACTTTTTTACTGTATGTGTATAGGTTGCATTTATGGTTTTTATTTTAACCGGCTTCTTATTTCACTCTTCCCTTCACAAAAGTTTCTGTTTTTCTATTGTCATTCACGGATAATAGTGACAGTGGAGAGTCAGATCACAGATCACTCACTGTGGTATCTCTTAGGAAAATGTCAAGATGTTGTATTTTTGAAGCAAATCCTGCCACCTGTTGGCTGCCTGCATGTAATTCTGCTTGATTTCCAGCCTGCTACATTGAAAAGATAGAAGCAGTTGTTGGGAAATAGTGTTTCCTTCTGTTGCCCAGTTTGTAAAAAAGAAAGAGTAATACTTGGATTGTGTAATAATCTTGGGGGTTTTAGGAGGGGTTTACCTTGTTGTACATTGAGGTCGGATGTATCTTTGGCAACATCTTCATGCAGTTCTGTAAGGTCATAGGTTTTATCTGTTTTTTTTTGTTTGTTTTTGTTTTTTTTTTAACAGAAAGTTTCAGATGTTCACAGGCTATATTATGTACAAGATAACTTGTACACGGTTTATTTATCAAACTTGCATTTATACACAGATTACACAGTATAAATCATGAATATGCAAATCTACCAAGTGATGCAATTGAATATGCAAATATATTTAGTGTGCGATGGAATAGTTTACCTCGGAACTATTTGAATATTTTTCAGGGCAAGTTATACATGCTGTGATTCATTCGCATTTCCTTCCCATGGCAATAGTGCAACTGGACTGCTCCACTATCTCAGGATTAAAATCATCATTCTTAGTGGATCATGCTTGAATCCAGATGTCAGACACTCTCGGTTGTTTACTTGAGCAGGAAGCATAATCATTAGACTTTTTAAAATTGAAAAATAAACCATAAAATCTCCTTCCATGAATTTTTTTTTTCCTTGCGCTTCCAAATAGTAGATACTAAAATCTTCATTTTTAAATAGTTGGTACTAAATCTGGATGAGTGCTGAAGAAACACGACAGCACTTATTAACTCGATTCAAAGCACTCATGCCTTAATTATGCCCACCTGACCGTCCAATCAAGACTTAAATACAACCAATCATCGCTTAATCTTCGTTTCCAGTTCTTATCAGATAGGTTTCGTTAGGGTTGGAGTTAAAATGTTTAGAATGGTGGATCAACAGGAACAAGAATGGGCACCCGGTACCAAAAGAATTCTGCACTTCAGCCTAGGTGGATCTCTCTGAATTGAATCTCTGAATCTCTTTGAAGTTTATGCGGTGACATGGACCGCACCTTCAATGCTTAATTACCTTTTGTGTGAGTTATGCAGAAGATACTTGTGACGCACCGATTGTCGTTCTGCAGGCAATCCTTTGTGTGTATTTCTGTGGGCAGTTTGCTAGTGTGCACTTTGTTGTAGTAAGTCATTACATTTTGTCTGAGCTATAAATTGTTCATTTGTTATTAGTAACCGCCCGAGAGCTTATGAAAATTGTACTGAAGTAAAGTAATAATACGATCGCCATCACATTTACACAGACAGGAACTTTCCAGTAGGTCTAATTTAGTTAATTACAAGTTCATCTTCATCAAGTTATACAGAGCATGTGTGGAATTGTAGTAACTAGTGTCATGATGGCTTTAATGTTGTTAATAGTACGGGCAGTGATGGCTTAGCGGTTAATTCGGTGGGTTACTGATCCAGTCAAAGTTATTTGGTGTCCATTGTTGTGTCATTTGACTACATTTTTGGAGCAGTATATATCATGTTAAGACACTTGTTTAGCCTAAGGTGTACATTCGATACAGAAGTATACATTGACCTTCAGACCTCACTCCTGCCTGGCCTACACTTTGAACAGTCCGAGTCAATGTTATTCTAGTAAACAAAATTAATATGATGTGCGATACAGCTGTACGACAGTCAGAGAACAATGATCAAAATGTGAATATGGTTGATCTGCTGGTTTCAGGCAGTAAAAAATAAGTTTCTGTCAATTGAGAGGGGGAAACTATATCTTCTTTTCAGCTTTTTCCCGTTCTCGAGCGTCGCCACAGCGGATCATCTGATTCACACGTTTGATTTTATGTCAGATTCCCTTCCTGTCACAACCCTTTTAGCAAGGGACAGAAACATGCTGACGACTTTGCAGCCTACACTTTCTGAAAGTCAGGGGGGGGGGGAGAAATATATATATATATATATATATATATATGACGCTCCCTGACTTATGTTTTTAATTGGTTCCAGATGGCCGAACGTAAGTTGAAAGTGAATGTAAGCTGTTACAGTGATGTATGACATGAGACATATGACACTCATACTGCACTATACAGCCATAAATACCATTACCGTATCTCATAAAACACCCATAAGTCAATTATTATAAACATAACATTGTAAAATATCAAATATATGAAATAATATCAACATTAATTTCAAATAAATTGTATTCAAGCAAAATAATTTCAAATTGATAAATTTTAATCAAATTCACTCATCAAATATCAAATACAGTATCAAATATAACCTTTAACATTCTCTGTGATGCGATTTTTCTGCTTGTAAATGGTTCCGATGGTCGACGGATGGTCACATGACATGAAGCTGAGCCGACTCACTTTACATGAAGCTTAAAACAGCCAATCAACGCTTACAATATGTGAGGCGCTCAATACCGAAAGTAGTGCACTTGCTGAAAGTAGTTTACTTGCTTTAAACAAAGTGCGGGTTATACAGACTTCCGGTCTTTAAAGTGCACAAGGGCGCAGTGGAACTCGTTTAGTACTCAGCCTGCACTGATGTGAATCAGAAGAGTTGAGAGTTCTCTTTCTTGGGTTTTCATTCATTTTACAACTCTCTTTGCTTAACGGAGTATGCATGGTAGATTGTGCCAATCTGAGCAGATAGTTAATTCATGTGTGTGTGTGTGTGTATATATATATATATATATATATATATATATATATATAAAACTGAACTGGGAAGAAGGAGGTGCACGTTTGTAAACAATGGACGCAGCGTCATTACGTCAGCGTACTACGTAGGTATGTCTAAACTCAAAATTTGACTTTTTTGAAAAAAAAAAAAAAAAAGCGAAAAAACGTAAAACGGATGAACGTAAGTCGGGGAGCGTCTGTATATATACATACATACACACACACAGTACCTCACTTTACGAAAGTCTCACCAAACGAAAAATTCAGGTTACGAAACGCATTTTTAATGCCTAAAATTTTTGTCTCTGTATACAAAACAAGTTCACGTTACAAAAGCGCCATCTTAAAAATTCAAACGCACCATTCAAGCAATGCGCGAGTTGCTTTCCCATTGGTTGTCTCCAAACGCCCCACCCCATTGGCTAGGAGGGAGCTGAATCTCCATAATACAGTACTGTACCCATAATGGTCTTCGTGTGCCTTCGACCCATTGTTCGACACACGTGTAAAGGAGAGTTGTACTGTTGGTTCGTGAGTTTTTCTGAGTGTGCTTATTGCAGTGTTATTTTTCGTTATTAATCACTGGGTTATCAAAGGCGGGCCATGTCTCTCACTGTCTATGGTGAGAGGCATGTAAAAGAACCATTGCTGACTTTCGTAAAGAGTAGCTGCAAAGTCATCAGCGTGTTTCTGTCCCCTGCTAAAAGGGTTGTGACCGGAAGGGCATCCGACGTAAAAACCTCTGCCAAATCAAACGTGCGAATCAGATGATTCGCTGTGGCGACTCCCGAGTAAAAGGGAAAAAGCTGAAAGGAAAACAGACAATCATGAGCCCCAAGAAAGTGATTCCCGGTGAGACTGAAAAGAAGCGGGCTCCGTTATCAATAAAAGTAAAACAGGAGATGATAAAAAACTATGAAAGTGGGATTCAGTTGAGTGAAATTGCAAAGGAGTATGGCCGAAACCCCTCTACAATCGGGACGATATTGAAGCAGAAGGAGGCCTTAAAAGTGGAGATACAGTGACGGAGGCGATTATTTCAGAAAAAGCAACTGCCGTATTTAAGGACTTCGTGAAGGAGGGTGGGGATGGGGTGAGGGTTCTTCAGACCAGCAACCCTCGGACGTCGCATGGGTGGTTCGAGAGATTTAAAAAAAACAAAAAGGTAAAAAAAAATTATTTTACTCTTAACACATTTCATACAAAATTGGTGTACTTTTATCATTTTTAAAGGATTTATGGGGTAGTCTTTCGAAGGGGGCAGTGGTGGTCTAGTGGTATAGGGCGCTGGATCGCTGATCCAAAGATTGGGGGTTCGAGTCCCACTCTCCACAAGGTTGTCACTGTCCCCCCCAGTGCAGCTAACTGGGTTATGAAAGGCGGGCCATGTCTGTCACTATCTATGGTGAGAGGTTCATGTAAAAGAACCATTGCTGACTTTCGTAAAGAGTAGCTGCAAAGTCATCAGCGTGTTTCTGTCCCTTGCTAAAAGGGTTGTGACAGGAAGGGCATCCGACGTAAAAACCTCTGCCAAATCAAACGTGCGAATCAGATGATTCGCTGTGGCGACTCCCGAGTAAAAGGGAAAAAGCCGAAAGGAAGACAGACAGACATGGGGTAGTCTTTCGAGCCTTGGAAAGAATCACGCGTTTTACATATAAAATGCGGTTCAACTTACGGAAAAAGGCGCTGGAACGAAGTGAGGTACCACTATGTCTGTGTATGTGTTTGTATATGTATGTGTATATATAATATATATATATATATTATTGTGTGTGTGTGTGTGTGTGTGTGTATATATATATATATATATATGTGTGTGTGTGTGTATGTATATATGTATATATATATATATATATATATATATATATAAAATGTATGAATATACAACCCCCCCCCTAATTATTTATTTATTTATTTATTTCTTGTACCAGGAACTTGGCTGCTATTCAAGACAGGGAGATCTGCTGCTACTCTATTTCCTGCAAAGAGAAAGACAACATTGGTAAGATGGTGCTCTGAGATCAAAAGTCACATCCAGAATTCTTTAATCATTTTAAGTGAAGCAAATGCTTGGGCAACTTTATGCGTATTAGAAATTAGTTTACAAACCACTCGCTTTAACCAATAATAATTCTTTTTATGCTTTAGTTACAGCAGTGTATGTGTGTGTGTGATTCTGATAAGAAAAATATAATCCTGAAAAGCAACACAAACATGGGGAGAACATGCAATTTCAACGCAGTAACAACCAAGCCTGCTACTTGACCCCAGGACTTTCTTACTGTGACGCGGATGCACTGATCACTATGCCACCGTACCGCGCTCACAAAATCAGTGTTTTCCTGAATGGTCTGTTTTATTGCATGCGTTATGACCGTGCACTACATGGATGATCATGTCTTGCAACTTACTGCTGTGTGCCAGAGAATTGTTTTTAAATATCTTTGTGTTTCGCTGAAACTAACAATCCTATACATGACTTTGGGAAAAGTGAGGTGCATGAAAAATTCAAACACTGAGAAAGTTCGACAAATCTGATGGAGTTTTGCCAGATGAAGGGAAGTATTTATAATGGCAAAGGGGGACTAAACCAGCGATGGGATGATGGCGGTACATATTGGTGTGTTTTTATTTTTTTTGTTTTGTTTTTAATCTCTTTATCCCAAAATGAAAATGCAGTAGGTACATCGTCAATATTTTGATTTCTCAGCTAGTTTGTGTCTTTCTCTGTTGTAACTGTTCTTTTCTCTTTCTTTCCTCAAAGACATCACACTGCAGTGGCTCATCCAGCATTCAAAAACGCGGAGAAGTTGAAAGCCATGTTTCAGATTCACATGCTGACGATTCCTCTCACACCACATCCTGCTTCCTCTGTGAAATTGTACAGCTGTCCTATCACTATTTCCACCACTGTCGGTCGCAGATGTTCCGGTCACGCCTATCTTAACCAAGAGCCAGTTTTCTGAAACTATCGCTAAATGATGTAAACTTGCAGTCTCAAGCCTCCTCCACCTTCTTTCAGAAGATCTCACACCCGTTTAAAAAAAAAAACAAAAAAAAACCCAAACTTCGCAGTCTCTCTTCTACAAACTAGCTTCACATCATTGAGGGTCTTGTGCTTCAGTCAGACCTATTTTCAGATCAGAAGAGACTGAAGACTTTTGTGTTTTTTCACTATTAAAATATGCCACACATTGCTCATGGGTGAATGTAATTAAATATATGATTGTGGCCTCTTTTTTTTTTTTTTTTTTTTTTTTTTTTTTTGCCAAACTGTTTCTTCTAGAAAGCAGGCTGTAATATGTAATATTTAACTGAGAAGTGATTTAATAAGTCAGCAATGTATCTTGACATGTATGTATAAATATTGATCACGTAAATATTTTTACTATGTTGAGCAGAAATCTATTTAAGTGAATGTATGGAAGGGTTGGGTGTGTAGTCTTTTCTTTAACTCAGTGATGTTATGCTGTTGGTAAGCTGGGAGAGAGGTGGTGAAGTTCAAAGTGCCTTGTGCAGCAGACTTGTGTCAGAAGTGGAACAGTACGCCGGGTGTGTCTGCTTGGAACCCCTTCACCTATTAAGAAATTACATTAATAAAATCGGCATGCTTTTAAGGTAGATTTATTGTACCATTGCCATTATCAATGTGTTTTTGCTTTGATCTCTGGAAGGAGAGGAAAAAATATTTGAAGTCCTCACTATCGGTGCACTTTTGTAAATATAATCCAATAAATAATTCTTGACATCTGAATGAAAGGAATATTTTGTATACGATACGGTACATCGATCTACTTACAGAGCAGACGATACGAGGGTGGGCTGGACAGTTCAGAGTATCCATACATCCAGCCAGGGATCTATGCACTGCAATGGGCGTGGAAGAACTGTGTAGACCACCCGGGAGACGATGCACACGGGTAAATTCGACCGTTACATCATGGTCAGCTGATGAACTTTTCAGCCCACCTTTGTAACGGTGTGTGTTTTGTTTTTTTTTTTTTTTTTGTTTTTTTTTTTTGGGATAGGCTAGTGATGTCTTCAGGCTGTTAGCAGTGACTAGCGCCGGCTTCCTCATGACCCTGAAGAATAAATGGTACAGGGGACAGGATGTATCAATGTATTTTGATCTTTCTAGTCTAAGACTGATGATAACGTGTCTCTCATTGGTATAATAAATTTAAACGTTGACTCCCAAAGTACAAATTAATAAACTTGCATAAAATGAGGCACCGTTGCATTATTTTTAGACAGTATACACAACAAAAGCTTGGGAACAAATTCTATAAGATGGGAACAGTTCTTCAGTTCAGTTCAATTGGGTTGGGGTTACAGTTGGTAGACCAGTGGGCTGTTATATTGGAATATAGAGCTGTCGCCCAAAACCGCCCCCCAGGTGTAACAATTCTTTAACCATGTCATCGGTTATTTATCTTCAGTGACCGTTTAATTTGGTTGTGGTTGCCTGGATCGGAAGTATGTCATAGGTCGACCATTGGACATTCCCACTGACCAAGAGACATTTTTATGGAAACTCGCTGCTTTATGTGATATTTCATGATCATTAAACATGTTTTTTTTTTTTTTTTTTTTAAAGAAGACTTGGCGTCTCTGAAGGTAACCAAGAAAGTATTTGGGCTGCATATGCAGTTTTGTAGGCCAGTCCTAGCCTTGCACGGTCCACTTCCTCACAGTTGCCTTAGTAACGTGCAGACTTTGGCTTTCCTGAAAAAAAGCGCTGCCACTCAGGACATATAAATTGGAGGAAAACTCGCAGGCACATGGAGAACATGCCATCAGTGATCCCCGAACCTTAATCCAGGATTTTCTTGCTGTGAGGCAGATGTGCGAACCAGTCCACCACCGTGCCATCATTCCAGAGCTGGGTTGGCATTAAATCTAATCTGACCTCTCTGTCCTTGAGAGCTGCTAAAGTGGTTTCATCATGGTGCAACTCCTCCGTATTTACATTCATACAGGTGTTGGTGGTTGTAGATGAGATACGAAGCCTTGACTTGACTGGATGCTGTAAGCTTGACTTGACCGGGGGGGGGGGGGGCGGGGTTTGGGGGGGATCAAGTTTTGTTGTTGCTGTTCTCGCCTGTGGTTTCATCTGTGTCCAAAATTGCTGATTTCTTCTATCACTATAATAGGTGTGTTTGTTTGTTTATTTATTTTTCAAACCTAACCTGGCCTCCTGCATTAGCCTGTATTTGGAGCAGGTATTGACGGATCACATAAACAAATGAAAATTCAATGCAGTAGTTGGGAGTAGTTTAATTCCAGACATTATACTTCTGTAATTTGTCATGACAAAAAAAATCTGACTGTATGGCCGATGAAACCAAGATTGTGAAAATACTTACGAACTTTTTTTAGGAGTTGTAAATTATATTAAATCTTTCTTGAAGTCATCTCCACTGCCACAATTTTCAACATAATGAATAATAATTTTAAAGTGATGAAGCACATACAATAGAGCCAGAAATATGCGGCTGTTGTACGAGTATTTCATAAAACGGTAATGTTCTGGTTTTTTTCTTGTACCGTTTTATGAACTTTTAGCTCATGTATGCCGTTATACTAACGAGCAGATCTGCAACATTAGTACAGTACTGTGCACAAAAGATTTGTGGTATGGTACGTGGGGTTCAGTTTGTAGTGCTTGGCTTGTCCGCCTCACAGCGAGAAGGTCCTGGGTTTGAGTCCTGGGCTCCGTGGGAGTGCTTGTGTAGATACTCGCACAACAATAAACACTTGCACTCACATCTCCGGGTGATTTGAAACGGCCAATTAGTCTTCTGGAACATTTTTGATCGCTCTCCACAAGGTTGTCACTGTCCGCCCCCCCTCCAGTGCAGCTAACTGGGTTATCAAAGGCGGGCCATGTCTCTCACTGTCTATGGTGAGAGGTTCATGTAAAAGAACCATTGCTGACTTTCGTAAAGAGGAGCTGCAAAGCCGTCAGCGTGTTTCTGGTCCTCGCTAAAGGGTTGTGTCAGGAAGGGCATCCGATGTAAAAACCTTTGCCAAATCAAATACTGTATGTGAATCCGATGATTCGCTGTGGCGACCCCTGAAATAGGGGAAAAGCTGAAAGGAAAAGAAGAAGAAGGAGGAAACCGGAGTACCCAGAAACCCCAAGCAAGCACAGGGAGAACATACAAACTCTACACCGAAGCGCCCAATCCGGGAATCGAACCCCGGCCTTCTTGCTGTGAGGTGGACGTGCTAAATACTATGCCAATGTGATGCCCAAGCATATTGTTGTTGTTGTTGTTGTTGTTATTATTATTGTCTGTCTGTCTTTCGGCTTTTTCCCTTTTTTACTCGGGAGTCGCCGCAGTGACTCGTCCGATTCGCACGTTTGATTCGGCATAGGTTTTTATGTCGGATGCCCTATACCACTAGACCACCACTGCCCCGTTGTTATTATTATTGCTATACTAATATATTAATCCCACAAGGACAGTCACAGTATTACTTCTGCATTTAACTCATCCAAAGTGAGCATACACACTCAGAGCAGTGGGCGGCCACATACATACATACATTGGGTCACCCGGAGAGCAGTTGGAGGTTAGGTGCTTGCGAGGAACCTTCTTCAGCCCTGAAGGTGGAGTAAGCTGAGGTGCTGCTCATGCCCACCGGCACCACCCAGGACCTTATCCTGCTGCTTCAGGAATACAAACCAGCAACCTTCTCTGTCCCAAAGTAGCTTCTCTAACCATTAAGCCATGGCTACCCCCCCCCCCCAAGGTTAATATTGTGTGTTGGCCCAGTCATGGTCAGCCGAGCTGTTCAGGGTGTTGGCTGAGATAGATTCCGCCCCTCTTGATTGGGAGACAGATTCCAGTTGGGGGAAAAAAATATGAGTATTTCAGTGAAAAAGAAATAAAACCATAGAGGATCACTGTTGAGATATTCTTTCCTGAAAATTCTTGAACATAAATCTCAATAAATCACGTGGTGTTTAATTATACTGTAATCTTGTTCTTAAACTTCCAACACACGTCGAAAACAATCCGATATCGCGAGCTTTCGTATAATCTCGCGAGATTTGGGAACGTGTTTCTGTGCTGAGCCTTTACAGTCAAACGACAACGCCACGACACCCGTACTGTGTGTTTTCACTTGATTGACACTCACAAGGACCAATCAGGACCGTCCTTTGTGTCGCCACAGGCGGCGGACCAATCATCTTTGAAAGTCGAGGAAGGCTCGGTTTGTTGACAGGAACTGTGACTGTGCGTTTGGAGAACTTGAAGCTAATGGCGTACCGCGGTTTCGGTACTCAGCTCGTGTTTCGAAACGTCGATGAATAAACACCGGCGAGGTGAATTATGACTCTGACGGCTGTCGTCAAGCAAAGATGCAATGGAGGTCGATAGTACTGGGACTTCTTGTGCTCCGGGTGGCCCTGAATTGCGTCCTGTGGCTCGCTTTCGGACTCGGACCCAGCTGGGGTTTTAACTTCCCTATCCAGTTCAGCTTCAACCTCCACAAACACACGGTGTCTGTAACCGCCGGAGAAGAGACCACCAACAGCTGGTCACAGCGTGTGTACGAAAACAAGGAAGCTCCAGTCGGAACCTGGTCCAAAATCAGCGACGACTCACCAGAGAAGTCGTACCTCCGCTTCTTTAAGGCCGGCAGAGACGAGTATGACAGGAGATATGGGTCTTTTCCTCAAGCCCTCAAGAGAAAGATGAAGGGGATGGCCAGGGACATGTTTTACTTCGGATATGACAACTACATGAAATACGCCTTTCCTGAAGACGAGCTCAACCCCATCGACTGTCAGGGGAGAGGACCAGATGTTCTGAACCCGTAAGTGGAGATCCAGGGCACATTTCATACACACAGGAGGGAAAAGTTCTGCTTCATCTCGTAAACATATGCTAATTCCAACCAAACCCTGACACCGCGCTGTGTTGAAGTTCTGGTGTGGTTTGGATCGTTGTCCTAAAAGCTTGGACCCTTTCAGAAAGACCTTGGTGTAACCTCATGGCAGAAGCAGCCAGATGTTCGGTTAAGATTTCCTGAAATCCAGGACGGATGGCACGGTGCTGTAGTGGTCAGCATGTTTGCCCCTTAGCAAGAAGGTTCTGGGTTGAAGGCCCGGGCTTAGGCGTTTCTTTATGGAGTTGTGTGGGTTTCCTCTCACAGTCCACAGACCTCAATATCACAGTTGGCGTTGATATGTAGATAAAAACAAATTATTTTTAATATATGTTCCATAACGCCCACCTTACAGCAAAGTAGGTCCCGTGTTCGAGGCCCGGTTTCTGGAAAGAGTTAGCACGTTTTCCCTGGGCTTCTGTGGCTTTCCTCCAAGTGAGCCTATTGGTTGTGTGTGTGTGCTGCCCGGTGACAGAGTGGTGAGCTGTTCATGATGCACCTCGTCCCAGCTTCACTCCAAGTTGGCTGAGATGGGCAGCATGGATTGAGACCAATAGTTGGTTCAGGTTCTTGGCTTGTGATTGACGGGTCATTAATTGGTGTCTCAAGTTTAGCATTGTGGGGTCTACTGGACGAGGTCTTAATGCAGACTTGGGCAGTGTATGGCCCCAGGGTGCATCCGGCCCTGTGATCGTCTCTGATCGGTCCATGTAAGTTATGTACGTACGTAGGCTACACACACACACACACACACACACACACACACACACACACACACACGTGTTGGTATTGTTTCTTCAAAATTAGATATGATTATCTAAAAATTATTGTTATTATTAAGGATAGTTTAGTTCTTCATCTTCTTAGTCCGGCCGTCCGCGATGTTTCCCGCTTCTCGGGTGTGCTATAAATGGGTACCAGTAAAAATACAGGGAAGGTAACCTGTGATGTACCAGCATCCCATCCAGGGGAACTCCTGATCGCATACCTTTACAGAAACTGGGGATAAGCTTTGGCTGTGGTGAGCCCATTCACCGAACGGACAAGTGAATCTTGGTTCTAAACCCACTTTCATGAAGGTCTCTTTCCAGAATTCATGAAAGGTTTAGTCCGTGCTTCTTCCATGCTGACTGTTCACTTTGCCTTTCTTGTCTATGTCCATGATTTAATATCATTATTTAAAATGAATTTTCAGGTGGACTTGGTGGGGGTAACGCATTAACACAGTCTACTGCTACCGTAAAGTGTAAGGAAATATCACAGTGTTAGCAGACACACCACATGATCTGTTCCTCTAGAGAGGCTGCAGATCAGTTCAAGTCTGTCTGCGTGCTGTATTTTGTACTTTGAACAGTACTTCCTGTTGTCGTCATGGAACTGATATGTTTTCTTTCTGCGTTTTATCCTTTTCTCAGAAATAAATTTGATTTTTCTCTGAGAAAAGGAGAGAACACAGAAAGAAAACACATCAGTTCCATGTCAGTTTTTCTCAGAAATACATTTTATTTTTCTCTTAGATTGAGATGGTTTGGACATGTACGGAGGAGGGATAGTAAGTACAGTCGTAGTAGGATGCTGAGGTTGGAACTACCAGGCAGAAGGCCTAAAGGAAGAACAAAGAAGATTTATGGATGTGGTGAAGGAGGGCATGAAGGTAGTTGGTGTAACAGAATAAGATACAGAGGATAGGGTGAGATGGAGGCAGATGATTCACTGTGGTGACCCCTGAAGGGAACAGCCGAAAGAAAAAGAAGAAATTTGATTTTTCTCGTAATATACTAACAAACCACAGATACCTGTTCCATAACCTTTTTGTGTGCCGTCATGATTATTGGGAGTGAATCTGTTTGTATCCCAGCGGGACAAGATCACGGCTTGTGTTCAGCCAACCCTGATGAGTGCTCATGGAATTTCATATGGAAACGATTCATACGATTTTGTGGTAGACCAAGTTCTCGACAGGAAGTGTAGATCCATGAACAGTGCCAGCTACTTCATTAATAAATAACTCATCATTAGCTTACAGTATCATAATAAATGGCTTATTGTTCATCGCGTCCTTTCTGGATGCAGCCTTAGACACTGCTTCCGAGCTTTTTCCGAGTATTTTCATGTTTGTGGTTTTCCCTACTCTTACATATGACTCAGCTAGTTTTGGAATTAAAAGCCAAAATATTTTCAGTACTCCAGATGAACAACAATTCTCAATAGCTTACAGCAGCTGGTCGTTTCTCATAATTCACTAACCAGCCCTTCTGGAGATGAGAGTTCCTTTCGGGTTTTTCCCCCTTATCAGGGGTCGCCACAGTGAATGATTCGCATGTTTGGTTTGGCATAGGTTTTTACGTCGGATGACCTTCCTGACACAACCGTTAAGCAAGGGACAGAAACATGCTGATTGGCCCTTCTGGATCTGTCCGATTTCACAATGGTACACAATGTTCTGGATACAATTGTTAGAGCAGATGGTACTCACGCAGTCTGACATATTGAGAGTGGTGCCTATCTCGGCAGACACTGGGAGAAGACGGAGTACACCCTGAAATGCCCGCCAGGTTATTGCAGTGCCAACACACACACACAGCCATTCACACTTGCCTCTAGAGTCAATTTGACTCATCCAGAGTACCCAAACACAAAAACACGGAGAACATGCAAACCACACACAGAAATGCCCGAGCCCGGGAATCGAACCCATGACCTTCTCACTGTGAGGCAGATATGTTAACCACTTTGCCATCCAGCTGAGGAAATGTTCAGCTGTATAGTGCATGACATGCCCTTAACTGTGCATTAACTGTATATGGGTATTGTTTCTTATTCTAAATAATGTCATTTGCAGGTTGGCGACTTTTTTTTTTTTTTTTTTTTAATGCTTTCTTTGTATGATTTCTTTCAAGGATATGTTTTATCTGAATGTCTTTTTTGCCGTTTAAGAAAAAAATATTTAAAGCCTTCAAGCATTCACATGATCTATCTACTGTCCTGGTGTGCTTTGACTTGACCCTGTGCTTTCATTTTAGGTCAAACATCAATATCAATGACGTGCTTGGCAACTACTCCCTGACACTGATTGACACTCTTGATACTCTGTTGGTAAGTTTCAGGTTGTCAAAAAAAAGAAAAGTGACATCTGTTCCAATATTAAAGGGGAATTAAACCCAAACTTAATAAAAGCCTGTATACATCATATGTGACGCGCTCTACCAAAAGTGGGCGTATATCACAAGTGGCGCATGGTGCTTGTGAGACAAAGCATGGCATACCCAGATTTCCGATCTTTCAAGTGAGCAAGTGATGGTTGAACACTAAACAAGTTTTCAACGCGCACTTGCTCACTTGAAAAATCGAAAGTCCGGATAAGCCGCACTTTGTCTCACAAGCGCCATGCACCACTTGCGACAAGCGCCCACTTTCGGTGGAGTGCATCACATATGTCTTTGCACATCAAAACATGTTGCTATTGCAACCTTGTTTGTGAAAGAAAAAAAAAGAACAAGTAGTAATAAATCGTTACACAGGCAGGTGCCACTGTACTTCAAACGTGGGGTGGGAGTGACGTAAAATAAACAGGAGGAAATGTGGCAGATTAAATGTACTGAGGTGTATATACCATGTTTTCGCGTATGTGAGCAGATTATTATCTGTTGTATGTAAATCTAATGTAGTATTATATGCAAATGTGCCTAGTTATATTTTTTCAGATGTTCACTAGTGTTTGTCTGATTTGTTAATTTAATATATGTATACTGTTATTGTTGCTATTATCGTTCCTTAAATGAAATGTATCCAAGTCCTGATTTTGTGAGATTGAAACAGATTCCAAATGACACCTAATTCAAACTGTCCAACACATTTAAGCAAACTGAACCTTTGTTGATGTAAATAAAAACAAACTGATCATGAAAATGTAGATATGACAGTTTGGAAGCTGAGCTTTCAGTCTTAAGACATATGGCGTTGAAAAACTTCACAAAAGTTTAAGCTCTGACACAGTTAAATAAACAAATCTTAAATTGAAGAGTTATTTTTTCAGAATATTTCTTGTCTCTCGTCATCATATCTTATCCCCGTAGGGAAGTGTAGCAATTGGTCTCTTCCGGAGAAGATTAACCGGGACGCAGGAACGCTTGCTACTTGTCCCCAGAAACACGCTGACGGCTTTGCGGCCTACTCTTTACGAAAGTCAGCAATGGTTCGTTTACATGCCTCTCACCATAGTCAATGAGAGACATGGCCCGCCTTTGATAACCCAGTTAGCTGCACTGGGGGAACAGTGACAGCCCTGTGGGGACTCGAATGCCCAACCTTAGGATCAGCGATTCTGTGCCCTATCCACTAAACCACCATTGCCCGACCTTGTCTTGGGTCAGATGGCAAAAAATAAAAATTTTCAAATCAAGTCTTGAAAACTGTACAGCACGGTGCAAATGTCTTTTAAACAGGATTTGATGCGATTATATTTTCAAAGCAAAGTCAGCACACCTAATATTAAATTTGTTTCATTTATTACTGTTTACTAAACTGTATATAATTTTTGAATTCAGATGATTATTTTTATGTAAATGTAAGGCAGCTTTGTTCTAAAGTTTAGAATCTAAACCATTGCGTTGCATGTTTCTCAGACTTTTGTGAAAATTATTCTTTTTATTTTTACACATTTTTTTTCAAAGCAGGATAATATTCCAAAAAGTTGTATGTTAAGAAAATCAACACTGAGATAAAGAACAAACTTTTTTTTTTTTTTTTTTTTTTTTTAATGTATTTTTTTTGTGTGTGACCTGTGGCCTGCACATCAGCCCAATGCAGAATTTATGGAGCAATTCAGTCATTCATTCATTTTCTCAGCTACTTAATCCTAATTAGGGTCACGATGAGGCTGGCGCCCATCTCGGCCGACTCTGGGCAAGCACGGGGTACACCCTGGACAGCTTGCCAGGCCATCACATGGCTGACACTCACACAAACATATAAATTCACATCTAGGGTCGATTTGGAATGACCAATTAACCGGCTGTGCATGTTTTTGGACTGTAGGAAGTAACCGGAGGAAACCCACACAAGCCTGGGGAGAACATGTAAACTCCATATAGAAATGCCTGCGCTGGGAATCGAACCCAGGTCCTCTTGCAACGAGGCAGGCCTGCCAACCACTGTGCCACTATGCAGTCATTTATGGAGTAACTGAAGTTACAATAAAATATTTTGCATAAAAATATTGGTGGCTCTGTATGATCTAGCTAGTTTTATAGTGAATCGCAAATTTATAATAAATAAATTTAAATATTAAATAAATCAAAACTTTGACACAATCTCCCAGCTCTAAATCTTTCATTAAGTTCCTGGCTTTAAATGCAAATCGTGCTTAAAGTTGATGTGAATGACATAGCTGCGATCGTACTGTTTCTACAGGTGCTTGGGAATGTGTCCGAGTTTCATCGCGCCGTCAAACTGGTTATTGACACTGTAAGTTTTGACAAGGATTCCACAGTGCAAGTGTTTGAGGCCAACATCAGGTGAGGCTTTTATACAGTACCTGCTTCCCTTTCACGACTTTTCTGTTCCATTAAGTAAAGAAACCACTGCATCGAACACACTTGGAGCTACTCTCTGTGTCTCTGAGGCTTTTCTACCTCCCAAGGGAACTCCCTCGGTTATTCATCACTGTACTATATGTCCATCCCAGAACACATGCCAAATCATCATCAGCTCAAATAGTATCTCATCAGACTCCCCAAAATTCATCTGTGAGATTTTTATGACGGGTAATTTTTCAGTATTTACCAGCGTGCCATACTTTATGAACCATAAAAAAAAAAAAAACCTACATTGGTTATATGGTTCCATTTTATGAGAGTGTGTGTGTGTGTGTGTGTGTGTGTGTGTGTGTGTGTGTGTGTGTGTGTGTGTTGAATGTATCTGTGGAGAAATCAGTGAGTAAAAGGCATCTAACAGAAAACTCGGCGTTTAACGTCTTCCTCTTCACTTCAGAACTGAATACAGAGAAAATTTATATCCTTTTATTTTATTTTTTCCTTAACACCAGCCTCGGACACCTATAAATAGAGATAGCGATTTGGAGCTTCGCCTTTAGGAAGTACCTAAGTTATTTTATGATATTTTTTGACAGAAAGGCCACAGTGTGTGAGACCGAATGGTGTCATTTCATACAAGCTCCTCTGTTCTGCTGGTTAGTTTCGAGTTATTGTGTTTGCTGCTTGTCAGAACTCGGCTGCACATTTATCTGATCTTGCGTTGTTCTGTGTTGTATTGGTGTCTCTGTGTACTGTGTGGTGCACATTGCAGTTTAGGGTAGTGGTGGCTCAGTGATTAAGACTCTGACTTGGTGATCTGAAGGTCAGGGGTTCAAGCCCCAGTACCTTTTAAAAAAAGATGAATGCCAATCACTCTGTACAAGGACATCTGCTAAATGCCATTAAAGTAAATGGCCCTTATGCTGTTTATCTGAGTATATTGAATTTCACCTGAGCATTGTCATGATACTCATGAGTAACCTGTAAAACAGGGTGTGATGCTATGTAAGTACATTTCGCTGTAAAATAAACCTTGGGTCAACACAATTTGTCTCAATGAAGCACATTTTGATGAGTCATTAGTTTTCACAAATATTAAAAAATGTCCTTCATGCTGGTAGCAAGTGTGAAAGATGGTCTTGAACGATCAGTCGCAACAGGGCAGGACGAGAGCACTTGTCTTACAAGTGTTTGACTGTTTTGAATTCATGATGATGCCCAAAGGAATGAGGAAGCCCCGGCTTTAATCGGATTTTGCACTGTTCTCATAAAATGGGTGATAATTTTTTAATAAGCTTTTTAAAACTGCATTTTTGGTGTGATGAACAACTTCGGCATGTTGTTTATTCCCCTCATATTTGATTACAAAAAACTTTGAAATAATTGGATTGCAGGCCCAGTGGTGGCCCGGTGGTGAAGGTGCTGGATCACTGATCCCAAGGTTGGGGGTTCAAGCTCCACTCTAAACAAGTTGTCACTGTCCTCTCAGTGGACTTTTGTCGAGAGTAGCTGCATAGCCGTTAGTGTGTTTCTGCCCTGTGATGGCCTGGTGAGCTGTCCAGGGTGTACTCTGTCCTCGCCCAGAGTTGGCTGAGATGGGCGCCAGATGCAAATTAGGATTAAGCGGTTCAGAAATTAATGATTTAATTGTTTTATTGAACCAGTTTAATTCTCAGTCTTCTTTTCCTTTCGACTGTTCCCTTTTTTCTCAGGGGACGCCACAGCAAATCTATGATTCGCATGTTTGATTTGGCGTAGGTTTTTACATTGGATGCCCTTCCTGGCACAAATCTTAGCAAGGGGCAGAAACACTCTGACAGCTTTGCAGCTATTCTTGGCGAAAGTCAGCAATGGTTCTTTTACATGAACCTCTCACCATAGACAGTGAGAGACATGGCCGGCCGTTGGTAACCCAGTTATCTACACTGGGGAGTTTAATTCTGAGTGTTGCACAGTATTTATTTGGCATCGATTAGCTTCTCACACCTGCACTCATTAATTATATTTGTGAGGAAGGACTATGTCCTGCAACTTCAGGACAGGACTGCATGAAAAAACTTCCATTCCTTCTGTAAGGACAACTATGAGTAAAATCTGTTCATCAGCTTCATGCTTTACGAGGTGTAAGCTCTTACCCGTATTTCTGGAGGTGGCAGAAAGGGAGACTTTTTTTTTTTTTTTTTGGTAGTGCATCCAAGCGTGCATGGTTCAACAGCTGCTTTGAAATAAATGTCTGATTCATAATCGTCATCATCATTGGCTAGCACTCGCAAACAAGGAGGATGGTTCTTTTTATTGTTTGTGGAACTGCAGATGATTAACAAGATCAATCTTAGATGAGCATGTTCTCTGACAGTGTGGACATTTGGTAGTCAGAGAGAAGTGCTGTTGCTGCATTGCCATTCTTCTTAGCATAGGCACTCATAATAAAGCTTATTGCCCTCAGCTACCAAAATGCCATAAAATAGGACGGTTCTCAGCTTAAACCTTCTAATTCGTCAACATCAATAACCTTTTTTGAGATTAGGGTGGCCGTGGCCTCATGGTTCGAGAAGTGGCTTTGGGACCGGAAAGTCACCGGTTTCATTTCTGAGCCAGCAGTAAAAATGTGTCCATTCCCTTTCTCCACATTCATGGCTGAAGTGTCCTTGAGCAAGGTATATAACCCCCTACTGCTCGCTGGGCATTGCAGCGTATGTGGCAGGACACTGCTCTGAGTGTGTGTGTGCATGCGTGCGTGCTAGAGATGTCATTGACAATCGGAATATCGATATATCGCCGATATAATTATGTCGATCGATAATCGATACCTATAAATGGGATATCGATACTTCTAACGTTATAGCTTCACAAGCAAACACAAAAGGACAGACATGGAAAAACTTCAACCTGCAGAGCAGCTGATTACCAAAACTTGGGACACGCTTCCTGTCACATAAACAATGGAGCGTGTGAGTCCAATAAAATTAGAGTTTCAAGGTATCGGACCCGCCCACACAGAAAGGATTGGCTCTCGGCTTCGCGCCACAGTGACGTGGCATTGTAAGTAGATGAATAGATTTGCTCTGAGCAGTTAGAAAGTGAAGCTGCATCATCTCCTGCTTGACCTTTTAAGATGCTGGCGCTGCCGGCAGCGCAAACAACCGTTGTGCGCTGCACTGCCATGAATCATGCTTCACCACTTTTGCGATCGTAAAGTCGATCAGACGAAACTCGCATAGGTCGTAAGTCGACGACTCACTGTATTCAATGCATTATACAAACTACTGTAATATATCTTAGTCTGTTCTATTTCATGCATTTATGGAACAGTACAGCAATATTCCAATGTATCGATGCATCGGAAATTTTTTTTATCAATATATCTACGAATAATAGGTTTTCAATGACACCCCTAGTGTGTGTGTGTGTGTGTGTGTGTGTGTGTGTGTGTGTGTGATGACTGTTTGTGTGCTCACTTTGGATGGGATAAAAGCAGAAGTCAGAGTTTCCCTTGCGGAATTAACACGGTATAAATAATGAAATAAATTGAGTTAAAGCGGTTTTGTCATGTGTGCTGCGCATGCTCTGTACTTGTTCATCCCATAAAGAACTTAAACAGGAGTGAATTTTTCGACAACTAGACAAATAGAATAGAAGTTATTGTTTTGTGTTCAGATCGCAGTATTCTGTTCTTGGAAGATAGACCTTCGTCCATGTGGGAGAATGCTTTTTGAAAGTTTCGGGGATTCTGAGGTCCTGAGGAAAGCACTGTGGCTGCAAGCTGTTATCAATAGGCAGAAGAGGGAATCTATATTTATTATTTTAGTTATTTTTATCATTCCATTGCTTCTGATTTTAAATAATTTTAGTTTGACAGGGTATATGCAGTGATATTGCATCCTACAAAGTGCTAGCAAATGCTAAATGTGATAAAGGTAAGATCTCTCGTGCAATTTCAGTTTATAGAGTAGGGTGGAGTGAAAATTGTGAAAATTTACATTTTTGATTATTTTTACTTGAAATAGCAATAAAACGATGTGGAGAGATGTCATCTAAAAGATTTGAAAAGTTCATCTTGATACATTGATACCTTGGGCTCCCCCAAGAGCGATGAAAATGACCATATTTGGGCATTTCTACTGAAAATGTTTAATTCTGATATAGTGATCCGATTTGCTTCTATAAGATCAAAAACATACATTTTAGACAGTTTGGCACAGAGTTAACATACTGGTCCTTCTCAAAAAATTAGCATATTGGGATAAAGTTCATTATTTTCTGTAATGTACTGAGAAAAATTAAACTTTAATATATTTTACATTCATTACACACAACTGAAGTAGTTCAAGCCTTTTATTGTTTTAATATTGATAATTTTGGCAAAAAAGTGTTTTTAATACAAAAAAACGTCAACCTTCAAATAATTATGTTCAGTTATGCACTCAATACTTGGTCGGGAATCCTTTTACAGAAATGACTGCTTCAATGCGGGCGTGGCATGGAGGCAATCAGCCTGTGGCACTGCTGAGGTGTTATGGAGGCCCAGGATGCTTCGATAGTGGCCTTAAGCTCATCCACAGTGTTGGGTCTGGTGTCTCAACTTTCTCTTCACAATATCCCACAGATTCTCTATGGGGTTCAGGTCAGGAGAGTTGGCAGGCCAATTGAGCCCAGTAATACCATGGTCAGTAAACCATTTAGCAGTGGTTTTGTCACTGTGAGCAGGTGCCAGGTCGTGCTGAAAAATGAAATCTTCATCGCCATAAAGCTTTTCAGCAGATGGAAGCATGAAGTGCTCCAAAATCTCCTGATAGCGAGCTGCATTGACCCCGCCCTTGATAAAACACAGTGGACCGACACCAGCAGCTGACATGGCACCCCAGACCATCACTGACTGTGGGGACTTGACACTGGACTTCAGGCATTTTGGCATTTCCTTCTCCCCAGTCTTCCTCCAGACTCTGGCACCTTGATTTCCGAATGACGTGCAAAATTTACTTTCATCCGAAAAAAGTACTTTGGACCACTGAGCAACAGTCCAGTGCTGCTTCTCTGTAGCCCAGGTCAAGTGCTTCTGGAGAATGCGGCACCTGTAGCCCATTTCCTGCACACGCCTTTGCACGGTGGCTCTGGGTGTTTCTACTCCAGACTCGGTCCACTGCTTCCACAGGTCCCCCAAGGTCTGGAATCGGCCCTTCTCCACAATCTTCCTCAGGGTCCGGTCACCTCTTCTGGTTGTGCAGCGTTTTCTGCCACACTTTTTCCTTCCCACAGACGTCCCACCGAGGTGGCTTGATAGAGCACTCTGGGAACAGCCTATTCGCTCAGAGATTTCTTTCTGTGTCTTACCCTCTTGCTTGAGGGTGTCAATGATGTCCTTCTGGACAGCAGTCAGGTCGGCAGTCTTACCCATGATTGTGGTTTTGAGTAATGAACCAGGCTGGGAATTTTTAAAAGCCTCAGGAATCTTTTGCAGGTGTTTAGAGTTAATTGGTTGATTCAGATGATTAGGTTAATAGCTCGTTTAGACTACCTGAACATGATATACACATTTTTTTGAGATAGGAATTTTGGGTTTTCTTGAGCTGTATGCCAAAATCATCAGTATTAAACAAAAAAAGACCTGAAATATTTCAGTTGGTGTGCAATGAATCTAAAATATGTGAAAGTTTAATTTTTCTCAGTACATCACAATATGCTAACTTTTTGAGAAGGACCAGTATATTGTCTCAAAAACTCCACACATATTCAGATGAATTGATGACTGTCGCATATTGAAGTCTCCTTTTTTCTCGAAAACTGGCATTTTTGCCTTCGACTCCAGTCTTGTACGGATGAAGCTGTCTCGTCGAATGTTGCCACATACAGACTGTGATGTCTCATTCACCACCTTGATGCCCCTCTCCACAGCCTGTGTGTGGCATGGGCATCAGTCAAATGTGCCATATACTGTCGCCACCTGACGATAGTTTCCTCTACTAAACTACTGAGTCCCTGACTTTTCTTTCCAGTCATACCGCTCGCGTGCTCTCAAAATCTGCTCGACATGCCTTATTTTGAGTGAGTTGGGGGAACCTAGAAATTTTTTTTTTTTTTTTTTTTTACAGATTTTTAATATTTTGCATATGTTTATAACTGGTATTGTTACTTCTTTTCTACACTATTCTGAATTGATTGTGAAAAAGTATGTTTCACTGCACCCTATTATAGAGTCACTAATTTCTACATTTTTCACACAAATTTTTAGTTCAAAATCCTTTAGTCATGGTCAAACTGCGAGCGAGGTTAGTACCCCCTGTAAGTTTCATGTGTGCTTGTTTAAAAATTTGCATCTGTAAAAAATAAAGCACAGCCATGTGCAGTAAACCTGATACAGACCCTTTAAGATTGTCTGTAAAACACTTGCATTGGCCACCCTGTGTTCATTCGCCATCTTGTAACTGGGAAAAAGAAGCTGCTTGAGTAAATGATGAGTAGGCATCAGTCGGACGTGCCCCGACATGGATTTTGGATAATCATTTTCTTAGTCGCACAGCCCCCCCGAGTGCGGCTAACTGGGTTATCAAAGGTGGGCCATGTCTGTCACTGTCTATGGTGTGAGGCATGTAAAAGAACCATTGCTGACTTTCGTAAAGAGGAGCTGCAAAGTCATCAGCGTGTTTCTGTCCCTTGCTAAAAAAGGGTTGTGACAGGAAGGGCATCCGACATAAAAACCTCTGCCAAATCAAACGTGCGAATCAGATGATTTGCTGTGGCGACTCCCGAGTAAAAGGTGAAAAAGCCGAAAGGAAGACAGACAAATTTTCTTAGTTGCACAGCCAGAACACTCATGGAAAAAAAAATCTGGTGATGGGTGAGACCGTTATAAAACTTTTTTGGGTTCAAAAGAGAAGCTTTATATTTAAATAAAGAACACTGTTCTAGCATTTGTAGCATTGTGGTTGGGGCCTGTTTATTCTGCATCTGGACCAGGACAGGTTATTATTGATTGGACAATACATTGAACACAAGAGTACATTCACGAAGAATAAAAATAATATTTTGGAATAGCCCAGTCATAGTCCTGAGCCATAATCCAATAAAAATATTGCATGAGCGGTTCATACAACAGGAAACTGTTTGGACGAATGGAATCAAATCTCTGCAAGTGGAGGTGAGGGGCGGGATCAACGGCTACCACAAATGCTTAGTTACAGTTATTACTGCAGGAGAGGTCTAGAAGTCGGGTTCACATACTTTTGCAACTTAGAGATGTGTAATATTGTAGCATATTTCACAAGTCAATCTACTTTTGGCACTTGTGTGAATATCCTGTAATATTTCCACTCATATTTATGCATAAATCTCACAAGTTTTGAAAGGTTCACAAACTTTCAATCCCCACTGTAGTTTTGTTACACTTTGATTTATTCAGCCAAACCACATAATCTTACTAGGGTTGCAGGGAGGCCGGAGCCTAGCTCAGTCAACGCAGGACAAAAGCAGGGTACACACTGAAGAGATTGACAGGCAGTTCCAAAGCCAACACACACACACACACACACACACACACACACACACACACACATGACCATTCACACTCCCATCTAGCGGCAATTTTAAACAGCCAATTATGTGCATGCTTTTCGACTTTGGGAGGAAACCGGAGTACATATAAGAAACCCTTTTGTAAATATAGGAAAAAACATGCAAACTCCACACAACCACTCTCGCTGAGCCTGGGACTTGAACTCAGGACCTTCTTGCTTTGAAAGTGATGTGCCATCGTTGCTAGACTTTATTACACTTTTGGTTAATCACATACAGTCGGCCCTCTACTTACGAAATTAATCCGTTCCAGAGCCTTTTTCGTAACATGGAGTTTTCGTAAAGTAGAGGCGCATTTTACATGTAAAACGTCTGATTCGTTCTAAGGCTCCCAAGACTACCCCATAAACCCTTTAAAATTTATAAAAGTACACCAATTTTGTATGAAATATGTATCAAATGTGTTAAAAGTAAAAGAAAATTATTTATTAAACATTTTTATTAAAGCACGCACGCGCACACACACACAACACTCTCTCGCTCTCTCTCTCTCACACACACACACACACACACATACATTTGTGGCGTGCTTCGCTGAATGCCCACATGCAGGACGCCGGAGCATTTTAAGACAGGGAATTCAAAGCGCACTCCCTGCTTGACAGATCGGAGGAGCAGATGAGCCGCGTTTTGCTCACATTCGGCAGAGTACGCCACATTTACTGAATTAAACAACTTAAAAAAAACAAAAATAAGCTGCAATGTGCTCTCTAGAAAGAGAGTAAAGAACGCCTGCTTTCATCTCTGACTGACTATGTACGCAGTCTCTCTCTATCTCTCTCTCTCACACACACACACACACACACTGACTCTCTATCTCTCTCTCTGTCTGTCTCTATCTGTCTCTGTCACACTCTCTCACACACACACGCACGCACGTCTCCATCCGCTTCAATATCGTTCCGAAATAATCGCCTCCGTCACTGTATTTCCGCTTTAAATAATCGCCTCCGTCACTGTATTTCCGCTTTAAGGTCTCCCTCTGCTTCATTATTGTCCCGATTGTAGAGGGGTTTCTGGGCTAACGAAATGTAATGCTGCAGTGATCTCAAAACAACCCAACAGTCCTGTTCAACTCTCCGCGTGTGACAAACAAGAAGTATGGGTACAGGTCAGCTCCCTTCTGGCCAATGGGAGGCCAGTGGGACGGGATGTTGGGAGACAGCCAAGGAGAGAGCAACTTGCGCATCGTGTGAAATTTGGATTGGCGCGTTTGAATTTTTGAATGGCGCGCTTTTCGTAAGAGGAGGTTGTTTCATATACAGAGGACGAAAACTTAGGAAAATGTTTTTCGTAACCTGGAGTTTTCGTACCCAGAGGGCTTCGTAAGTAGAGGGCCGACTGTACTGATGTATGATCTGAATCTGTGCTTTTATGATATTTTATTGTTAAACTTTTCAATTTGTTCCTCAGAATCCTGGGCAGTCTAATCTCAACTCACATTCTACTGACTGATCCCCGGCATCCATTTGGAGATGTGGGCCTAGAAGATTACGATAATGAGCTGCTACATCTGGCCCATGACCTGGCTGTGCGGTTGCTACCTGCCTTCGAGAACACCACAACTGGTATCCCCTACCCCAGGGTCAGGCCTCTGTTCACATTAATCTTTTATTTCTCAGTTCTTTTCCAGTCTTTGGCTATTCTTCGTGGTCTGTTTAGGTGAGATCATTTTTGTGGCGCTCCACCGAATATAGGCGCTTGTTGCACAGACTACTAGTACTTTTGAGAAAACGGCCAAAAAAGTAAAAGTGGTCATTTTTTTTTTTTAATCGAAATTTGGATTTTTGCATAAACCATTAAAACAAGTATTCAACTATCACTTACTGAAGTGAAATCGACTAAAACTCACTAAAAATGTATTTTATTTCCATTTTTCTGAAGAGTACCCTCATAAAACTAGATAAAAACAGTAGCAAACTTACCGGTTTTCTTTGCAATTATTCACCGAGTTCGGTACAAGACACACTATAATCCATATACCAGAAGAACGGTCGTGGAGTCGTCTCTCCATTGTGGACACAATTTTAATATTAAAATTCCATTTCAGTGAATAAAATAAAGGTTATAAAGACGATATGCATGTAAACAATGCAGGCTAGTCGCTAAGGAAAGATCTGAAACGAGCACCCTGATTGGTGAACTCGGTCACATGCTCACATTGCACATGCTCAGTGCCCGTCACACTTTAACTTCCTGTTTACTTTCTAACTCTAGTATACCGCATGTGGAACTTGTATCCAACTTTCTCTTCAATAACAGTAAGTAACTTTATTTATAAGATTGTGAATACACAATTTCTGGAAAAGGAGAGTGAAATGTCATCTGTGATGTCTAGCAGCATTAGTATAGATGTTAAATTCGATGCTGGAATTCAGCTTTGAAGATTATTTCTCTCTCTCGGTCTGTCTCTTTGTCACACACACACAGTGTGCAAATGGTTAAATGCGCAGCATCCAAATGAACTAGTGCAATTTGAATGGAAGAAAATACAGTATATGAACGGAGTGGGACAAATGATTGCAGATGCCCAAATGAGCACCACTGCTTACAGTCTGTGTGTGTGTGTGTTTTTGAACCATTTATAGTAATTGTCAAAAAGATACATACTGATTTTATTGGAATAAACAGAAATGAAAAAAAAAAAGTTTTTTTTTTGTTAATTTTTGCAGCTTACCATGGTGATTGGTGGGTTTGAAAAGGGCATGTCAAATTAAAATGAGGATGATTTATCTCTTCCTAAAACTTTTCCTAGACATGTTTTCTAAAAGTTTATATGGCTGAAGTACATAAAAATGTTTGGTTGCTAAGGACTAATGATGTTGGAAGAAGTGCAATCTTTGTGCTCATTTTTCTCTAAAATGTCTTTTGAAATTTTTAATTGAATGCTGACACAAGAAATGGCATAACTCGATCAGGTTTCAAGGTATTGACAAACTTTTTCTTGCATTTTGCAGCTTTGGGCCTCCTCTATCTGACTGTATAAAAATTTCATTTTTGGACCCAAGAGCCTACTTTCGGTGGAGTGTCTCACATTTATCTGTGTGTACTGAGCATACAGTTCAGTTATGAATGTTCCATTAGTATTGTATAGTAAACATAATCTGACTTTTTTTTTTTTTTTTTTTTTTAACTTCTGGTCCCGTCCTTTTTTTCCATTCATGTTATTAATGTGCAGAATCCTGTGATTGAGTTACTAATGTGCGGCAGCCATAACCTAATGGTTAGAGAAGCAGCTTTAGGACCAAAAGGTCACTGGTTCGATTCCTGAACCAGCAGGAAAATGTTGTGTTGTGGCAGTGGGAGAGTGACCTGCACCTTCGTCCACATTCATGATTGAAGTGTCCTTGAGCAAGGCACCTAACACCCAACTGCTCTCCGGGTGTCCCAAATGTGTGTGTGTGTGGCAGCCCACTGCTCAGTTAGTGTGTGTGTGTGTGTGTGTGTGTGTGTGTGTGTGTGTGTGTGTGTGTGGCAGCCCACTGCTCAGTTAGTGTGTGTGTGTGTGTGTGTGTGTGTGCACTGATTTTGGATGGGATGCAGAGGAAATAATTTCGCTTATGGGATTAGTACAGTGTTGGCCCTGCGATGGCCTGGCGAGCTGTCCAGGGTGTACTCTGTCCTCGCCCAGAGTTGACTGGGATGGGTGCCAGCCTCCTCGCGACCCTAATTATGATTAAGTGGTTCAGAAAATGAATGAATGGATTAATACATTATATCAACCAATGAAAAAAATCCCAGTCATGATTCTGAACACCTTGTGTGGACAGGTGAATCTGAAATCCGGCGTACCTCCTGACAGCATAAATGAGACTTGCACAGCAGGCGCAGGCTCTCTTCTGGTTGAGTTTGGCATCCTCAGCCGTCTGCTTGGCGACTCCACGTTTGAATGGGTGGCAAGGAGGGCTGTACGAGCTCTCTGGAACCTGAGGAGCAACAAAACGGGGCTGCTGGGTAAGGCCATGTGCAAGCTATAAGTTTGTGTTTGCAGTAAATCAGTCATATTTTTATTGTATATATTAGAACAAGGTAGGATGGCGCTTGAAACAAACACTGTAATCAGAAAAAGGCAGACTGTAGATTTTAATATTTCTCATTTGTGGCAAACATGCCAGGTGAGAGTGTTCTGAGGTGCTATTTGAATCCAAGAATTGAATACAATCACCATAGGCTCTTTGATTTTGTTCCCAGTTTGGTTGTTCACTTCCCACCCACCAGTTAACCATTTCTCCTATCATGTATGTGACTGCTCCCAACCATGGAGAATATGGCTAATTCACAGAAAGAGCATTCTTTCCATGACTTCAACCTGTTGGCCATGTGTACACTTGAGCTCACAAATGCCCATGATTGGCTAGTCTCTGTGATCGATAGGGGAGGGAGAATAATACTATCTTACTCATCATGACACTCAGTTACATGTTTGCCAAAAGCTTACTCCTGTCAGTCACGGGAATCTCAGCTGTCACGTTATTCTGATTGGTCACGTTATGATATACCTTCATTTTGATCTCATAGCTGTAGTGTACAGTAAGCACATAGCCCTGCGGAGCTGGGAGCATTAATCATGTCTGTTGAGTGGTGGTCCTATGGTACTTCCTTTCTACTGATGATGGGGCTACAATCTGTTAGTGCATATCTACGGTGTACCCGTATGGTACCTTTATAAATGGCTGCTGACTGTTACTATATATTCATTCATTCATTTTCTGAACCGCTTAATCGTAAATAGGGTCGCGGGGAGGCTGGCGCCCTTCTTAACCGACTCCGGATGAGGGTGGGATACACCCTGGACAGCTCGCCAGACCATCGCAGGGCTGACACTCACACAACCATTCATCCGTACACTCACACACCAGGGTGATTTGGAACAGCCTGTTAACACACAGTGCATGTTTTTGGACTGTGGGAAGAAACCGGAGAACCCACGCAAGCATGGGGAGAACATGCAAACTTCACACAGAAACGCCTGAGCTGGAAATCAAACCCAGGACCTTCTTGCTGTGAGGCAGACATGCTTAAACACTGACACCGTGCCGCCCGTTACTGTATGGGGATGACACAATGCAAATGGTCTATATATCTCTGAGTCAATAAAAGCCGATAAGCCGACCGGGCATGTGGGATGAAACCGGAATACCTGAAGGAAACCCACACAAGCAATGAGAGAACATGCAAACTCCACAAAGAAACACCCGAGCCTGGAAGTTGAACCCAGGCTTTCTTGTTCTGAGGTGGATGTGCTAACCATTACGACTTTGATGATTACTGTATTTTCCAGACTATACGTCGCTCCGGAATACAAGTCGATTGGCCAAAAAATGTATAATAAGAGAGGGAAAAAAAACGTCGCAGTTTTTGTGACGTTGTAGTTCTTGCTCTATCAGAGAGGCGGTTGCATTGCATGAAGCGGTAACAACAAGATGGTCCTCTTGCTGCAAAGTCATTTCTATTCATCACCTTGCAAATACCTCGGCGTAGAAACTAACCAAGGTGGCGGATAGGCATACCATATTTTCCGGACTATAAGTCGCACTTTTTACATAGTTTGGCCGAGGGTGTGACTTGGACTTCAGAACAACTTGTATGTAAAATTACACATAATTCTGTTCGTCGTAATAATAAAGAACATAATTTTGCATGTTGGTTATTTTCACACCCGCAACCACAAGAGGGCACTCTAGGCTTGTGTACTAGCATCTGCTAATCCTGGACCACTGAAAATTCAAAATTTCAACATGAACAGAAACTTAAAAAGACAACTGGACTGAACAAAAATATCCCAAAAAGAAAATCCTATTCTGCGGACTACAAGCTGCAAGTAGTGAACTATGCAGCGCAAAATGGTAATTGAGCTGCAGACAGAAAGTTTGGAGTGAACGAGAAACTTGAAGGACTGGAGAAAAGCAGAGATTATTATTACTCATACATGGCAATTTTCCGCGGATCTGTGGCATTCCGCTGTTTTCATCTCAAATTGGTCATTTCTGTGAATCATCTAAATCCGAGGAGAAAATGTTAGGGGGAAAGGGGGATATAGGGGCGCTTCTGGCAAGTTCACTTGCTTGTGCTTGAGACAAAGCGCCGCTTATGCGGACTTCCGATCTTTCAAGTGAGCAAGTGAAGGCTGTGTACGAAACAAGTATTCAATGGTGCACTTGCTCACTTGAAAGATCGGAAGTCCGGATAAGCCACACTTTGTCTCAAGCAGAAGCAAGTGAACTTGCTACAAGTGCTTACTTTCGGTGGAGTGCCTCGTTAATGGGCTGTTTTAAGCCTAATGTAAAGTGACTCGGCTCAGCCTAATGTAAAGTCACTCAGCTCAATGCAAATGGCAGCGTGTTGTGTTTAAAATGGTGCGAACTTTAACGAAAGAAGAGGAGTCCCGCATGTCAAATAGATAAGGATGTTAAGAATAAGTTTAAGTGGGAATGGCGACAGAAGATTGTGAAATTTGAGGTGAAAATCAGTTGTGTGTTTATTGCAACGACCTGATCAATTATGGATCTCGCGGATGTATTGCACTTATGGCTGAGAGACAAGCGCACTTGGAGGGAATTACTAAATATTTATTTCGTTTAGATTACGTGAAAACCCATTGAAATGTAATTTAATAAAAGTAATCTGTATTGGTAAAATCATTGTGTGATAGACTTACATATTAAACTGTTATCAACAACAATGCGAGTATGGGAATTTTATTTTCATTTTATTTATTTATTTTCATTTGCAGCCAAACGTCAGTAATTCGTGCTCAGTTTGAAAATGCTCAATACATTGATGATGGTTGTCATATAAATTAATACACTTTTGTTGTTATTTACCTGAGGAGTATCTCAACATTAATTAGTAACTAGCAGGCTGGGACAGTTAGTTGAAAATGGTTCATAAATTTATAAAGTGGTTTACAGGAAATATTTGTGTATTTTTTTTCATCTTTCATTTATACAACACAAAACATTGAGCCATGGTTGACCCATTTCTCAATTCTGTGCATATATTATATTGCTAATACATATATATTTACAAATAATTATATTCCAATTCGTCTATGCTAGACCAACTGTAGCTAGCACACAGGCTCCGCCCTGGACCCTGCCCCCAGACACCCTCCCGGTTGGGTGGTCACTGTTATGATTACTGCAATGAAGAAGAAAAAAAACTAATCTCTGGCTAAAAGCTAGATGGCCTCAGCTAGAGGAACAAGTTCACACATGGTGCTTGAGCAATGTACTGCAGGGAGAGGTTTGTCAACAGTGCAGTTGAGTCTCCACGTGCATGTAATTGTCAAGGAGATGAATAGAAATGACTTTGCATG